>JANAVB010001800.1:44184547-44453620 GCA_029216955.1 Iris pallida
CTGCCAAGCGAATATAAACCGAGATCAATGAAGAACCAAACCTCACCCGTGTGGACTCACGGGTTTGGACTAACACTAACCCTTGTCCGAGTGTGGACTCTCTGGTTAGTACTAACCCTCGTCCCGATGTGGACTCTCTGATAGTTTACGCAAGGCAACCCTCGTCCCGAGTGTGACTCTCTGGTGCAAGTATAACATCCTCGTCCCGAGTGTGGACTCTCTGATGTAAATACCCTTGTCCCGAGTGTGGACTCTCTGGTGCAAGTTCAAGTCAAGTCATCAACACCCTCGTCCCGAGTGTGGACTCTCTGGTACAAATAATCGACATCCTCGTCCCGATGTGGACTCACATGTAAACAGATCAAGAAAATACCCTTGTCCCGAGTGTGAACTCTCTGGTGCCAAGGAACAATATCAAGGATTTAGCAGTTCAATTACACGTAATCGTTCTATGACACGACTCAAGCAGGTACTGACGAGAGACTCCAATGTGAACCACAAGACCAAATATGAACACGGCTATATGCAATAAAACAACTCAAAGAATATAATACGAAAAGCACTTATCCATAAACAACCAAAACTGGAAAATGAAATACAATGCATGTAAATAAAACTGTAAAGGAAGGCAGGTATACTTGCTTGGAGTTTGCACGAAGAACCATCAATAAACTGTCAACTAGTAAGCCAATAAGTCCAAATCTCACAACTGTCTCCGAAAGCTGAAACAGACATTGCCAACATTCTCAAATATTAAATTAGCTAGGATTGTCGGTCCTTAAGTCCATTCTGGATACAAGGGCAAAACGGTAATTTCGGACCAAAATGGTGTCCGCCGTTGGACCCACTTTGCACCAAAAGTATGTCGGAGTTAATGGTCTCTAAATTCGTCAAAAACATGTCTACGGATTCGTTTAATGATACAACCCAACGGTAAGTCCAGATTTCGATTCCAGTGGGCTGTGCACAAAATCGCCCGTGAATCGGACCGTGGGGCCCGCAAAACGGTGATCCGATCACTATCTCAAATTGGACCAAACTTGGCATACAGGACCAGAAAAATGATACGGCCCTGCTGGCACAAGTTTCGTCTCGATCTGACGAGCGTGCACAAGTAATTGAGAAATTTGCACAGAGGTCGATACGGTAAATTTCGACGGATACGTATCAAATTCGTCGCGCACACACGACCAATTTGAATTCCGTCAAAGCCCACACATTCACGAAGCCGTTACGCACCTTTCGATGCTTTCGGTCCGCGACCATGTCGCCCAGTTTGGCGGGACGTACGTCGTATCGAAGATTTTTCTTAAAATTTACTATTTTAGAAAACGGTTTTTGGTCAACTTTTATCCCAATTTAAATAGAATATAATAGATAAAAAAATTAAACCAATTACTATGTTTTGATCATGGTTAGGTTGTCTATAAATCCCTTCAAGTGGATTTTTGAAACTGTCGAAGGTTTCACCGAAAACTGCCTTCCAAAGAGATCCAGACTGACTTTCTGTCCTGTTCCCAAACAATTTTTCGGCATTTTCGGCATCGATTTATATCGATTTTGATTTCATTTGCTTCGACTACATCTAGTATATTGGAAGGTATATAAGTTAGGTTTGTACCTGTGAAATTGGTACTGGAAACGACCAGTGGTGAGCGAAACTCCGCGACGAACTTGATCGCACAACTGCTGTAACTGTCGTTGCTGTGCTCTGTTCTCGCGCACGCGCGGTGGTTCTGCGCTGTTTGGGCCGACGCCGGCGGCGCTTGTGGCGCGGCATGGCCAAGGAAGTCGCCCAGCCTCGGGCGGCCTCCGGGGTGTGGTGGCGCGCGTCAGAATTAAGGTTTTTAGGGTTTTTCCTCATGTGTTCTCATTATATAGGTATACCAGCGCCTGGGAACCCAACAGAGGGTGGGGGTCGACTTATGGCTGGATGGGTTTGTTTTGTTTCTTCTCTTGTTCGTATACATATACGAAGGAGTTTGGGTGCAGCTCGGGTTCTGCTCGTTGTGGGTTGAGTCTCCCACGGTTACTGTTCAATGAACAGTAACCGCTGGGCTGATTTCATTTTAATGAGAAAATAATAACAATAATGATAATACTAATGATAGTAATATTAATGAGAATCTTATTTCTTATATCAATTAAATTCCTATATAATAAAAGTAATTGTACATATTATATATAATATTATATATATATATATATATATATATCTATATATATATATTATATATATATATTATTATATATATATATATTGTTACAAGGCATAGTTACACTCAAGCTATATAAATATATATCTATATGTATTTCCAAATTATAAATAAAACAAGAAATGTTTCTAATAAAAATGCTATACACTTCTTGAATTTTATATCAAAATATTATCAACATATATTATATACACATCCATATTACACCTCGTATATACATATCAATAAATACTCAGTTAACCAAAAATATTAATAATATATATATATTATATATATATAATTATAATTATATAGATATATTAATATATATATATATATATCGAGCATAAGGCTCCAACATAAAGCCTATAATTTATATATATATACCCTTATTTGTAACCATGTATACTAGATTAAATAAATATGTACACACAATTGTAGGTATAGTCTGAATATCCTCAAAAGTATAAGGATAACTAAGGAAGGTATTTATCCTATTTTAAGATAAAAATATCCAATAAATATTTAATAATAAAATGCTAATTCTGTACAAATATTCAAATAGTTAAAAATATACATCAATACCTAAAATAATTTATGAAATATTTGTATACACATAAATATGCCTACATGGTCGTGTTTGCCATTGATTGTAAAAGTACAGAACAATTATCGGAGGACTGAACTTAGACTCACAATACAAACTCGCTCGTACAAAGAAAGCCTAGGGACGAAACCTAGGTACAGCAGTCTAAGTACGATTGTTTATTTTAGATTCTGGGGGTGATGATAGAGGCTCGGGAAAGCGACGGCCGCTCTGCCTTACTCCTTGGACGATCGGTACGCAGCCTTGACTCGGGAAAGATCTGCTTGGTCGTTGACGAAGAAATGCCTTCTTGCTCTCTCTCTGATTGCTCTCCTGGCTTCTCTCTCTCTGTGTATATTCTTCTCTCTGACTATGGGGGAAGTCTCTCTGTGATACGTATTCTTCTCTCGTTTTTTTTTTCTTTTTTTATATCTCTATATATCACAAGGGAATAGCACCTTGCTATTTATAATAGTGGGATGTGATCACTAGGGTTGCCAATAATTAGCTCTTGGAGATGGCGGCGGCCTGGGAATTGATCAATCCAGGCCGTTCGTTTCTGATTGTGACGAATTAGAACCATTAAGGGTAGATTACACCAAATCCCCTTAGCAATTAATGTTGATTGGCATAAATCTTCCTTATAGATTCTCTAATATCTACGAATAAATCAAATTTATTCCTGCCACGTGCCCCAGATCATTGGGATTCGACCCGATCTTGGATTGCCATAAATCTGGGAGATTGATCGCTGAGGACACGTGTCCTGAGAGCCAATGGTGAGACTGGAACAGCATGCAGATTGGGCCGCATGAGATTTGGACCGCTTGAATTTTGGGCCGCATAAGACTTGGGACACGTGTCAGGGCTGTCTGGGCAGTGGCCCCCTCCTTCAGACTTCTGAACCGCATAATGGTGTATCTGCTTGAGCCGCATGGACATGATCTTCTTGAGCTGCATAGGGATGATTCCACTCGAGCCGCATGGGACAGCTTCACTCTGAACCGCATGGGAAGTCTTCACTTCGAGCCGCATAAGTACACCCACATGGCAGGGCCCGTGGCATTTTGTTGCTCTTGGGGGATCGTGTCAGAGATTTCTTTCTCTTCCCTAGAGATTCATCATCATGACAGAGTCATAATTACCTGCTTTGGTGTCAGATCTGTCAACTTTTCAGAGGGGTCAGCCGTCAAAGCAATTAATGCAGCATGGATCGGAGGGGAGCACTGTCATGCCACATGTCTTCTGAGCCGCATGGAATGCCTCCGGCCGCATAGCTCCTTATGCCGCATGACTCCCTGAGCCGCATGCATTTTCTGAGCCGCATGGGTCTTTCTTGGCCACATGAGTCAATTTCTTTAGTATTTTCCATGCTTCTCAGGACCCCCTTCAAAGTTTTCAATTTGTAAAATTGAAATACTTTGAATAAGAAGCATGGCCGTGCTCTTCTAACCGCATATGAAATCCTGACCGCATAGAGATCTTGGCCGCATAGATTGTTCAGCCGTATAGCTTCTCGCCACGCCATTATGTCATGCATGCAAACCTTTTTGGGGCAGGATCCTAGGAGTTTCTGACCTCTAATTAACTAGTCCGTATCGATAGTCGAAGAGTCGACTACTTTATACGAAGCGTCGGTCTTGGTCCTCCTTTCTCTATAATGGAAGGTTTAGAAGGATTTCTCTCTTAGACTCTTTCTGATTAAGATTTCTGTCTTGCTTTCTTCTTCCCAACTGACAAACCACGATGGCACCTAGGGCTTCCAAGGCAGTGAAGAAGGTTGTGGCTAGGAGCAGGAAGTCGGCTTCGTCTTCAATTGCCGCACCCCCCGTCGTCTTGATGTTCATGTTGTCGTCGAAGGTAAGGACTGTGCGGAAGATTGGGTGCTCTGAAACCCTAAAAGATGCTGCTCTGCTGCATTGCTTCGTGCATAATCATTTTGATGCGAGCTTTTTAGATTACGTGGTCCGCATAAACATCCTATGAGCCGCATGGAATATATTCCATGCCCAAGCCGCATAAGAGTTGTCTTTAAACGAGCCGCATGAACACTTCTGAATATCTTCTGACTGTTTTCATCATTTCTCATCACTTTTTTCCGTCTTTTGGTTCTTATAGTGTCTCCACCGAGTGCTGATACTGCAGTGGTAGAGGATCCGTCCTCCCTGGCGTCAATCAGGGGCCTTCCTCTGTTAAGAAGGAGACAATGAAAGAAGAATCGGAGCCTGAGAGGGACGACGTCCTCCCCACTGTCGAGACTGCTGAGGGTGACACCACTGGGAATCCTGATTCTCCCATTCTGGACGAGGATCTTCCTCAGTTACATCCTTCATACGTAATATGGTTGAAGGAGTTGTATACGTATTTTGTAACTAGGGGTTTGAGGTGTCTTATCTGTAATAAAGAACTTTCCTGTAACCGTGTGGACGTAACTGATTTCTGACTGAATGGAATATATATTTGCTTCACTCTTTTGCTTTGTAATAATCCTTTTATCGGGTCATTTTGCGTGGACCCATTGTCCCTAACATACCCTGGTTTTGGATACGGACAATAAGTTTAAAAGAAAGGAACCAATAATACTGACTCAGTGCTGAGGACATGGTGAGCATGAGGGTCTCTTTGACAGGGGGTACATAGAACAACTCAGAGGTAATAAGGACATGAAGTTCTTTGTAGGGGTGATTTGTTTTTGGCGGAAATAGGACGACTCAGAGGTGATGAGGACATGGTCGTCTGGAAATTTGTGGATCCGTTACCTTTGTTGTGCACTGGGAGTGCAGGTATTAGATCATGAGGGAGGATCTCTTGTAGGAAGAAAGTTCAGCGGTATGATTATACATGACTTTCTTTCAAAAGAGTGACCGGGATGTAAGTTCAGGGGTACCGATAGGCACATAACTCGACAATCCATGAATGTTAGAATCAAAGTGTAAGTTCAGAGGTACCAGCAGGTACATGACTTGGAAATTTGGGATATCTTTATGGAAGAAGGGCATGAGTTCAGCGGTACACGCGGGTACATGACTCGAAAATCTGTGAATGTTGGAATCAAAGTGTAAGTTCAGAGGTACCAGCAGGTACATGACTTGAGAATTTGGGATATGAGTTCAGCGGTACAAGAGGGTACATGACTCGATAAGTTAGAAAATTAGGGGGTTGAGTTCAGTGGTACCAGCGGGCACATAACTCGAAACTCTGGAAAATATTGTTTAAACATAGTATTTCTTCAGGAACTTGCCGTTGACGGGCAACATGGGCAAGTCTCCGTTCTGCTTGGCGAGGCGGTAAGCACCATTAGAGCACACGGCCTCGATGATAAATGGGCCTTCCCATTTTGGCTGGAACTTCCGGTGGTCTTGTGAGTCATGACCATTGGCCTCCTGACTGCCAAAACAAGATCGCCTACTTGGAATGTTCTGACTTTGACCTTCTTGTTGAAGGCTCCTGAGATGCGTGCTTGGTATAGTTCGATCCTTTGCTGAGCTAGGAGGCATTTTTCATCTAAGGCCTCTAACTCTTGTAGTCGGCGTCGGTAGTTATCATCCGTTGTCAATTGATAAGTGAGGGCAACTCGGAGTGAGAGAATCTGAGTCTCTAATGGAAGAACTGCCTCACTTCCGTACACCAGAGAGAATGGTGTATTCCCGGTGGCTGTTCGAACCGTGGTGCGATAAGCCCATAGCACTCGCCGAGCTTCTCGTTCCAGTCGCGTTTGTTGGAGGGGACAAATTTCTTGAGGAGTTTGATGATTGTTTTGTTGAATGCCTCTGCTAACCCGTTTGCTGCCGGGTTGTATGGTGTCGAAGCGACATTCTGAATGCGGTGTTTATCGCAGAATCGGTAGAATGCGTGGCTTATAAACTGCGGACCATTATCATGGATGATCCTTCGGGGCAGTCCAAAGCGGTAGATGACGTGGTGCTTCAGGAAGCTGATTACGTTCAAAGTCTTGACTTCGGCGAGTGGGACAGCTTCTGCCCACTTTGAGAAGTAATCGGTGATCGCAAGTATGAAGCGATGTCCTCGGGAGGAAGGTGGGGTGATTGGACCAATGATATCCATTCCCCATGCTTCGAATGGCCAGGACGCTGCTGTCGGATGTAGAAATTCGAATGGTTGGTGAATGAAGTCTGCGTGGACTTGGCCGGCCTTGCATTTTCGGGCATAATCTATTACATCAGCCACCATCGTGGGCCAGTAGTAGCCCATCCGGCGAAGGCGATCTTGTAGTTTTGGGCCGGGCTGATGGGCCCCGCAGACACCGTCATGAGCCTCTCGTACGGCTTCTTTGGCTTCTGCATTCGACAAGCACCGAAGTAGTAATCCGTCGTAGGAGCGGCGATACAGCATTTTCGTCTCTGTATCGTAGAAGAATCTGAGAGAACGCCGTCTGATAGAAGTAGCCTCCTTCGGGTTCTCGGGCAGGATGTCGTAGACCACGAAGTCTATGAATGGTTGTCTCCAGTCTGGCGCCTCGTCGATCATCTGAGCAGAATAACTCGCCATGGCTTGAACGTTGTTCTTGGGGCAGACCAGCTCATGGCTGATTACATCGACCGAATGATGAGAGTGGTTTGGCACTGCTAGGGAAGCAGCCAGGCCTGCTAGGGCATCAGCTTCGATATTTTGGAGTCTGGGGACATGTTCGATGAAGAATCCCTCGAATAATGAGATAATGTTGATCGCTATTTGGTGGTAGGGGATCATGTCTTCATGGCGGACTTCGTACGTCCCCCGAATCTGGTTGACGATTAATTGTGAATCGTCGTATGCTTCAAGGTATTCTACCCCCAGTTCTCTTGCGAGTTGGAGGCCAATGACCAAAGCATTGTACTCGGCCACATTGTTAGAGCAGGGTTCCGTGAGAGAGTAGGCGTGATTGATCACTAGCCCGGTAGGGGAGACCAATACTACTCCGACTCCGACGACGATGTTTCCCTTGGGTCCGGTTCTTGAAGCGCCATCGAAGAACATCCGCCATATGTTATCGTGGGTGGTTGTATTTGAATTGGCGACCTCATCTGGGATTTTTTCGTATATTCTGGATGATTCCGATCCTGGATGGGCCGCCAAAAAGTCTGCCAGGGCTTGACCTTTGACAGCCTTCTGCGGGACGAAGATCATATGATAGGGGGACAGCAATATCGCCCATGTAGCGAGGCAGAAGCTGAGTGCCCCTGGTTTGGTCATGAGGACCCTGAGAGGGTTGATTCATGAGATCACATGTATGGTTTGCCCCGTGACATAGTGCCGCGTCTTTTGAATGGCGAATACCAGGACGAGGCATTCTTTCTCCACAGCGGTGTATCGGTGTTCGGGCCCGACCATCATTCGGCTGAGATAGTAAATGGCCTGCTCGTGGCCTGCGTCGTTGTTTTGTGCCAGCAGGGCACTGAGGGAGTGTTCCATTGCTCGTACATAGAGCAGGAATGGTTTTCCAGGGACCGGGGCCACCAGGACTGGAGGATTTGATAAATATTTTTTGATGTCATCGAAAGCGCGCTGGCATTCCTCGTCCCATACGAATGAGACTCCCTTCTTCATGAGGTGGGTGAACAGTCGACATCGCCCGGAGAGGTTGGAAATGAACCTCCTAATATAAGCTAGCCTCCCTTGGAGGCCTCTAAGTTCACGGAGATTTCTCGGGGGACCCATCTCCATGATTGCCCTCGTTTTCTCGGGGTCTACATGGATACCCCGTGCAGTGATGATGAAGCCCAAGAACTTTCCGCTGGATACGCCCGAGAACGATTTTGTAGGGTTCATCTTCAGATTGTGGGCTCGCATTAAGTCGAACACCGTTCTCAGGTATTGCAGATGATCTTCCTTACGGCGACTCATGACGGCGATGTCGTCGACATAGCATTCCACTGTCTTGCGCAAATGTTCTCTGAAAATGATACTCATGGCTCGCTGATATGTAGCGCCAGCATTCTTTAGACCGAATGGCATGACTGTGTAGCAGTATGTGCCAATCGGGGTTCGGAATGAGGTGTGCTTTTCATCGTCGGGAGACATCTTGATTTGATTGTACGCCGAGAATCCATCCATGAATGACATACGTTCAAAGCCGCATGTATTATCGATCATGATGTCTGTGATAGGAAGAGGAAATTCATCTTTGGGGCATGCCTCGTTCAGGTTGCGGAAGTCGATGCAGATTCGAATCTTCCCATTCTTCTTGAGGACGGGTACTATATTGGCGACCCAATCAGGATGTTGCTCTTCACGAATGAAGTCGCTGGCTATTAGCTTGTTGACTTCGGCTTCGATCGCGTCCATGATGCCTGGGCGAAAGCGTCGTTGTTGCTGCTTGACTGGCTTTGCATCTGGCCGTATATTGAGTTTGTGGAGAGCGATGTCAGGATTTAAACCCGGCATGTCTTCATAGCTCCAGGCGAACACATCAATGTATTCTCTGACAAGTCCTAATAGCGACTCTCGTTCTTCGTCAGTTAGGCTTTTACTGATAAAGATCAGTTTTGGAGAAGATTCGCTGCCGAGATCCACTTGTATGACCTCATCTTCAGTAGGAGGTTCTCTCAGTTCGAACCGCTTTTTCCATTGTGCGTCTAATTGCTGGGCCCATGGCTCTAGCTCAAGGATTTCGGGGATGTCTTCGTCTTCCTCGTAAGCGTCGACGAATGCCATATTGACTGACATGACTTGTCTGAACACATCTCCGATGCTGGTATCTGAGTCGGAAGTCGGTGATCCGGTTGAATGTGACTGCCAGTCGCATTCTTCATCTGAGCTTTCAGGGGTCGTAGTAGGCGTTACATACCCTAAACCGCATCGGGTTTTGTTATAGTAGTTCCGTGGTTTGCCCGCCGGGGCTGGCGTCTTCAAAGGTAATCGTCGTCCAGTGCCGTAGTTCAATCCTGGCATTGTCTCGAGATCATACCCCTGTTTTTGCATGAGATATTTGGATTGAGGGCTATAGAGATACAGAGGCAGTCTTCCAGCATCTGACCCGAAGTCGACTTCTTCCATGGCGAAGGGATGCGGGTTGTTCGTCCGGCCGAAGATGATTGGGTGGTCCCCTCCCTCGATTATTCGGTAAGCGTCTTCTACTGGAGTAAGTTGGATAGCGGTGTACACATTTGTCACCTATGTATGTAGGTGAGTGCCTATACCGTGTTCCATAGCATACATTGTACATAGCTTATTGAGCTCGGTGTAGTTCAAAGATAACCCTTTATTGATGAAGTAAGGTATCTTTTCTAGAGGGATTACATCATCTGCGGAGGGAGCGTCAGTGTGGGCAGCCACATACTTGGCTAGCTCTGGTTCCTCTTCGGCTACTTCCTGTGTGAATGAAGATTGAGAGGGCGTCCTAGTCAGCTTGATCTTCAGAGGTTCAACTGACGGAGCGGAGCGTGGGGTTGTCGGTAGACTAGCAACCCCCAGTCTGGCACTTGATGTGGAGCGAGGGGTGGCTGGTTCGCTTGAAGTGTCAGACCTCGCATCGGGGTGACGACCTTTCTTAGGCAGGCGTATCGTCAGAGGTCTATCGGAGGGATTGAGCTTCTCCGTTTGGGATTGACCGACTCTCGGCAATCTGATGGTAAGTGGCCCTGTCGTGGGTCTCGGTACCTGGCCGGACCTTGGCAGCCGGATTCTCAACTGCTCTTCCTGTGCCGAGAGGCTGATCGCGTCCTTACGCAGCGTGGCCGTAAGGGGGTGCGAAATTGCCTGGTTTGCGAGCCTGGAGGTGGATTGTCAGAGGTTCTTCTAATCTCGTGGTTGCTTCAACATCAGTTTATTTATTTCCTCCTTCAAGGTGCCTCTTCGACTTTTCGTATAGGCAGGAGTCCGAGTAATAAGATTCGACCCCTTTGAAGGGATCGATGTCAGCGAATTCTGTCCTCACGAAGCCGTACTTGTCGACATATTTGAAGCATTGGTGTAGCGTGGAAGGCACGATCATGTAATCGTGTATCCAAGGGCACCCAAAAAGGATGTTGTATGAAGTGTCGGCATCTATGACGTAGCAAGTGACTTTTGATTGGAGATCGCCAATCTGACATTTCAGACGGATCTTTCCGATTGGGTAGCTCCTGCCCGAATTGAACCCGCTGATGGCGGTGTTTGTAGGGGTCAGGCGATGCATCGGGATACGAAGATGATGCAGTAGTCCTTTTGGAATGATGCTTATAGAAGACCCAGGGTCAATGTGCATCCGGTCCACCTTTATGTCGCCGATGTAGCCTGTGTAGTATAATGGGCGATCGTGTAGATTAGTCTTGATGAGCATGTCTTGTGGAGTGAAGACGTTGTTGGTCATTGCTCCCGTACAGGCACTGTCTTGGAGGTCTGCGGGCTGATTTTCTCCCGTGAGGTTGACCTGAGCCAGGTACGCGTCGGCATTTTGAAGTGCATCGCTCAAAGCTGTGCGGACATCCTTCGAGAGCCTCAGGAGTTCATATAAGGACAATTTAGCCAGTGTATTGGCCAATTGCGCCAAGATGTCGAAGTTGTAGGGCCTCTCCAGCCCCTGAGATGTTTCCTTTCGGAGGGATTTGTCGAAGCGAGTCTCCTTCGGCCTAGGCTTGTCGGTCGTCGAAGGCTGAGCTAGTCCCGGAGCATCCGTGGTAGTGGGCGGATGATCATCACTCGAGTTTTCAGCCACAGGTTAAGATTGTGCTCCGGATCGAGTAACAACGGCCGTGACTTCCTCTTCATCTGCTGAGGTGGTACGGCAGGATCTGACTTTTCCACTTTTCTTTTTAGAAGATGGAGTGGACTGAGTTACCTCGTGGACTAGGTCCGGATGGACCCACATGATTTCTCCTCGTGATGTGGTGAGGGGTATTAGACCAGCAGCTTGAGCAGGCGGGAGATTAGCAATCTCCATCGTTGCCAGAGGGATGGGTATAACCCCGTCCTGGGTCTCTGTTGGAGGGAAGCTGCCGAATTGTACGGACACCATGTTGGCTGCCACGGTTACCTCCTCGAAATCGATGGCCAGAGCGTTTAAATCGATGAGGTTTTGGATATATCGTTTCAGTTGGTAGCAGTCGTGCGTAGCATGGTGGACGTAGCGGTGGTAATGACAGAATTTTGGGTTCTCCAGATCAGCCGGCCGAGGCTCCCGTCTTGGTGGAGGAAGCTGAATCCTATCTCCTTGTATGAGCATGTCCAAGATAGGCTTGACGTGACCGTCTTCAAAAGAGTAAGTGATTTGAGGCCATTGTTTGTCCGCAGGTTGCGACTCAGGCTTCTGGGCTGTATCGGCCACCATAGCCTGCTTGCCTCTGTTGTCCCGATTGTTGGAGGGGCTACCTCCATTGTCGTTGGTGGTGCTGGGACGCTTGCCCTTGTTCTCTCCCTCTGAGATATGTAATCCCAGTTGGCGAGCCTTCTTTAATCGTTCTTCGGCACTTGTAGCACTAATAATAAAAGCCTTCCAGTCCTTGAATTGACTCTCGCCCATCCAGAGACTGATTGTTGGGAGTAGTCTCTTTTGGAAAATTTCGATCAAGGAAGAGTCCGGGTTGCCAGATGGTAACTTCATTGCGGTTTGATGAAATCGCTCAATGTAATTCCTCGTCAGCTCTTTCTCTCCTTGGATGACGTCCATGAGGGTAGACATTGTGACGTCCTGTCCTACCTCATAGAACCTCTCCAAGAACAAGCGTTTGAAGCCAGCGAAGGAGTGGATGCAATTGTTTGGCAGGTTGCAGTACCAGTCGAAGGCGACTCCTTCCAATGCCCCGATGAATAACCGCGTGAGGATAGCGTCATCATAGGGCAAATGGTCGGTGGTGACCTCGAAGTAAGTGATATACCGACTTGCTGAGGTCTTGCCAACATAGGGTTGATATTGAACGGCTTATATCTTGGTGGGAATGGAACATCCCTCCATTCAGCAGGATATGGTTGCCGAATTCTGAAGTCTTGAGAGTTTTCTCGGGCGTAGAACATGGCTCGGAGCTCTTGAACTTCTCTCCTTACTTCTCGGGTCTCATCTGTCGCAGTCGGAGCCGTTACTTCGGGAGGATTATTGCCCGGGTTTGGTGCTGCCGAATTTGAATCTACGTTGACTGGGGGACCCGCACTTGTCTGGCCAGGTGTCACTCCCTGCAGATTAGGAAGCGCCGCTTTGATCTCGTTTATAGACTTGACCAAGGCGTGCAATATGGCCTCCAAAGTGTCGATGCGCTGGCGATCACCGGAACCGCCTTGATTGCTGTCTGTCATGAACACCGTCTTCACATGAGGAGTGACGGAAGGAGTGGTGGAGGATGTACCCTCCGAGTCGTACCCGTGCATCGAGAAATCATCAGGATATGTGGGGATGTTCTCTTCAGGTTCGGACTCGGAAGGAACACTACCCCCAGCTTCGGAGCTTGCTTCGTCTAGGATGTCCTTGGGGACGTCGGTATCTGTTGTATCCGTCGGAGGATTTGCTTCCTCCAGTCCGTATTCCTGGAATGTCGGATTGTCGTAGATGTTTGGAGGAGTGCTACCCCCAGTTCCGACGACCCCCAATGTTGCAGACGACGAACTTCCTACTGCAGCAGTTTTCGTCTTCGAACGGGTGTGTTGAAATACTCCAGTGGAGGATAACCCTCTAGACGACGGTTTCTTAGCTGCAGTAGTTGACACCTTTGGGCTGGAGATGCTTGTTTTCTTCCCTCTTTCCTTGGCGAGAACTTTTTGCACGGACTTGCAGGAGACAACAGGAGGTGCCTCGTCTTCTGAGCTCGGGTGATGTAGTCTTTGGAAGACGGATGGCCGGTCTTCCGTCACCGCCGCGTTGCTGCAACAGCAGTTGACGATGATCTGGGTGCATTGACGTCCGTGTGGGGGCTCTTTACACCCCGAAGCTCCTTCTCTTTTCTTGCGTTTGTGGAGGATAACCTCACACAGGTCAGAGGAACCACTTTGTCTGTTTGCCGCCGGAGGCTGGACTTGAGTGGTTTTATACAACTTCCCATCAGAGGCCCGTGTGATAATCAGCGGGACGCCCCAATAGTCAGAGGTTGGGGCAGTCGTCTGGACTTGATGAGCCTGCGCTGCCCTAGACTTCCTCCTTTTCGCACTTGTGGGTGCGTAATAGGAGGAGTCTAAGTCGAATACCACAGAGTCTGGATTATCATCCAGAGAATGATCAGAGTCAGGACCGCATGAAAGCCGGTCGAAGACTGATCGAGAGAAGCATGGGACGGATGCTATGCGGCTAGCATTGGGTACCGTGCAGGCTGTCTGCATGCGGCTGTCTTTTGTTGTAGGATGAGTCTTTATGCGGCTAGAAGTCACGACCGTGCGGGCTGACCGCATGCGGTTGGCATCTGTGGCCGCATGGGTTTTCTGCAAGCGATTGACTTTAATAGCCGTATGAGTCTCATCCGTGCGGTTGGCAACTGTAGCCGCATAAGTTATGCGGCTGACAGATGTGGCCGCATGAGTTTCCTTTATGCGGTCGGCGGTTGTAGCCGCATGGTGTTTCTCCCTGCGGCTAATACTCTTCTGCGGCTCGGATCGCGTAGAGTTCCTCTTTTCCCCTGCAAGTCCAGCATCATAGTGTTTTCTTCTGCCGGACTTGGGGACAGCAGAGTTGTCTACGGTCTGAAGTGGGGCCGCAGGGGAGTCTTTCTCGCCATCTTGAGCAATAGAGAGCACCCCATCAAGGGCTTGCAGAGGAGCAAATAATTTTGGCCTCCACTCTTTACGAGCCTTTATGGTGCGGGTGCGCTTCTGGGCCGGGCCAGTGCTACCTTCAGAGAGCATCTCTTCGAACGCCTGTTGGTCGAAGCGTACGACCATCTTTTGTTGTGTAGAGCCAAGTTTGGTTGCGTCCGATTGCGTCACCAACTCCTCAGCCGTGGAGAAGTTAGTCCCCAGCAGAGTCGCCATCGTATTTGCCATTGATTGTAAAAGTACAGAACAATTATCGGAGGACTGAACTTAGACTCACAATACAAACTCGCTCGTACAAAGAAAGCCTAGGGACGAAAACCTAGGTACAGCAGTCTAAGTACGATTGTTTATTTTAGATTCTGGGAGGTGACGATAGAGGCTCGGGAAAGCGACGGCCGCTCTGCCTTACTCCTTGGACGATCGGTACGCAGCCTTGACTCGGGGAAGATCTGCTTGGTCGTTGACGAAGAAATGCCTTCTTGCTCTCTCTCTGATTGCTCTCCTGGCTTCTCTCTCTCTGTGTATATTCTTCTCTCTGACTATGGAGGAAGTCTCTCTGTGTATACGTATTCTTCTCTCGTTTTTTTTCTTTTTTTTGTATATCTCTCTATATATCACAAGGGAATAGCACCTTGCTATTTATAATAGTGGGATGTGATCACTAGGGTTGCCAATGATTAGCTCTTGGAGATGGCGGCGGCCTGGGGATTGATCAATCCAGGCCGTTCGTTTCTGATTGTGATGAGTCAGAACCATTAAGGATAGATTACACCAAATCCCCATTAGCAATTAATGCTGATTGGCATAAATCTTCCTTATAATGATTCTCTAATATCTGCGAATAAATCAAATTTATTCTCCTGTCACGTGCCCCAGATCATTGGAATTCGATCCTATCTTGGATTGCCATAAATCTGGGAGATTGATCGGCTGAGGACACGTGTCCTGAGAGCCAATGGTGAGACTGGAACCGCATGCAGATTGGGCCGCATGAGATTTGGGCCGCATGAATTTTGGGCCACATAAGACTTCGGACACGTGTCAGGGCTGTCTGGGCAGTGGCCCCCTCCTTCAGACTTCTGAACCGCATAATGGTGTGTCTGCTTGAGCCGCATGGGCATGATCTTCTTGAGCCGCATAGGGATGATTCCACTCGAGCCGCATGGGACAGCTTCACTCTGAACCGCATGGGAAGTCTTCACTTCGAGCCGCATAAGCACACCCACGTGGCAGGGCCACGTGGCATTTTGTTGCTCTCGGGGGATCGTGTCAGAGATTTCTTTCTCTTCCCTAGAGATTCATCATCATGACAGAGTCATAATTACCTGCTTTGGTGTCAGGTCTGTCAACTTTTCAGAGGGGTCAGCCGTCAAAGCAATTAATGCAGCATGTATCGAAGGAGAGCACTATCACGCCACATGTCTTCTGAGCCGCATGGAATGCCTCCGGCCGCATAGCTCCTTATGCCGCATGACTCCCTGAACCGCATGCATTTTCTGAGCCGCATGGGTCTTTCTTGGCCGCATGAGTCAATTTTTTTAGTATTTTCCATGCTTCTACAGGTCGTCCTTGGTCTCACTACATACCCACAAAGGCTTAGATTCGGTTCGGGCCCAGTTCGGGCTAAGTTTGTACAATCGGGTCATCTAAATCAATATATCTAATTAATATATAAATAATTCATCGGTGGGGGTTAAGTCGAAACTTGGCCTGGTTTTCCCAGTTAGGATGTCACTATGGCTCGGCCTTCTCTACTAGGGCTAATACACTAGTCAAAGCACGGTACTACACTATCCGTGCCATGATTCCTAGCCGTCTTGTACTTCAAAACTCTATCATGGCTAAAGTCAACCACCGTAATAATTAACTAAGTAATCATTTATAAAAATCTAAAAACCACCATTTAAATCAAATAAATAAATAATAAAATATTTTTTTAAAAAAATTCCGGGAAGAGAGGCTACAAATCTATCCACCTTAAAAATAATTTCGTCCTCGAAATTCTAATTCATAACTATTCCTTAAAATTCAAAGTCCACTATTTCCTTAATCTCCTCAAATTTAATTCCTCAAAAAAGTTCATATCCTCTTCCTAATCATTTTGTAACTACGAAGCCTCGAGGACTTCTACCCACCTTAGGTCACACTACTCCTTAAAACACGGTCACTAAAATCTTATAATCTTCGATCTAGTTGCTAACAATTCTATCGGCATATATCTAGGCATAAGGCAACTACAATCCTTCATATTTATAAACAACCAAAACTCACTAATCATGCAATATTATACTATAATTTAAGAATTTCTGATGAATTCTAGACAGCACGATCATTCGTCACACCGAAATAGGAAGGGACGAGAGTCAAGGGTACGAAAAATAAGAAAGTATAATCTAGAGCAAATATGGAGTTTTCAAGGACGTAAAGAATTTCTAAGAGAATTTTTAAGGCAGAGTGGATTGAGATTTCTAAGGTTTAATCATTGTCGCAGGCTCGTACCAGTACAGTTACGTAACCGATACGATATGCTCTGACCTGCATGGGCTACCAAAAAACTTGTCATGACCCGTATCCGCTTTTTGGATACGAAACATGAGCAAGCCAGCTACGTATCGAGCAGACTCCAACCCGACTCAAATACGTAAACGCTGTCACGGCTATGGTATACTGCCACATCATGGCAAACAAATCTATATCTCAAATCCACAATAAATATATAAAACATGAATAAATACTATGGGTCGTGGTCTGCAGCCCACTAGCATAAATGTCCGATAAGACTCAAAGAATATAACTAGAGTCTCTAAAGTGAATTAATAAACATGATAACTCATGATAAGGAATGTAAAGCACGAAAGGATAACAAACGTAATAATGATACCTGAATCCCACAAGAATCGCAAATCCTCCGCCATCCAGAACTACTAGCTAACTCCATGCAGTCGCTAAACCTGAAGAGATCATCAGGTCCTCAGAGGACATATCAAGATACATAATATACATGCCTATCTAATAGTTTTATCATGTGCAAGAAGATAAACAAGAAAACATGAACATGACAAATGACCACGAACACGAACACACGAACACTAGAACAACTACGCGTAAATGAACTGCCGAGCGAACAGTGAACACGAGATCAGTGAAAGAACCAAACCCTCATCCCGAGTGTGGACTCACGGGTTTGAACTAAGCACTAACCCTCATCCCGAGTGTGGACTCTCTAGTTAGTACTAACCCTCGTTCCGAGTGTAGACTCTCTGGTTAGTTCACGGCAAGGCACCCTCGTCCCGAGTGTGGACTCTCTGGTGCAACTATAACATCCTCATCCCGAGTGTGGACTCTCTGATGTAAATACTCTCGTCTCGAGTGTGGACTCTCTGGTGCAAGTCAAGTCAACACTCTCGTCCCGAGTATGGACTCTCTAGTGCAAATAATCGACATCCTCGTCCCGAGTGTGGACTCACGGATGTAAACAGATCAAGAAAAACACCCTCGTCCCGAGTGTGGACTCTCTGGTGCCAAGGAAACAATATCAAGGATTTAGCAGTTCAATTACACGTACTCGTTCTATGACACGAATCAAGCAAGGTACTGACGAGAGACTCCAAGTGTGAACCACAAGACCAAACATGAACACGGCTATATGCATTAAAACAACTCAAAAGAAGATAATACGAAAGGCACATGTCCATAAACAACCAAAACTGGGAAATGAAATACAATGCATGTAAATAAAACTATAGAGGAAGGCAAGGTATACTTGCCTGGAGTTTGCACGAAGAACCATCAATAAACTGTCAACTGGTAAGCCAATAAGTCCAAATCTCACAACTGTCTTCGAAAGCTAAAACAGGCATTGCCAACATTCTTAGAATAGTCAAATTATCTAGGATTGCCTGTCCTTAAGTCCAATTCTGGACACAGGGGCAAAACAGTAATTTCGGACCAAAACGGTGTCCGCCGTTGGACCCGCTTTGCACCGAAAAGCGTATCAGAGTCAATGGTCTCTAAAGTCATCAAACTACATATCTACGGATTTTTTTTGATGATACGAACCAAACGGTATGTCCAATTTTAGATTCCGGTGGGCTGTGCACAAAATCGCCCGTTGAATCGGACCGTGGGGCCCGCAAAACGGCGATCCGATCAACTGTCTCGGAATTGGACCAAACTTGGCATACAGGACCCAAAAAATGATATGGTCCTGCTGGCATAAGTTTCGTCTCGATCTGACGAGCGTGCACAAAGTAATTGAGAAATTTGCACAGAGGCCGATACGATAAATTTCAACGGATACGCATCAAATTCGTCGCACACACGCGACCAATTTGAATTCGGTCAAAGCCCACACGTCCATGAAGCCGTTACACACCTTTCGATGCTTTCGATCCGCGACTATATCGCCCGGATTGGCGGGATGCACGTCGTATCGAAGATTTTTCTTAAAATTTACTATTTTAGAAAACGGTTTTTGGTCAACTTTTATCCCGATTTAAACAGAATATAATAGATAAAAAATTAAACCAATTACTATGTTTTGATCACGGTTAGGTTGTCTATAAATCCCTTCAAGTGGATTTTCGAAACTGTCGAAGGTTTCGTCAAAAACTGCCTTCCAAAGAGGTCCGAGGACTGACTTTCTGTCCTGTTCCTCAAACAAATTTTCGGCATTTTCGGCATCGATTTTATATCGATTTCGATTCGATTTGCTCCGACAAAATCTAGTATATTGGAAGGTTTATAAGTTAGGTTTGTACCTGTGAAATTGGTTCTGGAAACGATCGAACGTGGTGAGCGAAACTCCGCGACGAACTTGATCGCGCAACTGCTGTAACTGTCGTTGCTGTGCTCTGTTTTCGCGCACGCACGGTGGTTCTGTGCTGTTTGGCCGACGCCGGTAGCGCTTGTGGTTGCGGACAGGGATAAGGAAGGTCGCCCAGCCTCGAGCGGCCTCCAGGGTGTGGTGGCGCACGTTAGAATTAGGGTTTTTGGGGTTTTTCTCATGTGTCTCTCGTTATATACATAGGTATACCAGCGCCTGTGAACCCAAACAGAGGGGTGGGGGTCGGCTTATGGCTGGATGGGTTTGTTTTGTTTCTTCTCTTTGTTCGTATACATATACGAAGGAGTTTGGGTGTAGCTCGGGTTTTGCTCGGTTGCGGGTTGAGTCTCCCACGGTTACTGTTTAATGAACAGTAACCGCTGGGCTGATTTCATTTTAATGAGAAAATAATAACAATAATGATAATACTAATGATAATAATATTAATGAGAATCTTATTTCTTATATCAATTAAATTTCTCTATAATAAAAGTAATTGTACATATATATATATATATATATATATATATATATATATATATATATATTTTTTTTTATTTTTTATTTTTTATTTTATATATATATATATATATATATATATATATATATATATATATATATATATATATATATATATATATATATATATATATAAAGAATATATATATATATATATATATATATATATATATATATATATATATATATATATATATATATATAAGAAAGAAAAATATATATATATATATATTATATATATATATATATATATATATATATATATATATATATATATATATGTTACAAGGCATAGTTACACTCAAAGCAATATAAATATATATCTATATGTATTTCCAAATTATAAATAAAATTAGAAAATGTTTCTAATAAAAAACGCTATAACACTTCTTGAATATTTATATCAAAATATTATCAAACTATATATTATATACACATCCATATATACACCTCGTATATACATATCAATAAATACTCAGTTAACCAAAAATATTAATAATATATATATATATATATATATATATATATATATATATATATATATATATATTTTAATATATATATTTATATATATATATATATTAATAATATATATATATTAATAATATATATATATATATATTTTTTTTATATATATATTAATAATATATATATATTAATAATATATATATATTAATAATATATATATATTAATAATATATATATTAATAATATATATATATATATATATATATATATATATATATATATATATATATATATATATATATATATATATATATATATATATATATATATATATCGAGCGTAAGGCTCCAACATAAAGCCTATAATTTATATATATATATACCCTTATTTGTAACCATGTATACTAGATTAAAAATAAATATAATGTACACACAATTGTAGGTATAGTCTGAATATCTTCAAAATGTATAAGGATAACTAAGGAAGGTATTTGTCCTATTTTAAGATAAAAATATCCAATAAAATATTTAATAATAAAAATGCCAATTCTGTACAAATATTCAAATAGTTAAAAATATACATCAATACCTAAAATAATTTATAAAATATTTGTATACACATAAAATATGCCTACATGGTCGTCCTTGGTCTCACTACATACCTACAAAGGCTTGGATTCGATTCGGGCCCAGTTCGGGCTAAGTTGGTACAATCGGGTCATCTAAATCAATATATCTAATTAATAAATAAATAATTTATCGGTGGGGGTTAAGTCGTAACTTGGCCTGGTTTTCCTAGTTAGGATGTCACTATGGCTCGGCCTTCCCAACTAGGGCTAATACACTAGTCAAAGCACGGTACTACACTATATGTGCCATGATTCCTAGCCGTCTTGTACTTCAAAACTCCATCATAGCTAAAGTCATCCACCGTAATAATTAACAAAGTAATCATTTATAAAAATCTAAAAACCACCATTTAAATCAACTAAATAAATAGTATAATATTTTTTTAAAAAAATTTCGGAAAAAGAGGCTACAATGCAATAGAATTTTTTTTTTTTCTGATTCTAATTCTTCCTTAAGTTTAGCATTTTCTTGAGTGCTTTTCTCAATACATTCAAGTGCCTCATGCAATCTAAACTCAAGTGTGGAAATCTTAGTAGAATTATCAGAAGTAGAAGTGTTTCTAGCAGAGAATATCCTTTCTAGCTTGCTTATACTTATCTAATACTTTCTTGTGTTCTTTCAATAAATCACTGAAAGCATCAGACAACTCATCATAAGAGAACTCATTCTCTTCAAGAACATAGTTATTTTGTACCTCGTTGGATAATGCCATTGAGCATATATTTATAGCTTGACGAGGTCTCTCTTCTTGTTCGGAATCGCTTGTTTCGCTTTCACACCATATGCTCGTGGTAGAGTACTTGTGAGATGACGACCTTACTTTGTTTGATCATTCATAGTGACTCTCCTTTCTAGCAGTACTACAATCTTCTTTGATGTGGCATATCTTCTTGCAGTTTTCACATACGAGCTCTTCTTCATATATAGGGTTGTGTTGAACCTTAAATCTTGATGCCATCATGTACACATTTGCATCATTATAAAGACTATCCTCCTCTCTGGAGTCGCTAGCACTGCTTTCGTACCTGCACTCATAAGTAGCTTCAAGAAGTTTTCAAATTTTATGAGATGTTGTACAAGTAGTAATAAGATTGAATATATTGAAGTCTACAGCACAATAGAAAGCATGCTTTGCTTTTGTATCAAGACTAGCTAACTTCTTCTCTTCCTTTGTGTAACTATAATAAGGCTTGTTAATAATTGAGGAAGTAAGAATAGAGGTGATAGTAGGCTTTTTGTAGCCATTGCAAACAATTAACCATAAATCTAGAGACTTCAGGTAGAAGCTCATCTGTGTCTTCCAAGAAGTATAGTTCATTCTATCAAATAGTAGAGGTCTATTTGTGGACTGCCCTTCACCTGTGAATATTAATTTCACGGATGTCATATGCAAATACTCTAGAGTGTTATATATGAATATAACCTGCTCTGATATAACAATTGTGGGAGCAATTGGTATGAGCATTAATATCTATATAACAAGCACCTTTTCTGATACCAATTGTAGGCGATTGGAATCAGTGGTTAACAATTGAAAATAAGGATCTACTCTAAGGATGTTAAGCCAGATAATAGAGTCCTAGCTCTGATACCAATTGTAGGACCGTTGAACATCTCTAGAGGAAGGGTGAATAGAGTGTGTGCGTGTGCAGCAGAAAATAATCACCAATTAAAAATATTAAACAGTTATATATTATGGCAGATAAAAGACGGTAAATAAAATACGGTAAAGTAAGAGTCAAGAATTCAAACTCAGTGAACACCACGATGTATAATGGTTTCCTTCTGAGAGGACTAGTCCCGTCGTGAGTACTCTTGCTTGCTGTTAATCCACTATGGCACAAGCTTTAACTGAGCGCTTGCAACTCTTACAATACTATGTTTGGTGACAAGTACACGACCGACTTCACAACACCATGCTTGGCGACAAGTGCACGACCGACTTCACAACACCATGCTTGGCGACGAGTGCACGACCGACTTCAGAAGGCAACGAAAAAACTAAAATGTTTTCTGAATACAGCCTCCGATACAACTCTTCAACACCAAACTCTAGATTAAACAGAAACTGTACTGGCATGGCTAAGGGTCGTAAAGGCTTAGATATGAAAGTAAAAAGCTCAGAACACTTTAGATAGAGAAGAGAAGAGATAAAATTGGATGATTGAAATGAATGGTAATCTCAACTCTATTTATAATATTTTTAGGGGACCGAACTCGGGTAGAGATCGGATGCTTGGATTTCGCATACGAACGTTGGATGTAGATTTGGTAGGAACTAAAATTCAAATAACCCAGACCGAACTCGGGCCGAACTCGGACCAAACTTGGTCAGAGTTCTGTCAGAGTTCTGCTGGGTCAGAACAAAAAGGAATGGACCAAATTTGCATAGGTTTTGGGCTTTTTAGAATTTTAGATTTTTGGGATAAGTAGGTAGGCTTATTCTTATTTGTGGACTGAGAAAAACCTAAGCCAGTACCGATCCGATCAATCTCATATTTTTTCTATACTCAATAAAAGGAAAAAAATAGAACAAATATGCTAGATAGATCGTTAGGCGGTTTAGAGAAATCTTCTTGTATTATGCCATCTTTGGCCCATAAATAATTATTCGTTGCATATGTCCTGGTTTGATCATGCTTACTGCTTGTCTGCAAGTACATGGTAGACGAACAAAACAATATGATGCAGTATGATACAAGCATAGCAATATGATATAGACCATTTAGGATAATACTAAGTTTATAGGACAATGCTAAGTTTATGTAGCAACATGATAGTGATTACATGAATATTAGTGACATCACTAGTTAAACTTAATTGATTAGCCATATTCAAAAAATGATATAATCATTGGGCTAACAGAAATCACAATATTATTTTGTCACAATAATTATATTATGTTAGCCAAGCATTGGTTTGCATATAAACCGTGACATTATAATTTCATTTGACACGTTCAAACAAATTAGTCAAAAGGATAATAGTTTAGTGATATTGCAAATCCTAATAAATCTAATGTTTTAAAAGTTAAAATTATTTTGGGTACAAGCCGAAGGGTCTTTCTGTCAACCGGACGTAAATAGCTATAAGCGACACGGTATTTAATCGTCTCCCTGTGGACCTCCGCTAGCTGGGAACCGACCCCTATAGCTAACCCAAGTTGATCAAAGCCTGATAAACTAAAGATTTGATAAGGTCAATTAGCAAAATTCATTTAAACTATTATTCTAGTACTTTAGACTGTCATTTTGTAAAAATGGCTTGTAAAGATAAATCTTTAGAGTAAAAGCTGGAAGTTACTGTATCTTACTTTAAGAGATGATAGAGTCAGATGAATTTTTGCTCACTATCTTAATGTTTATATCAGCAATTAGCGAAATCACCTACTTGTTAAATAATTGTGATGTCACCAAATCTGATTTAGGAAATAACTAAATCAGTCAAACCAGTTTTCAAAAGTTTTTGTGTGGATTTTATAGTAGAAATCAATATAGTAGAAATCAATCATTGGTCATAAATAATCCATAAAAAAATTCACAGATCTAGTATACCAATATAAAATACCAAATATAGAAAAATAAGACTTTTAACAATGATCACAAAAAAATATGATTCATAATTTTTTTATACAAATTAGTGAATCAATTCCATAAGGAGTATACTCATTGAAAAAAAATCAAAATAGATATACTAGAATCTATGCAAAATCTATACCAAAGTTCATGCATTTGAACTCAATTACCTTAGCATGATAAAAAAAATATTCACTAGATAAACATGAATGTAAATGAAGACAAAATACTTGAGAAGGAGAAATTCAGTCGACTTGAATGCTCCCCCGCAAAGAATAATCAGTCTAAGTATAGATAATCGTGAACTTTGAGATAAAATCTCAATAAGAAATGCCAATCAATTTAAGCTCAAAGAAATCATCAATAAGGATAATTAAATAAATTTGGCAAGATAACTTTTACAAACTCATAAAATGAGAGAATTAAAATAAATAAATAATAATAATCATATATTTTTTCATAAACTTACTAAAATAAAAAATTATGAACAAACCAACAAGATATTTTAAGTAAAGGAATATATGTCCATGATGAACTAGGTATACCACATATTAAGGGCATAAAAGAATTGAAACAATTAATTTGCTCCCCCTTAAAATATGCGTATCTAGTTCCAAAGTAATTTATATGCAAAAATAGGTGAAATAAATAATCACAAGATATATGGAATATCCAAGATATGCATATTTCTTTTCTTTGATCAAATACATTCCAAACTTGAAACAAAAATCATCTTTAAGAAAGTAAAAGAAATATATAATAAATGCTTAAGGATCGATGAACAAACAAAATATGTCTACAATGAAAAATATATATTCAAATAACAAAAATAATTTCAAGACAGTAAATAATGGTATTCGAGTAACGGACAGAATAAAAAAATTAGAAGACTTTTGAAATACGGAATTCACTATAAAAAAGTTGTCCTAGTGAATGTTCGAATGCGTCCGTTTAGTCCTCAGACTCACAACTGACGATTCAAAACTTTTGTATCATGAAAACAGATCTCTTGACGAAGAGTCTGTTTACTCTTGACGAAGTGTTTGTCTAGAAAATTAATCCTAGTATCATCGAGGGTGATGGAATTAAGCCCATAAGCAATTCACCAACAGTGGCAACTCAACCGAGTATGGCTGGAGATCCCAAGAAGCCGGTTCAATGGGTAAAAAAATTGGACTTAGGTGACTTTATGGAACACTGACCCGAGATTAAAATCTCATTAAAATAATTCCCAAGTGGCTGTACATGTGTACAATGATTCTCCATCCCTATGGTGACAGTGTTCCGGTGTGATTTATTTAGGGTCAGTTTTAAAACTTTTAAAAGGTACAAGCATGATTATGCAGGGTTGACTCCAATCACCAACCCTTGGAGGACTTACCTATGTGAGATGTCGTGAAGGCCGCGACTATGAGATTGGGCGATCTCAGACAACTCTCATGAATAAGAAAAAAAATGTGCATGGCCAATCAAAAGTGACACCCCGATATATCCAAGAACCTCTAGTACTATGTGTACTATTTTCTGAATCTGGTTCAAGAAGTCTGATTCAAGGCGTAGTCCATCAAGCACTTCTTCAGATAAAGACAATAGTCACTAAGTGAGATTCAAGGCTGTAGTCCATCTCATTTATGCATAGTATATATATAATTGTCCAGAAATTCTCTACTTCTATTCTTTTGTATATTGTTCTCTCTTTTTCGAAACTTGATTTTTTTTTTTTTGGGGGGAGGGATGTTGTATGTGTTTGAAAAATTCAAGTTCCGTTTCCTTTTGATTCTTAACATCCAAATTCATTACCCAACTCATCATATTAATTCACCACACTCGCCATTTCCTCCAATATTTACAACTTATCAAATCCTTTCTCACAGGTTTCATTTCCATTCATTTCAAATGAATGACCTTTATTGCCTTCATAAAGCAAATAATCAATATATATTTATTCTAGTAGTATTAAATGTATATATATAAAGACAACCCTAGTAGTCTTGGAGATATAGTTTTGTTTTCTTTGGGTGATTCTCATCCAACCAAAAGTTTTGAGAGATGTCTTCATCTAAAGAGAAAAGACAACCATCTCTTCTTTTTCTTTTTCCTCCTACTCTTTTTTGAATTATTCCTCCTATAAATTTTTGGGCAAAGCTATGTTCAGGTCGTTATCCTGAAACTGTGTGCGGTGACCGGAAGCCGGTAGCAAGAGAATTTTACCACTAGGAGGATTCGAGACAAAGTCTGTACATAGACCTCGAATATTCTCTTAAGGCAATGCTTCGTGCATGACTTTCCCGTAGACCGATATTTCTAACATTTTTATTATTATTTTGCTATTTTATTTTTCAGGATGATAAAGGTATATTTTCCAACAATAAAAACGTTACAAGTGAATGTTCGTGAACCTTATAATTTTTTTTAGTCATGTCGCCAATACTACTGGGATATGAGTGCATGCCCTTATGTTGCCATTAGTCATGACGACTTGTATCTTTGTATGAACTTTTCAAATTTTGTTATCTTACAATTTATTTATAGTTCTTTATTTTATATGAAATTTTCTAATACATGAGACATATATAGATATCTGAACTTGGACTTAGACATGCATGACGTCTGAGTCCGTTCATGCATCTCCAAGCCTTGTGACACATGAATGCTCATAACTAAAAATGCAGGTTCTAATTGGATTCGCAGCTGTGTGTAGAAGCATGGAAAAGAACAGAAGAAGCCCATGCGGCTCAAAACAGAAGAAGCCTATGTGGCTCAAAACAGAAGAAGCCCATGCGGCTCAAAACAGAAGGAGCCTCATGCGGCTCAGGAATCTATCTGAGCCTTATGCGGCTCAGAAACTCTTCAATAGCCTCATGCAGCTCAGGCAAAAATTACGTGACCCTATGCAGCTTGCCTTTACAGCTGGCCATAAAGTGACTGCTCCCATTAAATGCTCTGACATAAAGTGATAACTCTGACATTAAAGCTGAAATGAGGAACTTCGACATGACGGCGTATTCCTCGGGAAACGAAGAAAATCTCCTCTGCAGCTAGCATGATCCACCAAATACAAAGCTTCCTATGCGGCTGCCACCACCCCATACGGCTGATGCTCGCATGCGGCTCGGAGCGCGAAGACCCTCGTCATTCGGCTCAGATTATGAACAGTCACCCTATGCGGCCGCTGTTCTCATGCGGCTCGGATCATGGGGATCAACTCCATGCGGCTCAAATATTGAGAGGCCACGCCCATGCAGCCTTGACACGTGGCTAGTCCTATGCGGCTCAATTGGAAACCACCTCCATGCGGCTCAGATCTCAGAGGCCACACCTATGCGGATGCCACCTTCATGCAGTTCAAAACCTAAGAAGCTACCCTCATGCGACTGTGGCTTGCGGTTATGACACGTGGCAGAAGATCAGTTTCCCATATGGCACTAAATCAATCAAGAGTTATCAAATTCCAACAACCAGATTTAGTACAATCATCATAATTACCCGAATCAAAACAGATTTATGGCAATCACATGGATTAAACACGTGGCAGGAGATCCGAGCTTTCCAAGATTCATGACAATCAACATTGATTGCCCATACGGATTCTACACAATCAGCATTAATTGTCTAGATTCATTGCAATCAAGATTAGTGGTCCAGATTAATTCCCCACAAGATAGGATCAAAGAAAATGGTAATTAAATCCCCAAGCCGCCGACTTTTTTAGGGTGATCATTGCAAACCCTAATGATGACACCCCACTCCTATAAATAGCAAGGTGCCATTCCCTTGTAAAAAGATGGAATCCAGAAAAAAAATATAGCAAGGTGCCATTCCCTTGCAAAAGAGATCCTATCCACCCGGCTGGACACACAGAGAGACAAAGGCGCGCACAGAAGAGTCTTCCCATCTTGAGAGCAGTTCTTTACCGGAGCCAAGGCTACGTCTGATCGTCCAAGGAGTAAGGCAGAGCGGCCGTCGTTTTTTCGAGCCTCTACCGTCACCCTCCAGAATCAAAACTAAACAATCGTACTTAGACTGCTGTACCTAGGTTTTCGTCCCTAGGCTTTCTTTGTACGAGCGAGTTTGTATTGTGAAGTAAAAGTCCAGTCCTCCCATATAAATTGTTCTGTTCTTTTATAATCAATGGCAAACACGATGGCGACTCTGCTAGGGACTAACTTGTCCACGGCTGAGGAGTTGGTGATGCAATCAGACGCAGCCAAACTTGGCTCCACTTAACAAATGCTGGTCGCCCGGTTCGACCAACAGGCGTTTGAAGAAATGCTCTCCGACGAGAGCGCTGGCCCGGTCCAGCGGCGAGCCCATACAAAGAAGGCCCGCAGGGAGTGGAGACCCAAAAATTTTGCTCCTCCCCAAGCTCTCGAAGAACTCTCTGTTGCCCGAGACAGCGGAGAAGTCTCGCTTGCGGCCCCACTTCAGACCACAGAGGACTCTACTGTCCCCAAGTCAGGCAGAAGAAAACACTATGATGCCAGACTTGCAGGGGCAAAAAGGAACTCTGTATGATCCAAGCCGCATAAGGGTGCCAGCCGCATAGAGGCTCATAAGGCCGCAACTGTCAACCGCATGGAGAAAAATCGTACGGCCACACAAGTCAGCCGCATGCTGAAAACCCATGCGGCCAGAATTTCCATCCGCATGCAGACAGCCTGCACGGCCATTACATCTAGCCGCATACAGAACGTTCATACGGCAACAAAGGATAGCCGCATGTGTAGGCCTTTAAAAATGACAGTCACGCTGAGTTGATCAGGACAGAGTCAAAAGTCACGCTCAGTTGATCAGGACAATATTTACAAATCACGCTGAGGAGACAACTCATCATTTGTCAGAGAGTAATTATGACTGACAGCACAACAATCGAAGAATGTCTCTTCGTATATCGCGTATGCACAGAATTCGAGAGATCACAGCCGTCTATTGCATGATTTTTGAAATCTTCTTCAGTAAGACTCAACCTTCGTCAAGTTGGCGTACCAAAAGAGCTTCTTGTCATTTAATGCGACTGTCAAAAGCAATCACTGTTAGAGATTTTGTGTCAGTCGAGGCACGCCAAATCAAGACAGCTGGCAGTTCTATCCCAAGTCTGCGTGTATTTGTGAGATCTTCATCTCAAACGTGCGTAGATTCTGAAGTTTTCTTCCTCAAGTTTGTGTGGATTCTGAAGTTTTCTTTACCAAATCTGCGTGGATTCTGAAGCTTCCTGCCCCAAGTTTGCGTAGATTTTGAAGCTTTCTACCCCGAGTCTGCGTGGATTTCGTCTTCAACAAGTCTGCGTAGATTTCATCAAATTGGAGTACGTGGCAGCCATGCCACTGATCTCTCGCCTGCGTGTCTGTAACTTGTACACGACTCATGCATGATCGCTATGTATCCAACAGTTACAGGCCACGTCCAGTAACTGCTCACAGTCTTGCGTATGTTAAATCCTGCGTGATTTTCAACTAAGCACAGGCTGTGAAGATAGTTATCTTTTCAGTTATTATTTTTGACTCTATAAATAGAGTTCTTTTTCTCATTCATGGTACAGATACATAGTTATCTACTGTCAAAATTTTGAGAGCTTTTCTTCTTCGCATAGTCCAAGGGATAAAGTGATCGTCTTCTAGATCAGATTCCCACAGTTGTAATTTTCCCAGATACACAATAAATAAAGAAATTTATTTATGGAAAACAAATTGGCGACTCTGCTAGGGAAAACCATCTCCTCTGCTGAGATGACAACAACTCAATGCGACACTTCGTCAATCGGCTCGACGAAGAAGGTGATGACGATCCAATTCGATCAACTCGCCTATGAAGAAATACAGCGGGCTAAGAGTGGTAAGCCCACTACAGCCTCCATCATCACTGCCAAGTCGAAGGGACACTCTGTCTGTCCCTAAGAATCAGTTGGCAGCCAATGGTGAAGTCTCTGCCACAGTGTCTACTCCTAACACTGGCAAGAACTCTACTGCAAGCACGCACACTCTTGTGCGCTCGAAGATGACAGCAATCAAAGATCACGCTAACAGTACTGGCTCCTTAGCCAAATCTGTTCCAGTGTGTGTCTTCAAAATTAAAAGTCACGCTAACAGTACTGGCTCCTTAGCCAAATCTGTTCCAGCGTGCAATTTCAACCTCAAAAGTCATGCTGACAGTACTGGTTCCTTAGCCAAGTCTGTTCCAGTGTGTAATTCTAAAATCAACAATCACGCTAACAATACTGGCTCCTTAGTCAAATCTGTTCCAGCGTGTATTTCCAAAGTCAAAAGTCACGCCAACAGCACTGGTTCTTTAACCAAGCCTGTTTCAGCGTGTATTTCATCTAAGAAGAATAGCTCTTTAGCTATCTCTTCTTCTTTGCCAAGTTCTACTAGAACTGGGAGTGGTCTTCCACACAAAGTCCCTTCGAAAAGGAATAACTCTTTAGTTGTTTCTTCTGCTCCTGTAGTTTTTACTTCAGGAACAGCTTTGACTGACAATTTTGTTAGTCAAAGAAAAGAAGATGGTCTTTTGACTACTCTTCCTTCTGAACATTCTATGTCTCAAAACTTGAATGAGTCTAAGAAGAAACATTCCTTAATGTCTTCTTCTATGACTTCTTCGAATTGGGCACAGAATTTGTCTAGAAAAGGTCTGTTACCAACTCCTAATCAAGGGGATGGTTCAACTCTTCCTTCTCTGCAAATATCCAGATCAATGAAAGGAAAACTCCATGTTTCCAAAACCAATGTGTTACCTCCAACTGATCTAAGAACAAAAATTAACGCTTCTGGTGTTAAGAAACCATACCAGTTGGAAACAAGGATAAGAGATCCAGATGCAGAGTATGCAAGAAATTATGTGGCTCATATTAATCATTCTCTATATAATCAAGAGCCATCAAGACCCAAGAACAGGAAATATACTCCTCAATCTTCACAAACAGATTTACGAGAATATCTTCAACAGAAGAGAAGGAGTAATTCTGTGTCAAAGGACCATGCTGAATGTGACTTCCATCCAAGAGTCATAATTCAATGCAAATGTCAATCAATGGCTCATGACCATGTTGATCATGAATGTGACTTCCAGCCAAGAGTCACAATACAATACAGATGTCAAACAAAACGACAATCTGTCTTCAATCGGATTCAGTGTGAACCTATGCCTGATGAAGATGAGCCTTTGTTTGCTTCTGTCAACATGACCTCTCGGGATATTGGAGGTAGAGTTGATAGTCCAGATGGAGTATATAGAAACACCAGAGCAAGAGTCCTGGCCTCTAGTCAAAGAAATTTGATCTCTGAGGATGATTCTGAATTCCTTGGAGAATCTAACTTCCCACCTCTTCCTACTGGGAGTAGTTCTCCTATAATTGACTTTGATGCACAAAGCAATGATTCAGAACAAACAACATCCACCAGTTCATCAATAATTCCTCGTACAGTCACGACTTATATGGTTGATGGAATACTGATGAACCTTCTTCTTCCTTGACTCCTCAAGATCAAAGAATTGCTTCTTTGGAACAATAAATGAAGTCTATGGCTGATACTATGAAGTCGATGTATGAACTCATGACAGTTCAGTTGTAAAATCGACAGACTGTACCAGATGCCATACCAACTGACACTGATATGAGTCCAGTACAAGTTCCTCCAGCAGTACAATCCAATACTCCTGGACCAGCTCAACCAAACCCTAGTCTCTTTGGAGCTGGGGGTAGTGCTTACAATGCTGTTCCTCCTCCCAACTATTCTCTACAAGTTACAACTCCACAATCTTTCGGAGTTGTTAATGAAGAATTGAGGAATCTCAAAACTCAATTCGAGGCATTCAAACAGAAAGATGGTTTACAAAGGTTAGGCATCAAGCAACCTTATCCGATAGAATGGAAGCAAGTATCGTATCCTCCTAAATACAAGCCTCCTACTATCTTATTTTATGATGGAACCACTTCTCCAAGTCAGTTTATTAATCACTTTAAAGTGATGACTGATCAGCTGCAACCAAGCGACGCCCTCCTTACTCGGGTATTTGTTGGATGTCTCAAGGAAACGGCTTATGAATGGTATAGAAGTCTTCCAGATGGGAGCATTACCTCATTTGCCAATTTCAAACAGATGTTTCTTGAACGGTTCTATGAAGGGCTCAATGACATGACTATGTCTGCTCTTATTAGAATCAAGCAGAAAAATAATGAAACTACAGAGGATTACATTGAACGGTTTCAAAGAGAAGCTCTGAAGATGCCTCTTGGAACTCCTGATGCTGTCACCATTGACACATGCAAATCAAACTTGTTGCCAATCATCAGCATGTGGACAGGATCCACCCAATTCCAAGATTGGCCTTCTTTCATAGTCAGTGCCAAGGCTGCAGAAATTAGTGCTGAAACCTTCAAAGGTTTAGGAGTGCAGATGACTCCCAAAGAAACAGGTCAAGGTACTAACAATAAAAACAATGCTCGCAAAGAAAAAGAAACTCTTGAAGTTAATCTTCAGAGCAAAGATGCATCAACTGTTCAAACTTCTCCTACCTCTACAACTCAACAACCAAGAACACCTCGCCCTAAATAAGAATATTCTTTCGATGATGATGATGTCCTTGGTATCTTTGAATGTCTGCTGAAAGGTAATAAGATACAATTACCTGAGATCAAGAAACCTGATGAAGCTGGTAAGACAGATCATCCCAAATACTGCCCATATCACAGAATGTTGGGTCACACAATTCGTACATGTTATGTACTGAAAGGAAAGATCCAAGAAATGATTAAATCTGGAGCTATCTCCCTTACTCCAAAAGAGAAGACCGTCACCTCCAACGTCGTCTTTATGCAATTCGGAGATTTCCCTCCTCAACTCCTTGAAAGTGGGATCGTTCCTATTCCCAAGGCAACTCTTGAGATAGTGAATATTCCTCCTTCGCAATCTGAAGGATTAGTGCCAATCACTTTGGAAACAGGAGAAATCATGTGGATTCATCCTGATCTAGTGGCAGATTTTGAATCTCCTCAAAAGACTACTTCTCAAAAGTCCAAGAAGGCTGGAAAGATTAAGTCATGTCATATAACTTCTTTTGGGTCTACCTCTGACACAGAGCCAAAAGAGAAAGAAGAAGCACTTGCTGGTGCTACTCGAACGAGAAAACCTTATCTAAAAGATTATTCCAAGAATCCTGAGGATACTCTTGATATCCCTCCAGCTGATAAAGATGCTCCTAATGTTCCTCCTGAAGAAGAATCGTCTACTGTACCTATTCCTTCAACTACACCGGTTGAACCTGTTCCTCCCAAGCCTACAACTCTGGAGAAAGGCAAACAACAGGCTCGGTTTGATAAGCCAATCAAGAAGTCCTCTCCTCTTGGACTTCAGAAGCCTTATAACTTCGATATTTTAGCTCAGCTTGCTAATACTCCAGCTAGAATGTCCCTTTTTGAACTTCTACGTCTTTCCAAAGAGACTCGGGAGACATTAAGTGAAGCACTTCTACAGGCTGACTCTTGTCTTGCACAATTGAAGAAGCCAGATGCAGAACCTGCCACTTGCTTACATTGTAACAGTGTATTAGAGATTATCCCAAATATCACCTTTACACAAGATAACATGCTACTGGAGGATAATCGACATGATCGACCTCTCTACTACACCGGTTATATCGATACGATGAAGATAGATCGTATCCTTATTGATCCAGGGTTTGCTATAAGCATCATGCCAAAGAGCCTATTGGATGAACTAAAAATCCTTCTTCACAAACTCTCCAAGACGGTTACTACTATCCTGGGATTCAATCAAAGCCGAAGCGAGCCTTTGGGAAAGATTCATCTGAAGCTTCAAATAGGTGATTTCAGATCCAAAGTCACTTTCTATGTGATCGAGATCGTCGGATCTTATAATCTTCTTCTGGGGAGGCCCTTTCTTCATGAAAATAATGTGGTGCCTTCTACTCTTCATCAGTGTTTTAAATACATTGATAGCAATGGAAGAGTACAAAAAGAAGTTGCTGATATAAATCCCTTCCATGGGGTTGAAGCTTATTTCAATGATTCCCGAATGTACAAAGAAGAGTATACAAGGGTTATACAAGCTATGGAGAAAGAGGATTCACAAAGTGAGACCTTAATAATTCCTGTTAAAGGTCGAACTACTCAGCAACAATCTCCCAAACTCTCTGAAGAAGGTTCTTTCATCATTCCGGTGAGTGGACGGATTTCTCCGTTACCTCAGTCGTTTGCTCAAGATACGATGATTATTCCTGTCAGTGGGCGTACTGCAATTCCTGCATCTCCACATGTGAAACAGGATACTCTGCTAATTCCAGTTGGAGGGCGGATTATTCTTCCATCTCAAGCTTCAAGGGAGCTCACCTCTTCTGAGCCATTTGTTATCGATCTTAATCGAAACAAAGCTTCTTCTCATTCTTCTTCTTCCCCTTTAGTCATTAACTTGGCTAAGATCTCTAAGGCTCAGCCTTCTCCCAATGTAAATATTGCTGCTTTTATATTTTATGAAAAGTCTTCATCTTTGCAGTACGCTGATGTGTGTAATTATGTTCATAGTTATTTACATTTGTTAGATGACTTGAACACAATAACCATTGGAGTTGTATAGACTGTTCATACAGATGTATCCCTAGAACCTGTACAATCTTCATACTTTCTAGTTCCCAGCAGAAAGCCAGGAGACATTCCAATATTCTTCTACAAAGGGCTTCAAAGTCCTTCTGATTTAGAAGATGAAGACAAAAATGATGATACTGGAAGATTACAACTACGTCGTTATAGTCAGCAATCTAAAAGACATCATCAAAAATATGGGCTATGACTTCAGGACTGGCCTCAATAGTGGAAAGGAAAGAAAACTGCCTGTTCGTATTCCTCCTCTGAAATATGGAAGGACGAAATACGGATTGGGCTATATAGCTCCTACTCCTTTTATCAATATTATCCATGAATATCCCGAGTCTGACGAAGATAAGAGATCTGATTCTTCTAGTACCACTTCTTGGGATTCTGATACGAGTATCGGTGACTTCTATTACAACCTTCTGTCTTCCAACATGGTTTCCAATGACCATTCTGAAGAAAGTGATGAAGACGAAGAAGAGTTTGAAATCTCACCTGAATCAGAGCAATGGGCCCAAAGATTAGATAATCAATGGGAGTTCCGTTTCGAGCAAAAAGAACCTCCGACTGAAGACAAACTTGTTCAAATAGATGTTGGTGAAGAGGGATCTCCCAAACCAATATTCATCAGTGAAAGTCTTTCAAAAACTGATAAGCAAGACATGATCAAACTCATTAGTGACTACATCGACGTCTTCACTTGGAGTTATGAAGATATGCCAGGACTTGATCCACAAATTGCAACTCACAAGCTCAATATCTTGCCGAATGCTAAACCGGTCAAACAACAACAGCGACGATTTCGTCCAGACATTATGGATGCAATTGAAGTTAAAGTCAATAAACTCATAACCTTCGAGTTTATTAGAGAGAAACAACATCCCGATTGGGTGGCTAACATAGTTCCTGTCCTTAAAAAGACTGACAAGATCAGAGTATGTATAGACTTCCGCGATCTCAATGCGGCATGCCCTAAAGACGAATTCTCTCTACCAATCACTGATGTCATGATTGATAATACCTGTGGATTTGAACGGATGTCATTCATGGACGGGTATTCTGGATACAATCAGATTAAAATATTTCCAGATGACGAGAAGCACACTTCTTTCAGAACGCCGATCGGTACATACTGTTATACAGTTATGCCATTCGGTCTCAAGAATGCAGGAGCAACTTATCAACGAGCTATGAGCACTATATTTCGTAAACATTTGCGGAAAATAGTCGAATGCTATGTTGATGATATTGCAGTCAAAAGTCGACAAAAGGAGGATCATATCCAAGATTTGAAGACTATATTTGATCTAATGCGCAAGCATCAATTAAAGATGAACCCTACTAAGTCCTTCTTAGGCGTCTCTAGTGGTAAATTTCTCGGCTTTGTCATTACCTCTAAAGGTATACACATGGATCCCGAGAAGATCAAAGCCATCCAAGAGATGCGTCCTCCACGCACCTTAAAAGAGCTACGAGAATTTCAAGGAAGGATCGCTTATATCAGGAGATTCATCTCTAATTTATCAGGACGCTGCAGACCATTCAACAAACTTATGAAGAAAGGTGTTTCTTTTGTTTGGAATGATGAATGTCAGAAAGCATTCGATGATATAAAACAATATCTGATGAGCCCTCCAGTATTGGTACCTCCCGTTTCAGGAATTCTATTTCTTCTATATATTCGAGCAATGAGTCATTCATTGGGTGCATTACTCGCTCAAAAAAATCAAAATGGTCATGAACAAGCCATCTACTATCTCAGTCGTACTATGACCGGAGCTGAACCTCGATATTCACCGGTCGAAAAAGAATATCTAGCCTTGATGTTCGCTGTTCAAAAGACACGACATTATATCATTGGCCAGACTATTCATGTCATCTCCAGGATCAATCCTATACGGATCATGATGAAGAAATCCAGTGTTTTGAATTCTCAATTAGCTAACTGGGGAATCCTACTTGCTCAGTATGACATGCATTATATTCCTCAGAAGTCAGTCAAAGGAAAAGCTTTAGCTGATTTTCTAGCTGCTCATTCAATTCCAGAAGATTCAAAACTCTATGATGAAATTCCAGATGAAGTCCTAGATTCAAACCAAATTGCTGAAGAAGATCCTACTTGGCGTCTATTCTTTGATAGAGCTTCAAGGATAGGTCCTAATGGTGATATTGTCGCTGGAGTTGGAATCGTTCTTGTATCGCCAGAAGGTCTTGCTATCCAAAGAGCTTATTCTCTCGATCAGCCGTGTTCAAACAATGTAGCTGAGTATAATGCATTACTTATTGGTCTTCAACTCGCTAAACATCTAAATATTCAACATTTGGAGGCGTACGGAGACTCTAAACTCATTGTCAATCAGATAAGGGGTACTTATGAAGTCCGCCATCAAGATCTGGTTCCTTATCATATATCAGCTATAAATATGGCTTCTTCGTTTGAAGAATTCTTCATTGAACATGTTAGGCGAGCATGTAACACAGAAGCTGATGCTCTAGCTAATCTTGCAGCGGTGTTGGCTATTCCAATTAGACGACAATAAATGATTATTGTTCGCAATCGAGAATTATTTCATCTTGAAAATAACCTGACCCTAGGACTTCCAGTTTACATTGAAGAATCAACATCTCATGACGTCAATACAACAAGAGGATTTGGATTTAGTCGTAAATCTTTATCATCTTCATCTGATTCCAGCATGGAATTCATCTTCAGTAATTCGGCCGAGAATCAAAATACGGAAACAGATTAGAGACTTCCTTTCTTAGATTTCGTATTGTATGATATTCTTCCAGATGATCCGAGTGAGGCAGCATCTATCAGACCACGATCACTCCGATTCTATTATAATCATACAACAAAGACCTTATATCGTCGAGCTTATGATGGTTTACTTTTTCGATGTGTTGCCGGTGACGAGGCTCAACAAATTATTCGCGAAGCACATGATGGAATTTGTGGAGCACATCAGCCTGGACCAAAACTTCAAGACCGTATTCGACGTATGGGTTATTATTGGCCCACTATGGTATCAGACGCCATCGAATATGCAAAGAAGTGTAAAGCTTGTCAAATCCATGCAGATTTTATTCATCAACCTTCGAAATTTCTACATCCGACGACAGCATCATGGCCCTTCGAAGCTTGGGGCATGGACATTATTGGCCCGATCAATCCGCCGTCATCCAAGGGTCATCGGTTTATTCTTGCAATAACCGATTACTTCTCCAAATGGGCCGAAGCCATTCCTTTGTCCGAAGTTAAGACGTCCAGTGTCATCAGCTTTATTAAGCACCACGTCATCTACAGATTTGGTGTTCCTCGACGCATTATTCATGATAACGGACCACAGTTCATTAGTCAGAAGTTTACTCGATTCTGTGACGATCATCGGATCGACAATGTGGCTTCTACCGTATATAATCTGGCAGCTAACGGATTAGCAGAAGCTTTCAACAAGACCATCATCAAAATCCTAAAGAAGTTTGTCTCTACTAACAAACGTAATTGGAGTGAGAAGCTCGGTGAATGTTTATGGGCTTATCGCACTACAGTTCGTAATGCTACTAAATGTACACCCTTCTTTCTGGTGTATGGTTACGAAGCTGTTCTTCTATTAGAGATTCAAATTCCTTCTTTAAGGATAGCAATCGCTAATGAACTCACTGCAGAAAATAATGATCGTCTTCGACTTCAAAAATTAGAAGCTCTGGATGAAAAGCGATTATCTGCTCAACAGAATATTGAATTCTATCAAGCTAGAATCTCAAGAGCTTTTAATAAGAAAGTCAGAGTTCGATCGTATCAAAAAGGAGAGCTTATTCTAACAGTCAGACGTCCTATGACTATGACTTATATAAGCAAGGGCAAATTTGACGCAAAGTGGGAAGGACCCTATATTGTGAGCAGAGTTTTCTCAAATGGAGCTTATCAACTCTCAGAATTGGATGGTCGAAAAGTTTTGATGCCTATTAATGGCAAATTCCTTAAAAAGTACCATGTATAAATGTAAATGCTTGTAATCATCAGACAGTTTCATGTTTAGAAATAAAATTTTTATTTTATTTTAATCATGAATGATGATACATGATATTAAGGAAGATCACTATCATCCTTTTCTATATTTGGACGTGGACCACTGCCATCCTTCTCGAAAACATGATCAGCAAAAGAACCGAGGACCTCTTTGCTGGAACCTACGAGGAACTTGCAAGCGGCCATTCTCATAGCTTCTTCTTCTTCAGTCCTTCTTGGTTCGAGCAGGAAGTCCAGAATATCCCTTGATGGCTTGGGTGCAGACGAACCTTCGCCTGCTTCCTCCTTCTTCGATTGAACTGGATCAGCAGGGTGTTCTTCAGTACCTTTCTGAATCTTCATGGCAATTCCAGCTTTCTTGGATGCTTCTTCAGACAACATTTTTTATGTTTGAAAGAAGAAGCGTTCGTTCTTGTCAGATTTCTGCTATATTTATAGGCAGAAGTTCCTCAAATAATGAAGCGTCACATTCATCCGATGATTCATACGTTCATTAATACTTGACGGTTCAACCGTTCATTTATTACATTCATTTCGACGGTTCATCCGTTCATCATTTCCTAAACGGTTCATCCGTTCATAATCTTCTATCAATTTATTAAGTGGGGATTCGTTATTGATCACGTTTTCATAACCTCTGAATCAATTCCGAATCTACTTGCTCATTTGTCATTTTTGACCTCTGCATAGAAATTAATCTATTTTCTTTTGAGTTCCTACATATTATCACGTCCATAATACCTCTGATAATATCATATACTCTAAAACAGAAAAGAAGATTTCATTATCTATCATGTCCACAATTCATCCATAAATACAAATCTTTGAGCATAGAAGAATTATCATTTCCATTCTCATTTCACCACAAAAAGTCTATTACATTTTCTTAGACTTTCTTACAAATCATAATGGAAATCTATTACAATCTTGGATTTTCATTCTACACCACAACAATAACCTAATAGAGATCTATCTTCTTCTTTGGATCTTCTCCCTCGGACCTTCTCCGTCAGGTTCATTGTTGGTGGCAGTTCCTGACTGTCTGGGTCCCAGTCACGACCAGATCAGCAGGAATCAAACTCTGGTCTTCTTTCTCAGACGAGAGGAGAACCACAGAGTATGGTAGCCCGAAGTCGTGGTGCTGCCAATACAACTGGTGGATTAGGAGCGACCTTTCAGAGGAGACAGGAATGTATCCAACCTTGGGATACAATTCCTAGTTCTCCCGTAAAAGGAACTCTACTACCCGATTTTTCGGGGTAGAGTTGACTCCACCATCCAACTCTCGTGTATAAAGGCTCTTCCTACCATCTGAGGAAGACCCTTCTATCCCACGAAGAGTTCTGAGTTGTTTGATGTACGCGTCAAAAGCGTATGAGCTCCCTGATGTAGGTGTCAGCAGAATATTCTCCACAACATCTACATCACCAATGCCAGTTCTGAAGAAAATTTTCAACCGAGCTTTTGCAGAAAACAACAAGAAAGAAGAGAATTAATCGACAAAAATGTCATTTAGCACACGCTGGCTAGTCAAGCGTGCATTTTTCAGTCAGAAACATAAAAGCCTATCTTCAACAGCAACAAAAATGGTACGTGGACTTACCATCAAGTTTGGTGCTAAGGATTGGCAAACCCATGTTTGATACAGTATGCAGAAATCGAACATTAGAAAACATTGCTTTCCTGTTTCATGCTCAGAGAAGAAGAAGAAGAATGGGAAATGAGTATCTTTGAAACTCAGCTATCTATTTAAAGGACAAAGTACAAGCTTATTCTTGGAAAAGATCCGCGTGAATAGCGCTCGTAAACCATGGAATGAATGACACGTGTGTTTTGGAAGACAGTGCAACATTGGAAACAGTCAAAGAATGCCACTTAATATTCTTCATTAATGCACGCTGTTCAAACACAAAAGTTGTACTACATTCTTCAAGACAGGCACTGATGGCCTTACAAAAGACAAAACAAAAAGAGTGCAACATTTTCAAAAGCATAAAAGACACGCTCTATTTTACAGAGCGGCTGAGCTTGACGTCTAGTTCTTCTACACTCTTGACCCCCATACGGTGTAACAGAGCCTTCAACATTTCACGCTGCTCTGCAAGGCTACGTCCATCAGAAGAAGACGAGCCATCCAAGCCAAAATAGCTTAAGAAATTCTTGGCTAATTGCATGGGATCGTCTTTTAACTCGAAAACCAGAGGCTCCGGTTCTTTACCCTCAAAAGTGGGGTCACCATGGGAACAAAAGCCCAACTTGCGTGCTTCTTCCTTAGCTTTCTCCTTTGGTGTCATGTTGACGTAAGATGAAGATTAAATGAATCCTCTTCCTGTTTATATAACAGAGCTCGCCGGCGGTTCATATTCCACCATGAATTGGATGCAATCAGTCTCGAAGAACGAAGAGTCATTATGACATTTAATAAGTTCATTTGGATGTTTTCAAAGAACTTCGAAGTCTTTTCGACTTCCGAAAATTTTGAAGTCATCTCAGCGTGACTGATTTTATTTTATCATCTTATTTTCAAAGTATTTCAAAATTTTTGAAGTCTTTTCAATTTTTTGAAAACTTTGAAGGGGGTCTTGTAGGCCTTTAAAAATGACAGTCACGCTGAGTTGATCAGGACAGAGTCAAAAGTCACGCTCAGTTGATCAGGACAATATTTACAAATCACGCTGAGGAGACAACTCATCATTTGTCAGAGAGTAATTATGACTGACAGCACAACAATCGAAGAATGTCTCTTCGTATGCCACGTATGCACAGAATTCGAGAGATCGCAGCCGTCTATTGCGTGATTTTCGAAATCTTCTTCAGCAAGACTCAACCTTCGTCAAGTTGGCGTACCAAAAGAGCTTCTTGTCATTTAATGCGACTGTCAAAAGCAATCACTGTCAGAGATTTTGTGTCAGTCGAGGCACGCCAAATCAAGACAGCTGGCAGTTCTATCCCAAGTCTGCGTGTATTTGTGAGATCTTCATCTCAAACGTGCGTGAATTCTGAAGTTTTCTTCCTCAAGTTTGTGTGGATTCTGAAGTTTTCTTCACCAAATCTGCGTGGATTCTGAAGCTTTCTGCCCCAAGTTTGCGTAGATTTTGAAGCTTTCTACCCCGAGTCTGCGTGGATTTCGTCTTCAACAAGTCTGCGTGGATTTCATCAAATTAGAGTACGTGGCAGCCATGCCACTGATCTCTCGCCTGTGTGTCCTGTAACTTGCACACGACTCATACATGATCGCTATGTGTCCAACAGTTACAGGCCACGTCCAGTAACTGCTCACAGTCTTGCGTATGTTAAATCCTGCGTGATTTTCAACTAAGCACAGGCTGTGAAGACAGTTATCTTTTCAGTTATTATTTTTGACTCTATAAATAGAGTTCTTTTTCTCATTCATGGTACAGATACATAGTTATCTACTATCAAAATTTTGAGAGCTTTTCTTCTTCGCATAGTCCAAGGGATAAAGTGATCGTCTTCTAGATCAGATTCCCACAGTTGTAATTTTCCCAGATACACAATAAATAAAGGAATTTATTTATGGAAAACAGCATGCCGATAGCCTGTAACAGCCTGTACGGCCACGACATCTAGCCGCATACAGAAAGGTCATGCGGCCATACATACCAGCCGCATGAAGACAGCCTACACGGCAACCGATCCCAGCCGTATACCATCTATCCCATGCGGCTCGCGGTCAGTCTTTGACCGCCTCTCATACGGTCCTGACCATGAAGGCTCTCTGGAGCATATGCCCGACTCTGTTGTGACCAGCTTGGACTCTTCCGACTATGCACTCTCAAGTGCTAGGAGGAAGAAGTCTCGGGAAGCGCGGGCTCGACGAGCTCAGTCGACTGTCCCGACTTCTGACTACCAGGGCGTCCCGATGACTATTACTCGGGTCCCTAATGGAAAGTTGTACAGAAGCACCCGTGTCCGGCCCCCGGCGGCCAACGGACGGGATAGTTATCAAGAATCTCCTAACAAGGATCAGGGGCGAGTACTCATGCTACCCCCACATCAGGGAGCAGGCAGGAGGCCAACGCACTCATCAGCCCACAAAGCAGGTGACCCGCGTAACATGATTCTTCACAAGCACAAGGAAAGAGATAAAGATTTGACGTGCAAAGAGTCCTGTCAAGGACATCAATGCACCCAAGTCATAGTCAACTGCTGCTGCAACAAGGCAGCAGCACAAAAAGTCCGGCGGTCCATCTTCCAAAAGCTGCAACACCCAAGCTCAGAAGACGAAGCGCTTCTTGTCGCCTCTTGCAATTCTGTTCTGAAGATTCCTGGCAGCGGAAGAGGGAAGAAAATAAATGTCTCCAGCCCAAAAATTTCAACCGGTGTAACCAAAAATATTTCTTCTAAACGGCTGTCTACCACCGTTGTAGGAGGAGTTTACCAAGGTACCCGCTCAAAGACGAAATCTGCCATACTGGAAGATTCGTCCACATCTATGGAAGATACTGGAGCCGGGGGTAGCATTCCTCCAAATATCCACAACAACCCGGTGTTCGAAGAAGATAGTCCGAGAGAAATGGTTCACCCAACAGATGCAGCAGATCCCGACGTCCCCGAGGACGTCCACAATTCCCAAGATGAGGCAAGCTCTGAAGCTGGAAGTACCACTCTTTCTGAGTCAGAACCAGAGGAGAACATTCCCACATACCCGGACGACTTCTCTACACAAGGGTATGACTCAGAGGGCACGTCCTCTACCGTTCCTTCCATCTCTCCTCATGTGAGGAAGGTGTTCATGACAGACAGCAACCAAGAAGGTTCTAGTGATCGCCAACGCATCGACACTCTGGAGGCTATACTGCATGCCTTAGTCAAGTCCATGGACGAGATCAAAGCGGCCTTTCCAACACTGCAAGGAAGAACGTCTGGCCAAACAAGCTTGGGTCCCACGGTCGATGCGGACTCGAACTCAGCTGCACCAAACCCGGGCGATAGTCCTCCTGAAATATCGGCTCCTACCACTGCAGACGAGGCCAGGGAGGCAAGAAGAGAGGTCCAGGAGCTCCGGGCCATGTTCTACGTCCGAAAAAACTGCCAAGACCTCAGGATACGACAACCGTACCCCGCTGCATGGAGAGATGTTCCCTTCCCACCAAAATATAAACCATTCCACATCAATCCATATGATGGGAAGACATCTGCAAGCAGGTACGTCACCTACTTCGAAGTCACAACCGACCATCTGTCTCATGACGACGCCATCCTTACGCGGTTGTTTATCGGAACCTTGGAAGGGGTCGCCTTCGACTGGTACCGCAACTTGCCGAACAATTGTATCCACTCCTTCACCGGCTTCAAACGTATGTTCCTAGAGAGGTTCTATGAAGTAGGACAAGATGTGACAATGTCCACTCTCATGGACATTGTTCAGGGAGAAAAGGAGCTAACAAGAAATTATATCGAGCGGTTTCGCCAAACCGCGATGAAGCTGCCTTCTGGCAACCCTGATTCCTCCTTGATTGAAATTTGCCAAAAGAGACTGCTTCCCACAATCAGCCTCTTGATGGACGAAAGTCAATTCAAGGATTAGAAGACATTCATCATCAGTGCCACTAGCGCGGAAGACAAGGTAAAGAAAGCCCGCCAACTGGGATTGTACATCTCGAAAGGGGAAGACAAGGGCAAACGCCCTAACGTCAACAACAACAATGGTGGTAATTCCACCAGCAATCGAGACAATAAGGACAAGTAGGCCATGGTGACCGGCACAGCCCTAAAACCCGAATCAACGCCTGCAGAAAAGTAGTGGCCTCAGATGACCTACTCCTTCGAGGATGGCCATGTTAAACCCATCTTAGACATACTCATCCAAGGAGGACAAATTCAGCTCCCATCCTCCTAGGCGAGAGCCTCGCCCTGCAGATATGGAGAGCCCCAAGTACTGCCATTACCATCGCTATGTTCACTATGCTACACAAGACTGCTATCAGTTGAAGCGATACATCCAATATCTCATCGATTCTAAGGCCCTGGCCATTGATTTCGAAGAGGTGACCGTAGCAGCCAACAAGGTGTCAGTACAATTTGACAACTTCCCTCCGACAAGGACTCAAGACGGAGTAGTACCTGTCCCCCGAGCAAGGTTGGAGGTCGGTAATCTTCCACCTCCCTGAGACCAAGCTGCTGGTCTAGTACCCCTTACCACATCACGAGGGGAGATCATGTGGGTCCATCCGGACTTGGTACCTGAGGTGACTCAGTCCGCATCTCCCTCCACCAGCAAGAAGAAGAATGGGAAAGTCAAATCATGTCGCACGATCTCGACAGAGGTCGAAGAAGCTACTGCTGTTGTTACCCGCTCCGGCGCACAAACCCAACCTCCACCGGGTAACTCGGCTGAAGATCAGCAGCCGACAGCTGCTGATGCTCCAGGACCTCCGCAGCCTTCGACGACCGATAAGCCTAGGCCGAAGGAGACTCGTTTTGACAAACCACTCCGAAAAGAGATGCCTCATGGGCTAGAAAGGCCATACAACTTTGATATCCTGGCACAATTGGCCAACACACCAGCCAAATTGTCGCTATATGAGCTCCTGAGATTCTCCAAGGATGTCCGTGTCGCACTAAGCGAAGTACTCCAGAATGCCGATGCATACCTGGCTCAGTCCAATCTCACTGGGGAGGACTCGCCGGCAGACCTCCAGGACAGCGCTCGCACAGGGTCAATGCCAAACATCGTCTTCACTCCGCAGGATATGCTTATCAAAACTAACCTGCACGATCGCCCTCTGTATTATACTGGGTACATTGGCGATATCAAGGTCGATCGGATACATATTGACCCCGGGTCCTCCATAAGCATCATCCCGAAGAGCCTACTACACCATCTGCGCATCCCGATGCATCGTCTGACACCGACAAGCACTGCCATCAGCGGTTTCAATTCGGGCAGGAGCTATCCGATCGAGAAGATCCGCCTAAAATGCCAAATCGGCGACCTTCAGTCGAAAGTGACCTATTATGTAATAGATACGGACACCTCCTACAATATTCTTCTGGGGTGTCCTTGGATACACGATTATATGATCGTGCCCTCCACACTGCACCAATGCTTCAAGTACGACGACAAGCACAGCTTTGTAAGAACAGAATTTGCCGACATCGATCCCTTCAAAGGGGTCGAATCCTACTACTCAGACTCATGCTTGTACGAGAAGTCAAAAAAGCATCTTTCCAAAGGAGATATTCAAGCTCAAACTGAGGCAGCAACCGGATCAGAAGAACCTCTGACGATCCACCTCCAAGCCCGCAAGCCTGGCATAACTGTGCCCCTTACAGCCACTCTGCATAAGGACGCAGTTAGCCTCTCTGCACAGGAGGAACAGATGATAATTCGACTGCCAAGGTCTTGCCAAGCGCCAAGACCCACAATAAAGCTACTGACAATCAGCCAGTCTAAAGCTAGCCGGCCACAAGCAGAGGAGCTCAATCCCTCTGTCAAACCGATGACAATTCATCTTCCCAGAATGAATCGACAACCGAGCACTAAGCCAGGGACTGCTAGCCAGCCAACAACTCCCTGCCCAGCACCGAGCACCAAACTGGGGGTAGCTAGTAGGCCAACAACTCCACGTTCTGCTCTACCCATGGAGCCCCTGATAATCAAGTTGCCCAAGTCATCCTCTCAGTCGGCATTTACACAGGGGGTGGCTGAAGAAGAGTCAGAGCTGGCCAAGTATGTGGATGCTTACACTGATGTTTCATCCGTAGATGATGTAATCCTACTGGAAAAGATACCTTATTTCATCAATAAAGGGATATCTTTGAATTACCTCGAGCTTAATAAGCTTTGTACAATGTATGCTATGGAACACGGTATAGGCGCTCACCTGCACACACAAGTGACAAATGTCTACACCGCAAACCAACTTACTCCAGTGGAAGACGCTTACCGTATAATCGAGGGAGGGGATCACCCAATCATCTTCGGCCGGAAGAATGATCCATAGCCCTTCAAGATAGAAGAAGTTGAGCTCGAACCCGACACCAGGAGATTGCCCCTTTATCTGTATAGTCCCCAATCTAAGTACCTTATGCAAAAATAAGGGTATGATCTGGAAACTACACCAGGCTTGAACTACGGCACTGGACGGCGATTACCCTTACAATCGCCGGTCCCGGATGGGAAACCACGAGACTACTACAACAAAACGAGATGCGGGCTAGGTTATGTCACACCCGCAACGACACCTGAAAGCTCAGATGAAGAATGCGACTGGCACTCACACTCAACCGGATTACCCACTTCCGATTCAGATATCAGCATCAGGGACATGCTCAGGCAAGTCTGGTCCGTCAATATGGCACTTGCCGATGCCTACGAAGAAGATGAAGATATTCTCGAACTTCTTGAGCTAGAGCCATAGGCACAACAGCTAGATGCGTAGTGGGAGAAGCGGTTCGAACATAGAGAGCCTCCCACTGAGGATGAGGTTGTACAAGTCGATCTCGGTGATGAATCCTCTCTAAAGCCCATCTTTTTCAGTAAGAATCTGACCGACGAAGAACGAGAATCACTACTACAACTCGTCAGATAATATATCGACTTGTTCGCCTGGAGCTACGAAGATATACCGGGACTGAACCCCGAGATTGTACTTCACAAACTCAACATCCGTCTAGACGCAAAACCAGTCAAGCAGCAGCAACGTCGGTTTCGTCCTGACATCATGAATGCTATTGAAGCCGAGGTAAACAAACTGATAGCCAGCGGCTTCATCCGTGAGGAACAGCATCCTGACTGGGTCGCCAACATAGTTCCAGTCCTCAAGAAGAGTGGAAAGATTCGAATCTGCGTTGACTTTCGTAATCTGAATGAGGCGTATCCTAAGGATGAGTTCCCTCTCCCTATCACAGACATCATGATCGATAACACCTGCGACTTTGAGCGTATGTCATTCATGGATGGTTTCTCGGGGTACAACCAGATCAAGATGTTCCCTGACAACGAAAAGCATACATCATTCCGAACACCAATTGGCACATTCTGCTACACAGTCATGTCTTTCGGTTTAAAGAATGCTGGTGCCACCTATCAAAGATCTATGAGTATCATCTTTAGAGACCACTTGCGCAAAACAGTGGAATGCTACGTTGACGACATCGACGTCAAAAGCCGCTCTAAGGAAGATCATTTGCATGATCTAAGGACAGTGTTCGACCTGATGCGAGCGTACAATTTGAAAATAAACCCCACAAAAACCTTCTTGGGCATATCCAGCGGAAAGTTCTTGGGTTTCATCATTACCTCCCAGGGTATCCACGTAGACCCTGAGAAGACGAAGGCGATCATGGAGATGGGCCCCCCGAGAAATCTTCGTGAACTCTGAGGCCTTCAAGGGTGGCTAGCCTATATCAGGAGGTTTATCTCCAACCTCTCCGGATGATGTCAGCCATTCACCCACCTTATGAAGAAGGGCGTTTCATTCATATGGGATGAAGAATGCCAGCGCGCCATCGACAGCATCAAAGAATATCTGACGAACCCTTCAGTTCTGGTAGCCCCGATTGCTGGAAGACCATTCTTGCTCTATGTACGAGCGATAGAACATTCTCTCGGTGCTCTGCTAGCACAAAACAACGAGGCAGGCCATGAATAAGCCATATATTACCTCAGCTGAATGATGATGGGGCCAGAGCATCGATACACTGCTGTAGAGAAAGAGTGCCTAGCTCTGGTTTTTGCCATTCAGAAGACGCGACACATGTCACAGGACAAACCATCTATGTCATATCAAGAGTCAACCCCCTCAGGGTCCTCATGACTAAGCCAGGTGCACTCATCTCTCGCTACGCTACCTGGGCGATATTATTGTCCCCCTACCACATGATCTTCGTCCCACAAAAGGCTGTTAAAGGTCAAGCTCTGGCAGACTTTTTAGCAGCTCATCCAGGTTCGGAGTCAACCAAAATAGATGAAGAGATGCCAGACGAGGTCGCTAATTCAAATATTGCCTTCCGTAGTACCATATGGCGAATGTTCTTCGACGGCGCTTCTAAAACTGGGCCCAAGGGCAATATTGTTGCTGGAGTCGGAATAGTGATGATTTCTCCCACCGGATTGGTGATCAATCGAGCTTATTCCCTCACGGAGCCCTGTTCAAACAATATGGCCAAGTACAATGCTTTGTTCATTAGCCTCCGACTTGCAAAAGAGCTGGGGGTAGAGTACCTTGAAGCATATGGCGATTCGTAGCTAATCGTCAATCAGATCCGAGGCTCATACAAAGTTTGCCATGAAGATATGATCCCCTATCACCAAATAGCAGTTGACATCATCTCATCCCTGGAGGGGTTCTTCATAGAGCACGTTCCCAGGCTCCAGAACATTGAAGTCGATGCCCTAGCAGGCCTAGCCACTTCCTTAGCAGTTCTAAATCATGTTCACTACTTGATTGACATCATAGGCCGTGAGTTGGTCTGTCCCAAGAATAATGTTCAGTATGTCGAGAGCTACTCCGCCCTGACAGTAGAAGAAGCACCAGACTGGAGACAACCGTTCATTGACTTCGTAGTCTACGACATCCTGCCGGAGAATCCGATGGAAGCCACTTCTATTAGAAGACGTTCCCTTAGATTCTTCTACGATACAAAGACAAAAATGCTATATCGGCGATCATATGATGGATTACTGCTTCGATGCCTGTCAAATACAGAAGCCAAAGAAGCCGTGCGTGAAGCTCACGATGGCATCTGTGAGGCCCATCAGCCTGGCCCGAAACTACAAGATCGCCTTCGCCGAATGGGTTACTACTGGCCCACAATAGTTGCAGACGTAATAGACTATGCATAAAAATGCAAAGCCTGTCAAGTCCACGCAGATTTTATCCACCAGCCATCCGAGTTTCTACACCCAACGGTGGCATCCTGGCCCTTCGAAGCATGGGAAATGGACATCATTGGTCCGATCACTCCGCCTTCGTCCCGAGGACATCGTTTCATACTCGTAATCATAGATTACTTTTCCAAATGGGCGGAGGCTGTTCCGCTTGCAGAAGTAAAGACTTCAAACGTGATCAGCTTTCTCAAGCATCACGTCATCTATCGCTTTGGACTGTCTCGAAGGATCATCCATGATAATGGTCCGCAGTTCGCAAGCCACGCCTTCTATCGGTTTTGCGACAAGTACCGCATCCAGAATATTGCTTCAACACCATACAATCCAGCGGCTAATGGTCTGGCTGAAGCATTCAACAAAACAATCATCAAGCTTCTCAAGAAGTTCGTGTCATCAAACAAACGCGATGGAATAAAAAGCTCGGTGAATGCTTATGGGCGTACCGTACCACAATACCGACTGCCACCGGGAACACACCATTCTCTCTAGTATACAGAAGTGAGGCAATTCTCCCACTGGAGACTCAAATCCCCTCACTCCGTGTTGCTCTCACATACAGATTGACGACAGATGATAATTACCATCGCAGACTACAAAAATTGGAGGCTCTAGATGAGAAGCGCCTACTAGCTCAACAATGAATCGAGCTACACCAGGCACGTATCTCCGGAGCCTTCAACAAGAAGGTTAAAATCAGAACATTCCAAGTGGGCGACCTCGTTCTGGAGGTTCGGAGGCCGATGGTTATGACTCACAAAACCGTCGGCAAGTTCCAGCCAAAGTGGGAAGGCCCGTTCATCATCGATGCTGTATTCTCCAATGGAGCTTACCGCCTCGCAAAACAAAATGGAAACTTGCTCATGTTGTCCATCAACGACAAGTTCCTAAAGAAGTATTATGTCTGAAACGACATCTGCTAGGGTATTGAGTTACGTACCTGCTGGTACTGCTGAACTCACATCCCGCCTACAAATCTGCCACAACAATGAGTTACGTACCCCCTGGTACCGCTGACCTCACATCTCGAAAATAAATCTTCCAAAGCAATGAGTTACGTACCCCCCTGGTACCGCTGAACTTACACCCCGACTACAAATCTTCCAGAATGACGAGTCATGTACTCTTTCGTACCGCTGAACTCACATTCCGACTACAAATCTTCCAAAATGACGAGTCATGCACTCTCTCGTACCGCTGAACTCACATCCCTACTAAAAAATCTTCCATAATGACGAGTCATGTACCCGCTCGAACCACTGAACTCGTATGCTGACTCCAACTCTCCCAGATTATCGAGTTATGTACCCGCAGGTACTGCTGAACTTACACTCTGGTCACTACAGATAAATCTATATCGCCTTTCCTAGGTAGTAAGTCATGTATGATCATACCTCTGAACTTTCCTCCTAAAAGAGCTTCCTCCTTATGATCTAATACCCGCACTTTCAGTGCACAAAAAGGGTAACAGATCCACAAATTCTCCGAGACAACCATGTCGATGCTACCTCTGAGTTGTTTTACTTCCATCAAAAACAAACCGCCCCTCACATAGAACCTCCATGTCCTCATTACCTCTGAGTTGTTCTATATTCCTTTCATGGAGCCCACTCCTGCCACGTCCTCATTACTGTAGAAGCATGAAAAAGAAGGGATCTTTCTTTTAATCCCACATCGGAAAGGAGAAGAAGGGAGGTCTCATTCCACTCTATATATAGAGACCTCTTGCCTCCTTTGAAAAGGGCATAAAAAATAAATAAGAAAAGGGAGCCCGTTATCTAGGGAGCCCATTTAAGCCACAAAAAGTTGCAGTTGTTCTTCTCTTCCTCTGGGTTGGCTGCAAGTTCTTCACTCGCTGTCATGGCGAGGATAATTTGGACTCTGAGTACTATACGTCCCACGGGCTGGTACGAAGAAGTCCAAGACGGCACGGGCCATGCGCCTCAAACGTGCTATGCCAGCAGTAAACCAGAAGCATGTGCTCACAATCATGGGTACTGCTGATGGTAAGCTGTATAAGGTTGACTCAGGTGCTTCTGCGCCAGAAACGAGCCGACCTTCGAAGTCCTTGTCTCACTTGGGCGCATCTATTGCGTTCACAACCAAGTCGAGCAAGGCAAACCCAGTGGTCTTGAACTCCCGCGCCTCCTTTGGTTGTGCGTCTGAGGTCCGTTCAAGCCACTTTAAATGTTGTTCCCCTACTACTGATCGGGAGATCAGGGGGCGCAGCATTCACTTGACCACCCCGACGCTTGGCCTTACCATGCGCCTGATGGGGGTGTAAAGGTGGCACTCTCACTTGACCACCCCGGCGCTTGGCCTTGCCATGCGCCTGATGGGGGTGTGAAGGTGGCACTCTCCTCTAACGATTTGCGTAATGTGATCATTCACAAACGCCGATCAGGAGAGCCGACCAACAAGTATAATATGCCCCTCACAGGGCACACTTGTGCTACGGTCGCCATCAACTGCTGCTATCGCAAGACAGTGGCTCCACCACCAAGGCAGTCTGTGTTCCAACAGTTACAACTTGCAGTAACTGTCTCCCAGCGCATCACTCTGCCCCGTCAGAGTGAATCACTTCCTCGTCAACGCACAGGCGCATCTACCAGCCTGGTGCTCTTATCTTCTGAAGGAGTTAAACCGTCAAAGCTTATTCGAACAAGGAGAACCATTATCCACAGTACAACGTCTTGTCAAGGAGGAGGATCAGTCGAATCCATCTTCGTCGAGAAGTCAGGGGAGAGACAACAAAACTCTCTCAAACTGTTGCTATTCATAAGCCAGGGCAAATCAAACCCATGCGCCAAGTGGCAACCTTCCCGAAGTCAGTACAATGAACTTGTATTTATGATGAATGAATCCTCCCTTCGAATTCAGCTAAGACGGAGAGCCATCAAATCCCCGAAGAACTCAATAGCCGGATCAATAAAGACGTGTCACGAAGCGAATGTGCCGGTCAGACCGCGCATCACACAGACGCGCCCTTCAACATCAAGCGCATCACACAGACGGGCCCTTCAGTGCCAAGCACATCACAGGGATGCGCCCCCATGCGTCCCCATACGCCTAGTGGAACGCCAATCGACGCGCCCACTCAGCTGTCCATCGAATGTCAGAAACATTAAATGCTGAACTGACAGAGTTGGCAGCACACCTCCCAAAGTCTAAACAGTTGACAGCTTTTTTAGAAGATGAAGCGTCGGCAACGTCAGGATCATCATTTCTTCACTCCGACGGCTACTGCCACGTGGCCACCCAACCATCCGTATGTGCCTCAAAAGCCATGCGCCTCACACTTTTCACTGATTCCTAAAGACAGAAGAAAAGTCTCCACTTGAAGCTCTGTATGTGCCTCAAAAGCCATACACCCCAGACTGCTCTCTGATCCCAAAAGACAGAAGGAAAGTCGCCTGCATGTGCCTCAAAAGCCATGCGCCCTGAATGGTTCGTGACTCCTAAAGGTTATGAGCCAAAGTCTCCTCATGCGCCCAATCCTAGGCGCATTCCACCAGATCATTCCCCCCATCAAATCCGAGATCTTCGAGCCTTGAGTCGACGACATGTGTCCTTTGACTCAACTCACCCAAGATTTCAGCAACAGAAAGATCTTCTCCTCTGCTACGTGCCGGCTTACAACAACATCATGAAGAATTCAACCCCCCAATCAGGGCGCATCGTCCATGCGCCTCTATCAGCAATCACCACGTGGCGTCACCATGCACCAGCGCATCCTACATGTGCGCATGAGCAGCCAGCCTGCAGACTATATAAAGAAAGGGACCATTTCCTTCTTCCAGGCCTACACACATACCAACCTCCATAACGAGAACACAGAGACTTCGTACCACCAGAGAGGCAGATACAGACACTCAACGTCTTTCTCCTCTCGGCAAGCTCCAGCACCCAGAGCAATCCAAACCTTCAGAGAACCGATAACCGTCGTCAGATCGTCAACGGAGTCAACGCATTACCACTCACTCCATCGGCACAAGGGACCCAGATAAACAAAAGTGTACTCCTAGGACTACATCTAAGTCCTATATTGTAACACTGTTCCGTTTGTATTGAAATTTGTAATAAAAGAATTTTAATGGCAAACAAGCTGGCGACTCTGCTGGGGACCTCTTCCTCCTCCACCGAGAAAGCTGTGTCGCAATCCGACGACGTGAAGGTGGGCTCCTCCCACCACTACCAAATTACAGTATTTTAGCGATGGCCATTTAGAGACGGAAATTTTCCGTCGCTATTACCGTCGGATCACCGACGGATTTGTGACGGAATACCGACGAAAAGTATTGAACAATTTTTTTTATTTTTTTATGTCCATATCCGTCGCTACGCCGTCGATAGGTCGTCGGCCAAGCAGCGACGGTTTTATATCCGTCGCTAGAACGTCGCATATTTTGGCGGCAAAAGCCTAAAATATTGGCGCGAGATTTACTGACGACTTAGCGACGGAATAATCCGTCGCTACTCCGTCGCTAATTTCTGTACCCTAACTTAAATTGAACCGACGGGGGGGAAATTTTCATTCCCCCCCAAAACACTCTCTCTCTTCCCTCTCCCTCTCTCCGACGATCTCCCTCTCTCCGACCGGCGATCTCCCTCTCTCTCTCTAAGGTATGCTCTCTCTCCCCCCCTCTCTCTCTCTATCTCCCTCTCTCTCTCTCTCTTTTACGATTTGGGGGGTTGGGGGCTGTCGTAGTAGTCGGAGAGGGTGTGGGGCAGGAGGGTTTCTGGTACGGGGTGGGGTGGTCGGGGCAAGGGTGGAGTGGGGTGGTCGGGGGCAGGAGGGTCGGGGAGGGGGTCGGGCAGGGGTGGGGGGTGGTCTGGACAGGGGGGTTCGGGTAGGGGGTGGGGTGGTCGGGGCAAGGGTGGGGTGGGAGAGGGGGCAGGGGGGGTCGGGGAGGGGGGTCGGGCAGGGGTGGGGGGGTGGTCTGGGCAGGGGGGTGGAAGAGGGGGTCGGGCAGGGGTTGGGGAGGGTCGGGCAGGGGTTGGGGGGTTGGGGCAGGGGGGCAGGGGGGTGGGAGAGGGTGTCGGGCAGGGGTTGGGCGGGGTCGGACAGGGGTTGGGGGGGTCAGGGCAGGGGGGTGGGAGAGGGGGTCGGGCAGGGGTTGGGGGGGTCGGGCAGGGGTTGGGGGGGGTCGGGGCAGGGGGCGTAGGAGGGACTCTGGAGTCCCCGCGCAGGAGTCCTCCTCCTCCTCTCCCACAGACACACACACACACGGACACACACACACACACACGGACACACACGGACACAGACACACGGATACACATACACACAGACATATATATATATATATATATATATATATATATATATATAGGCATAATTTTAAGTAATTTATTAATAATATATATATATATACACACAGACACACGTCGTGAAGTCTAGTATATATATTTGATTAGCTAAGGTAGAAGTTTAGCCTAATTAAGGTTAGTTTTGACAGAGTTGACTTGGACTCCTAATTTGACCTAGAACTAGCCTAGTTGACCTATTTGTATTTCGATTGATATCATATGAATAGTTTGCCTAAGATTTGATTGGGTTGGTTTTAATGTGTGGGTAAATTAGTTTACCTTATTTTAGAGTATGACTACGTAGCTAGTGTGTAGAGTAGTATATGGTTACTAGATCCTAGTGTAGAGTAGTATATAGAGGAGTATGGCTACTAGTGATATATAGATATGTAGGTCCATGTGTATCTGTATCGGACTATCGCTATCGGTATCGAACTATCGCTATCGGTATCGGACTATCGCTATCGGTATCGAACTATCGGATGAGAGCTTCACTCATGTGGACAATCAATGATTTTCCAGCATACGGTATGCTGTCGGGATGGAGTACGCACGGCAACATGTCTTGTCCGATATGTATAGAAAATAGTAAGGCGTTCCGCCTTAGACATGGAGGAAAAACTTCTTTCTTTGACTGTCACCGTCAATTTCTGCCAACGAGACATCCTTGGCGAAAGAACAAGGACGCGTTCAGATATGGAAAACAAGAATTTTCTGAACCTCCTGCCAGATTGTCGGGATACGATATTTGGGAAGATGTAAAGGAATTGCCCACCGCAATGGAAGATCCATCGAACAATCGTGTCGAAGGGTTCGGACAAAGCCATAACTGGACCAAACGGAGTATCTTCTGGGACTTGCCTTATTGGAAAGATAATCTTATTAGGCATAATCTTGATGTCATGTATATCGAAAAGAATGTGTTCGATAATGTCTTCAATACCGTTATGGATATTAAAGGAAAGACGAAGGACAATCCAAAAGTAAGACAAGACATGGCCGAGATATGCAAACGTCATAATCTAAACTTGATACAAAGGGGAGCTGGTGGACAAGTAACTAAGCCGATAGTGCCATACGCATTGAGCAAGGAAGATAGATTAATAATCTGCAAGTGGATATCTACTTTAAGATTTCCCGACGGATATGTCTTGTTAAATTGTGACATACAAGAAGTGAGAGATTTGGAGAAGTAAGTGACTACACCTCGTTATAATCTCTAATTTGGTGAGGTAAGTGACTACACTAATTTTTATTCTCTCTAACAGTGTATTTAGAGATGAAGTCAAAATAAGGACACCCGATATTACCGATGAGGGACTTCAAAGAGAGGTTGATTTTACCTTTCCGTCATGGTTTCGAGATTACGTAAGTAACTGAGATAATATGTTATGCGGCTACCATTTAAATATATATATGCAACTAAAACATTTAAAGTTTACAGGTTTTATTAGCTGAACCAAGTACACTCACAAATGAGAGCATTCGTTATTTGTCATTGGGACCGAAGAAGCATGCAAAGACTTGGCCCGGCTATGTCGTTAATGGCTTCAAGTTTAAGACAACTCAACATCCTATAAATGCTGAATTTCTCAATGACGGCTTCAGTACGAAGGATTCTGGTGTTTGCATAAGAGGCACAATCTATGACGACGAGCCGGACTTTGACTATTATGGAGTGCTTCGGGATATTGTAGAATTACAATATAGTGCCCCATTTGATATGCATATTGTTATGTTCAAATGTGAGTGGTTCGATACGACACCAAATATCGGTTGGAGAATCGATAAACAATTTGGATTCGTCGATATAAATCATCGCAGGAGGTATAGAGGGTCCGACACGTTTGCGATAGCAAGTCAGGCTGTTCAAGTCTACTATACAAGCTACCCAAGGCGTCGTAGAGATCGCTTTGACTGGTGGGCAGTATGTAAGATTAAATCTAGAAATACATTCAACGTTGGAGACCCAGCATAGCAAGAGGACCAGATCGAAAAGCCCCAATGCTTGGGACAACAGTCTTGTGACATGGATGTTGAATTAGAGGTTGATATACCTCTTGCTGATGAAAATAGAGGGGAGGAAGAGGTTGATATACAAGACTTAGATGTCAACCAGGGGAGAAAGAGGCGTCTTGTCCCAAGTATTGAGACTGAAGAAGAAGAAGAAGAAGAAGAAGAAGAAGAAGAAGAACTTTATGAGGATGAGGATGAGGATACAGATGAATTCGACGATGAGGATGATGATGATGATGAGGCCGAGGCCGAGGAAGAGGACGATAACGGTGATTAAATATCGCTATATTTCAGTTGTATCTTGAAGCACCCAATATCTAGTCTCGAATCCTAAATTACCCTATTACATTTGGATTTACAATTACAAGTCTAGTGGAACACAAGATGCCCTTTCATCAAAAGTTACAAGAATTGTACTTTGTTGTATTGGTGCGTGATTTTATCAGATTTTGTGTATCTAGCTTTTATTCGTACTTCACTTCTGATTGTAATATTTATTTCAGTTTGGGATATTTGCGTATTATTGTATGAGTTTCTTTTTGCAGATGGCACTCCTAGGCCTACTCGTCTGGGCGGCACTCATCGCCCTGCTGCTGGTATGGATATGTTTAGTTTTATATTCATTTATAAATCTATGTTGTCGATATTTTGTTTATGTGTTCTATTTACAGGGCATGGTTGTGAGCACCCGTACTGGTGGTGCTGGCCGTGGTCGTGGCGGTGGCGGCGGCGGCGGCGGTGGTGGTGGTGGTCGTGGGCGTGGGCGTGGGCGTGGTGGTAGCGGTCGTGGTCGCCAGCCGCATTCCCCGGATGTGACCTCCGATCCCGACTTGGAGAGCCCGGACACAGGCTCTTCCCGCCGTCATTCTTCCTCGGTGCCACCGACATCGTCGTCGAGGCCTGTGACTCCATCCGCTAGCGGATCCGTTCTGCCACCGGATGTACCAGCGGATGCAGCAGCAGATGCAGCAGGGGGCCCAGCAGTTACTGCAGGGTGGGCCTCGGAGTACCCCGGGATTCAGTTTCATCCTGTTACCGGGGAGTACGTGCGCGGACCCGCGGATCCCCCGACGCCACCAGAGAGGCTGGTTGGCGAGTTCCGACGAGAGCTATGGCCCGCTGGTGAATCGTAAGTAAATTTAAGTTAATTTATTAAATTTGTTTCATTTATTCGAGTTAATAATCCAGTCGTTGCTTCTTTATAGGTTTTTCCCGTGGGATGCTGCCCGGATTCTAGGGTGCATTATCCGGGATAACTACCATGGCCCCTACCTCAATTTTTCTGAGGTGCCTCAGGACATGAAGTACGTCTGGCTCGACGAGATGAGGGTATAAATCCGTCGGTGAATTATTAATTATTCTTTAAATCATTAAATTTTTTATTACGTGATATTTGAATTTGTATGTCAGAGGACGTTCTGGTGGCCCCCCCATCGCGAGGAGGCGATCCGCAGGACCTACAAAGCCGCCGTCGGGAAGAAGATACGGGATGCGGTGTACGACCTTCGTACGGCACATACGAGGAAGGACTGGATCCGGGCGGAGTACTATGAGCAGATGTTGGAGAAGATGGATACTCCGCAGTTCAAGCTGAAATCGGAGAAAGCTAAGGCTAATCGACAGGTCGCGGGTCTGCATACGGGGGGATCAAGGCCCCACGCATCGACGCGTGCAGATTTGGTGAGATAGCGCAAATTCAAATTCATTCTATTATTTAATTTCGTACTGTTAATATACGAAGTTAATTAAATTCTACGTATGCAGGCCCAACGGGCGGTGAAGCAGGGGAAAGAGGCGGAGACGGTCACCGCTCACGATGTATTCGTGCATACGTACAAGAGGCGGAAGGACGGGAGCTTCGTCGACGCGAGGGCCGAGGAGACTGATGTAAGTACTTACGTTTATGAGATTTATGTTAGAAATATAATTATTGTTAAGTTAATTAGATAAACTTAGGATTCAGACTATAACTTAGGGAAACATAGGATTTAGATTATAACTTAGGAAAACTTATAGTATAAACACATTCATTGGATAGGCTGCGTATCGTGAGGCACTTAGTCGGCTTGAGATCGAGCCCCCTTTCGAGAATGTCGGCGAAACGACGCCCACCCAGACGCACTCTTCTATGGCCGCTCGCTACGATGACGTGTTCGTAGAATCCATCGGTGGCGTTAGGAAAGGGCGCGTCTACGGCTTAGGTTCCATGGCGCCCTCGTTGCAGCCGTCCCCGAGATATCCACCGCCTTCGCCTCCCCCAGCGCCCCCGGTTGACGATGTGAGGGCGCAGCTTGCGACTCTGACCTCCGCGGTGTCAGATTTGCGGGCGATAGTGTTGGGGCACTATCCGTCTGCTCCCGGTCCGTCTGCTCCCGGTCCGTCTGCTCCCGGTCCATCTGCTGGTGCTCCCGGTTCATCTGATGGTGCTTCCGGTCCGTCTACTGCTGCTGCCGGTGCTTCGGATCGACCTGGTCCTTCTTCCCCCGGACGGCTTTCGTTTAACCGCTCTGCGGACGCCCGCATCGTATCGGATAACACCATCTTAACGCTCCTTGACATGTTGTCGCCAGAGCAGCTACACGTGCTTCCAGACGATGTCTTGTCCCAAGTACCGGCACACACGGTGGAGGAGTACATACGCAAAGCGGATGCGGCGGCACGAGCACGAGACGATCCGACGGACGGGGTTTGATTTTGTTTATGTTGTTGGTTTTGTAGACATTTGGATACATTGTATGTTCGGATATTTTTTTATGTTTGGATAATTTAATGTTGGATATTGGATATATTATGTTGGTAATATTTTGTTGGATATTGGATACGTTGGATATTGGTGTCGGATATGGATATTTTGCATATGGATATATGGTGTTGGATATTGGATACGTTGGATATTCGTGTTGGATATGGATATATGGTGTTGTATATGGATATTTTGCATGTTTGATATTGTGTTGGATGTGTTGTATAAACAGAAAAGAGTCTGTTTGCAATATTTTTTTCAAAAATTAGAAGTTAGCGACGGACTGGCGACCACTCAGCGACGGATAGTCCGTCGCTAACTGGAGAAACTGAGGTTAGCGACGGAGTGGCGACGTAAAAACCGTCGCTACCTGGAGCATTTCAATAAAGCTACGGATTGGCGACGGACGATCCGTCGACCTGGTGCTGTTTGATGTCCATAAATTTTGCAGTTAGCGACGGATTGGCGACTAACTTACGGCGGACTGGCGACAAAGTCCCGACGGACTAACCGTCGCTAACTGTAGGAATTTAATGTATCGACGGATTGGCGACGTAATATCCGTCGCTACCTGGAGAATTTTACATTGAGCGACGGTTTAGCGACGGAATGTCCGTCGACCTGGTTCTGTTTGATGTCCATAAATTTTGCAGTTAGCGACGGATTGGCGACTAACTTACGGCGGACTGGAGACAAAGTCCCGACGGACTATCCGTCGCTAACTGTAGGAATTTAATGTATCGACGGATTGGCGACGTAATATCCGTCGCTACCTGGAGAATTTTACATTGAGCGACGGTTTAGCGACGGAATGTCCGTCGACCTGGTTCTGTTTGATGTTCATAAATTTTGCAGTTAGCGACGGATTGGCGACTAACTTACGGCGGACTGGCGACAAAGTCCCGACGGACTATCCGTCGCTAACTGTAGGAATTTAATGTATCGACGGATTGGCGACGTAATATCCGTCGCTACCTGGAGAATTTTATATTGAGCGACGGTTTAGCGACGGAATGTCCGTCGACCTGGTTCTGTTTGATGTCCATAAATTTTGCAGTTAGCGACGGATGTTTTGTCGCTAATACGACGCTAATCCGTCGTACACCTCGGCGGATTAGCGACGGCATAACGACGACCTGCCGTATGGAAAAATCTCTGATACGCTTTTACCGACAAATTTACGACGGATTAGCGACGGATATTGCGTATCAGAAAATCACTGATACGGTTTTGCCGACTCTTTAGCGACGGAGTTTTCCGTCGGTAACCCTATATCCTGATACATGTTTTGACGAAAGCTAGTCGGTAATCCGTCGCTATATATATTTAAATGCGTCGACGGTATTCCGTCGCTAAGTCGTCGCTGAGCGACGGAGTAGCGACGAGGTTATTCCCGACGGCTGTTTTACCAAAATATCCGTCGGTAATCCGTCGGTATTTATTTTTGGCGACGGACTACCGACGGATAAGGCCGTCGATAAATCCATGTATTTTGGTAGTGCACAAGACGCTGGTCGTACGCCTCAATAAACAAGCGTATGAGGAGTTCATCTCTGAAGGAAGTGCGAGTCCTTCGAAGCGGCTGCCAAAGCCAAAGAAGACCTGCCGAGTCTGGGTGCGCAAGGTCGACGCCTCGGGCACCACCACCGAAGGGGATGCGCCAATCCAGCCTTTCCTTCCTGCTGACGTCCTCAGCAACCAAGATGCGTCTACCGGTGCAGCGTATCTCTCGGGGAAGCGTGCGGCTGACCACATTCCCCAGCCATCTCCTTCTCAGGCGAGGAAGATACATCGACGGAGCAGGGGCACAGCCAATGCCCCGCACATTACCTCTGATGCGCCACAGAAGGTCTCTGTCTTTGACAGACTCACTCGCTGTAATTGTGAGGCGAATTTGGATTCTGAGTACTACGCGCTCCAGCGGCCTGGTACGAAGAAGTCTAAGACAGCACGGGCCATGCGTCCCAAACGTGCTATGCCAGCAACAAGCCAGAAGCATGCGCTCACAATCATGCGCGCTGCTGATGGTAAGTTGTACAAGGTTGACTCGAGTGCTGCGGCGCCGAGAACGAGCCGACCTTCAAAGTCCTTGTCTCACTTGGGCGCATCTACTGCGTGCACAACCAAGTCGAGTAAGGCAAATCCAGTGGTCTTGAACTCCCGCGCCTCCTCCGGTTGTGCGTTTGAGGTCCGTTCAAGTCACTCCAAATGTTGTGGTTCCCCCACTTCTGATCGGAATGCCTGTTTGGTATTAGATCAGGAGGCGCAGCACTCACTTGACCACCCCGGCGCTCAGCCTTGCCATGCGCCTGAAGGGGGTGCAAAGATGGCACTCTCCTCCAACGATTTGCGTAACGTGATTACTCACAAGCGCCGATCAGGAGAGTTGACTGACAAGCACGATGCGCCTCTCACGGGGCATACTTGTGCTGTGGTCACCATCAACTGCTGTTGCAAAGCAGCAGTCCCACCAAGGCAGTCGGTGTTCAAGCGGCTGCAACCATCGACACCTCTTCGACGTCGCCTCGGGAAGAAGGTGTCAACAGAAGAAGAACCAATGGTTGCATCATGCAACATGATCTCCAACTCCTCGTCAGTCCGAAAGGCGACTGGAAGTTTCTCTTCCTCGTCCAAAAGCCAACTGAGAAAAACCAATTTAGCTGTCTCATCCTCCGGAGTGTTCGAAGGTACTCGAGCGAGGAAGAAGATCTTGGAGAAAGCTGGGGGTAGTCAGACCTTTGTGGAGCCTCCTTCCAAAGACGAGTGTGTTAAAAGCACACCTGGGGCAGATCCTCGAGGCAAAATCAGCCTCCCAGAAGCCCCTGAAGACAAGGATATCCCCCAGAACATAGCTGGGGGTAATCTAGCACCTGCGGACCCGAGTTCCGGAGAAGAAGAGGCCCTTCAAGACGGAGCTGATGGTAATCAGGCCCTTGCAGATGCGCCCATGGTGAATGTTCTTCCGAACATAACCGGTGGTAGCCAAGACGAAGCTCCAGGAGAGGCGACTCCCCTACAAGAGAGCGAGGCCGAGAGTGAGGCCTCAACCCATCCATCCACTCCCGGCTACGTCATGACAGTAAACGTGACTGGGGCTGATAGCGAGTCTGATGCGCCGCCAACGGACCTCGTCCAGCGCATGGATACTCTGGAGGGAGGACTCAAAACCCTCTCTGCCTCCATATATATACTGACTCAAGCAGTATTTGAGATACGGTCTGCTTTGGCGAAGACACCTTCTACCGGTCCCGATCCTGGGGCCAATGGAGAGTCGAGTGTACCCCTTCAACGGGTATCCTCGGACGCAGATCGCCGAGAAGCACCTCGGACGTCGGAGCCCTCAAATGCTCAACATTCGGTGGTACCACCTTTCCCGACTCCCAGCTCCACGGAAGAAGTGGTCAAGATGATCAGGGACCTGCGTGAGCGCTTTGAGTCCAAGACGAGACAAAAGGAGTGCCAGAAAATGGGCATCCCCCAGCCTTATCCCCTCGAGTGGAACAAGGTGACTTATCCCCCAAAATATAAACCACAAACACTGACGTCATACGACGGAAAGGACTCTCCGCGTCACTACCTGACATACTTCCAGTCTCAGACGGGGCATCTTCCAAAGGAGGACGGGCTACTCACCAGCATATTTGTTGGGGCACTGAAAGGAGTAGCGTACGACTAGTACTGCAGCCTCCCCGATAATTCAATATCTTCCTTCAACGACCTGACGCGCCTCTTTTTCGACCGTTTCTACGATGGCAGAAAGGACATGACGATGGCGTCCCTCATAGAGATACGCCAGAAGGAGAAGGAAACGGTTCGGGTGTTCATTGAACGCTTCCGACAGGCCTGCTTCAGACTACCTCCGGGCATGCCAGAACATGCGCTCCTCTCCTCCTGCAGTATGAACATGCTGCCTGCAGTCAAACTCTGGCTCAACTCTACTCCTCCTCCCGACTGGAGTTCCTTGATCATTGAAGCCGAAGACGCAGAAAAGAAGGCGGCCAATACACGTCTTCTGGGAGTCAGCTTTCCCGCCTTTGATGACAAGGGGAAACGGCCTACAGCCAACAACACCGGACGAGAGACCAAGGGGAAACAGGCATTGACTGTCAATGCCTCAAAAGGTGCGTCGGCACCTACTCAGAAGCCTCCACTTGTACCAAGGCCGAAGGAGGTTTATTCGTTCAACGACGAAGACACCCTGCAACTCTTTGAGATACTGAAGCAGGGTGACAAGATCAAGCTGTCGGACCCAAAGCGGCCTGATGAGGTTGGAAAAGTGGATAACCCGAGGTATTGTCACTACCATCGGTTTGTCGGACACCCAACCAAGGACTGCTATGTCCTCAAGAATTACATCCAGCGCATGATCAATGCCGATGTAATCTCCGTCGACTACGAGGAGAAGACGGTGTCGGCCAATGTGGTGTCACTCCAGTTCGGCACCTTGCCGCCAACAACAACACAGGATGGAGTCGTCCCCATCCCTAAGGCAACAATGGAGGTGGTTAACTTACCACCTACCCATGACAACGTGAGTGGACTCATCCCACTCACTACATCTCGAGGAGAGGTCCTATGGGTTCACCCCGACCTCGTCTCCGAGGTGACTCAACCGGAGGTACGCCCTACCTCAAAATCTAAAGGCAGGAAGATCAAGTCTTGCCGCACGGTCTCTTCTTCAACGGAAGAGGCACTTCCTGTGCAGACGCGTTCACAACTGAACGTCCAACCCGACGAAGCTGCTGCTGAGGTGGTGCCTCCTTGCACCGTCCCTGCTGCCCAGGAGGAGGGTCCATCAAAGCCCTCAGCAGCCAATAAGCAGAAGCACGCGGAGGCTCGTTTCGACAGACCTCTACGAAAGAAGAATGCTTCGGGGCTAGCCAAGCCCCGCAACTTCGACATATTGGCACAACTGGCCAGTACTCCTGCCCGCCTATCTTTGTTCGAGCTCCTGCGTCTTTCCAAAGACTCCCGTGAAGCTCTATGTGAAGCTCTGAAGGATGCTGAATCCTTTTTCAGTCAGGTCAAGCAGCCTGAAGATCTCCCAACTACATGTGTGCACTGTCATTGTGCGGATAAAGTTATCCCGAACATAACTTTCACCCAACAAGACATGCTGCTCAAGCACAACCGACATAACCGGCCGCTGTATTATACAGGATATGTCGGTTCAGTCAAGGTGAAGCGGATTCAGATCGATCCGGGGTCTTCCCTCAGCATCATTCCGAAGACGCTGCTCTCAATACTGGGGATCCCAATATACCGGCTGGCGCCCTCCAACACAACAATCAGTGGCTTCAACGCCAGCAAAAGCGAGCCGTTGGGCAAAATTCGGCTGAAGTGTCACATCGGTAACCTCAGAACTGAGGTGACCTGCTACGTTGTGGATGCCGATGTTAACTACAACATCCTGCTCGGTCGACCATGGCTGCATGAATACATGGTGGTGCCATCCATGCTCTACCAGTGTATGAAGTATGTGTCCACCAACGGCGTCATCCGGACGGAGTTCGCAGACATTGACCCTTTCAAAGGGATTAAAGCCTACTTCACCGATGCTGACTTATACAAGTCACCTGATGAGGAGGAAGCCAATGATACTGATGATGAAGCGGAAACGGCAGCAGAGCCGGACATGGAGCCTGAGGTCACTCCCGACGCCCCTTTGAAGATCCGACTCAAAGGCAAACCGCCTCAAAAGTTGCCTCCCATGAGCATCAAGCTATCCGGGAAAGCACCAGCTGCTCCTGAAGCTCCCCTGAAGATACGGCTCAAGGGAAAACCGCCTCAAACATCGGCTCCCCTCGTGGCAAAACTACAGGGGAAGACGCCAGTCACTGGAGGCACAGCGGAGGCACCTCTGAAGGTGCGTCTTAAAGGCAGGCCGCTGTCATCCCAGCCGCCAGAGAAGGCCCACGTAGTCCTCTCGGACTCCAAGACCAACGCTGTGGTGGACTCTCTCGATCCTACTCCAGTGCTTACAGATGAAGAGCTGAGGGATTATATCTCCACTGACGTAGATGCCCCCTCACTGGACAATGTAATCCTGCAGAATAAAATCTCGTATTTCATCAATAATAGAGTGTCTTTTAATTATTCTTGTCTTCCACATTGGAATGCCATGTATACATTAGATAACGCTCTATCCATCATGTAAATCGAGTAGTCCCGTCCCAAGGGGTCTGTTACATAGTTCCACCTCGGAGTCGAGACGAAGAATCCATCATCTTTGGCAAGGCCGAGCGTCATCAAGACCTCTCGCCACTCGAGCCAGAACCAGATGCCGGCAGAATACAACTCTATCGGTACACGGACAAGGCAAAGTACCTCATCCAAAAGATGGGTTACGACCTGAAAAACAACAAAGGTCTCAACTATGGCAAGGGTCGACGTCTCCCTCTCCGGCTTTCAACTCCTAAAGGGAAGCCACATGACTACTACAACCGGACTCGACGGGAGGTAGGCTATGTCACGCCACCATCAACTCCAGAGAGCTCAGATGCAGAAGAAGTAGAACATTCTCACTCGTCTGAAGCATCAACGTGGGATTCCGATACCAGTATCGGATCTGTCTTCAAGAGAGTGCTGTCAGCCAACATAACATCTGCACAATCTCAAGAAGAAGAAGGCGAAGACCAAGCGCCGGAATTCATCGAAGAAGAACCCTGGGCTCAACGCCTAGGACAACAATGGGAGTCTTGTTTTGAATTACGTGAACCTCCCACCGAAGACGAAGTCGAGCAGATCAACCTTGGGGATGGATCTTCTTTCAAGCCCATCTTCGTCAGCAAAAGCCTGAAAGAAGAAGACCGAGAATCTTTAATCCAGCTGGCTAAAGAGTATATCGACGTCTTCGCCTGGAGCTACGAAGATATGCCGGAACTTGATCTCCAGATCACGATAAAAAGGCTGAACATCCTACCTGATGCCAAGCCTATCAAACAATAGCAGCGGCGCTTCCGTCCGGACATTATGAACGCCATCGATCAAAAGGTGGACAAGCTCTTGACCAGCGGCTTCATCCGTGAAGAGCAACACCCAGATTGGGTAGCCAATGTCGTCCCCGTCACTAAGAAGAATGGGAAGATACGAGTCTGTATCGACTTCAGGGACCTCAATTCTGCTTGCCAGAAGGATGAATTCCCGCTTTCAATCACTAATGTGATGATCGACAACACATGTGGCTTCGAGCGCATATCCTTCATGGACGGGTATTTAGGCTACAACCAGATCAAGATGTTCCCTGACGAAACACACATTATTCAGGACCCCAAAGGGCGTTTTCTGCTACACAGTGATGCCCTTCGGCTTGAAGAACGCTGGTACGACATACCAACGTGCTATGAGCACCATTTTCCGTCAGCATCTTTATAAGACAGTCGTATGCTATGTCGACGACATCGCAGTCAAGAGTCGTCTCAAAGGAGATCACCTGCAAGACCTCAAGACAGTCTTCGACCTCATGCGGGCGCATCAACTCAAGATGAACCCCGCTAAATCCTTTCTGGGGGTTTCTAGCGGAAAGTTCTTGGGCTTCATCATCACGGCGAAAGGCATTCATGTCAATCCTGAGAAGACCAAAGCCATCCTTGATATGGACCCTCCGAAGAACCTTCGAGAACTGCGGGGCCTACAGGGACGTCTGGCATACATCCGGAGGTTCATAGCAAACCTCTCCGGCAAATGTCAACCCTTCACCCAGCTCATGAAGAAGGGAGTCTCTTACGTCTGGACAGAGGAATGCCAAAAGGCTTTCAACGACATCAAAGCCTACTTGACGAGCCCACCAGTCCTGGTGGCACCCGTCGCCGGCAAACCGTTTCTCCTTTATGTCCGTGCCATGGATCATTCCCTCGGCGCTCTGCTGGCTCAGAACAGCGATACAGGTTATGAGCAAGCAATCTACTACCTTAGCTGAACTCTGATCGAGGTCGAACACCGGTACAACCCTATGGAAAAGGAGTGCTTGGCTCTGGTATTTGCCATCCAAAAGACCCATCATTATGTCTCGGGGCAGACAATTCATGTCATTTCCCGAGTCAATCCGCTCAGGGTCCTCCTGACGAAGCCAGGATCACTGAACTCTCGGTTAGCCACATGGGCGATCCTGCTAACACCATACAATATGGTGTTCGTTCCACAAAAGGCTGTTAAAGGTCAAGCTCTGGCCGACTTCTTAGCTGCACACCCCATCCCGGAGTCCTCAAGGCTCTATGAAGACATCCCGGATGAGGTCCAAGAATCAAACGTCACCGAAGAAGGCTCCGTCTGGCGGATGTTTTTCGATGGCGCTTCAAGAACAGGCCCCAAAGGCCAAATCATCGCAGGAGTGGGGATGGTATTAGTCTCCCCCGATCAACTGGTCATCCAGCATGCTTACTCCCTTTCGAAGCCGTGCTCCAACAATGTTGCCGAGTATAACGCGCTCATTATGGGACTCTAGCTAGCACAACAGCTGGGGGTGAATCATCTGGAAACCTACGGCGACTCAAAGCTCGTCGTAAACCAGATCAGAGGGCAATACGAGGTTCTCCATGAAGATCTGATCTCCTACCATGAAGTTGCATTAAACATCATTTCAACCTTCGCCGAGTTCTTCATGGAACACGTACCTCGTCTATAAAATCTAGAGGCTGATGCTCTGGCTGGCCTCGCAGCCTCCTTGGCGGCACCCCTCGGAACTCAACACTACGTCATGGTAGTGGGTCGAGACTTGGTCTGCCCTAAAAACAACCTGCGCTCACAAGTGGCCCACGCCATGTCAACGGGTGCCGGTGTTAACGTCCGAGATTGGAGATTCCCGTTCATCGACTTCGCTGTCTACATAATTCTTCCAGAGGACCCGAAAGAAGCCGTCTCAGTCAGGAGACGCTCTCTTCGATTCTACTATGATACAGCCACTAAAATGCTGTACCGACGCTCCTACGATGGACTTCTTCTTCGATGTTTGTCCAACGAAGAAGCAGTTGAAGCCCTTCGAGAAGCTCACGATGGAACCTGCGGGGCCCATCAACCTGGCCTTAAGTTGCAGGATCGACTGCGACGCATGGGCTACTACTGGCCAACCATGGCCGCTGACGCTGTTGAATATGCTAAGAAGTGCCACGTGTGCCAACTTCACGCAGACTTCATACATACACCGTCAGAACCACTACATCCTACGGTCGCCTCCTGGCCCTTCGAAGCTTGGGGCATGGACATTGTGGGACCGATCACCCCTCCTTCATCAAGAGGACACCGCTTCATCCTAGCAATCACCGACTACTTCTCCAAATGGGCAGAAGCAGTTCCGCTAGCAGAAGTGAAAAGCTCCAGAGTGATCAACTTCATCAAGCACCACGTCATCTACCATTTCAGGGTGTCCCGGAGGATCATCCACGACAATGGTCCTCAGTTCATCAGCCACATTTTCAGCAGATTCTGTGATAAGAATCGTATTCAAAACGTGGCATCAACCGCCTACAATCCGGCTGCAAACGGATTAGCAGAGGCGTTTAACAAGACTATCGTCAGGCTACTCAAAAAGGTCGTGTCATCTAACAAACGCGACTGGGACGAAAAGCTTGGCGAATGCCTTTGGGCCTACCGCACAACGGTACGGACCCCAACAGACAACACACCATTCTCCCTGGTCTACGGGAGCGAAGCGGTACTGGCTCTCGAGATTCAGATACCTTCACTTCGTGTAGCAATCACAAACCAACTCACAGAAGAAGACAATCAACGTCGTCGTCTGCGAGAACTGGAGGCACTTGATGAAAAGCGTCTCCTCGTACAACAACGCATCGAACTCTACCAAGCCCGTATATCACAGGCTTTCAACAAGAAGGTCAAGCAGATGACTTTCCAGGTTGGCGACCTGGTTCTGGCAGTCAAGAGGCCGATGGTGTTAACTCACAAGATACCAGGAAAGTTCGAACCCAAGTGGGAAGGACCTTTCATTATAGAGACGGTTTACTCAAACGGTGCTTACCGCCTCGCCAAACCCAATGGGGACTTGTTCATGATGCCCATCAACGGCAAGTTCCTAAAGAAGTACTACTCTTGACATCTTTCTTCCACTAGGGGATCTGTGGACCCAATCATCAGGGCTCACAGATAATTCCTTTCCACAAAATCGTACGCTTCCGGAACCCAGCTGTTCCGTAGCATCCTCCAGTAGAAGGACAACCACGTCCACATCACCTCTGAGTTGTCCCCTCCTACACCCTACAAGGCGTAATCTTACACCCCGTAAGACTACGCTACCCTTCATGTTTACCATGTCCACATTACCTCTGAGTAAATATCCCGTACAAACAACCCCTGCGTTGCCGTACATTGATCGCAGAACTTCCACGTCCACATCACCTCTGAGTAGTTCCGCGTATCCCCCAGGATCATTCCTACCACGTCCATAACACCTCTGAGTAGGGTGATTCCACCACTTGAACCCCATATTTGCCACGTCCACATTACCTCTGAGCAAACATGTTGGTTCTTTCAAACTTATTATCTGTACCTAAAAACCAAGGTGTGCAAAAGATAATAGGTCCACACAAATCATCAAGTTCATGACAACAAAAATGAACACATCACAGAAAATTGTGTACTTTTTTATTTCTAAAAAGAGAGAGTAAAGGACTACACTATCCCCAGCAGAACTTTCATGTCCATATTACCTCTGAGTAGTTCCGCGTATCTCCCTCCAGAGTCATTCCTACCACGTCCATATCACCTCTGAGTAGGAAAGCTCTACCATCAATCCCATATTTACCACGTCCATATTACCTCTGAGTAAATATGTTGGTTCTCTCTCTCTCTCTCAACTTATTATCTGTACCTAACACCAAGGTGCGCCATGGATGATAAGTCCACATAAATTCCCCAGTAGAAGTACCCAAACCTATCACGTCCATACTACCTCTGATAGGATTGTCACACCTAAACAGCTCTACCATTCATGCTTCTTGTTCAAAGTATTTCAAAACTTGTCCAAAAGTTTTAAAAACTTTGAAGGGGGTCTTGTAGAAGCATAAAAAAGAAGGGATCTTTCTTTTAATCCCACATCGGAAAGGAGAAGAAGGGAGGTCTCATTCTACTCTATATATAGAGACCTCTTGCCTCCTTTGAAAAGGGCACCAAAAATAAATAAGAAAAGGGAGCCCGTTATCCAGGGAGCCCGTTCGAGCAACAAAAAGTTGCAGTTGTTCTTCTCTTCCTCTGGGTTGGCTGCAAGTTCTTTACTCGCTGTCATGGCGAGGATAATTTGGACTCTGAGTACTATACGCCCCACGGGCTGGTACGAGGAAGTCCAAGGCGGCACGGGCCATGCGCCTCAAACGTGCTATGCCAGCAGTAAACCAGAAGCATGTGCTCACAATCATGCGCGCTGCTGATGGTAAGCTGTATAAGGTCGACTCAGGTGCTTCTGTGCCAGAAACGAACCGACCTTCAAAGTCCTTGTCTCACTTGGGCGCATCTATTACGTTCACAACCAAGTCGAGCAAGGCAAACCCAGTGGTCTTGAACTCCCGCGCCTCCTCTGGTTGTGCGTCTGAGGTCCGTTCAAGTCACTTTAAATGTTGTTCCCCCACTACTGATCGGGAGATCAGGGGGCGCAGCATTCACTTGACCACCCCGACGCTTGGCCTTACCATACGCCTGATGGGGGTATAAAGGTGGCACTCTCACTTGACCACCCCGGCGCTTGGCCTTGCCATGCGCCTGATGGGGGTATGACGGTGGCACTCTCCTCTAACGATTTGCGTAATGTGATCATTCACAAACGCCGATCAGGAGAGCCGACCAACAAGCATAATGCGCCCCTCACAGGGCACACTTGTGCTACGGTCGCCATCAACTGCTGCTACCGCAAGACAGTGGCTCCACCACCAAGGCAGTCTGTGTTCCAACAGTTGCAACTTGCAGTACCTGTCTCCCAGCGTATCACTCTGCCCCGTCAGAGTGAATCACTTCCTCGTCAACGCACAGGCGCATCTACCAGCCTGGGGCTCTTATCTTCTGAAGGAGTTAAACCGTCAAAGCTTATTCGAACAAGGAGAACCATCATCCACAGTACAACGTCTTGTCAAGGAGGAGGATCAGTCGAATCCATCTTCGTCGAGAAGTCAGGGGAGAGACAACAAAACTCTCTCAAACTGTTGCTATTCATAGGCCAGGGCAAATCAAACCCACGTGCCAAGTGGCAACCTTTCCGAAGTCAGTGCAATAAACTTGTATTTATGATGAATGAATCCCTCCTTCGAATTCAGCTAAGACGGAGAGCCATCAAAGCCCCGAAGAACTCAATAGCCGGATCAATAAAGACGTGTCACGAAGCGGATGCGTCAGCCAGACCGCGCATCACACAGACGTGCCATTCAACATCACGCGCGTCACACAGACGCGCCCTTCAGTGCCAATCACATAACAGGGATACGCCCCTATGCGTCCATATACGCCTAGTGGAACGCCAATCGACGCACCCACTCAGCTGTCCATCGAATATCAGAAACATTAAATGCTGAACTGACAGAGTTGGCAGCACACCTCCCAAGGTCTGAACAGTTGACAGCTTTTTTAGAAGACGAAGCGTCGACAACGTCAGCATCATCATTTCTTCACTCCGACGGCTACTGCCACGTGGCCACCCAACCATCCGCATGTGCCTCAAAAGCCATGCGCCTCACACTTTTCACTGATCCCTAAAGACAGAAGAAAAGTCTCCACTTGAAGCTCTGCATGCGCCTCAAAAGCCATGCGCCCCAGACTGCTCTCTGATCCCAAAAGACAGAAGGAAAGTCGCCTGCATACGCCTCAAAAGCCATGCACCCTGAATGGTTCGTGACTCCTAAAGGTTACGAGCCAAAGTCTCCTCATACGCCCAATCCTAGGCGCATTCCACCAGATCATTCCCCCATCAAATCCGAGATCTCCGAGCCTTGAGTCGATGACACGTGTCCTTTGACTCAACTTACCCAAGATTTCAGCAACAGAAAGATCTTCTCCTCTGCTACGTGCCGGCTCACAACAGCAGCATGAAGAATTCAACCCACCAATCAAGGCGCATCGTCCATGCGCCTCCATCAGCAATCACCATGTGGCATCTCCACGCACCAGCGCATCCTACATGCGCGCATGAGCAGCCAGCCTGCAGACTATATAAAGAGAGGGACCATTTCCTTCTTCCAGGCCTACACACACATACCAACCTCCACAACGAGCACACAGAGACTTCGCACCACCAGAGAGGCAGATACAGACACTCAACGTCTTCCTCCTCTTGACAAGCTCCAGCACCCAGAGCAATCCAAACCTTCAGAGAACCGATAACCGTCGTTAGATCGTCAACGGAGTCAACGCATTACCACTCACTCCATCGGCACAAGGGACCCAGATAAACAAAAGTGTACTCCTAGGACTACATCTAAGTCCTATATTGTAACACTATTCTGTTTGTATTGAAATTTGCAATAAAAGAATTTTAATGGCAAACAATTACCTCTGAGTGGGACGGCTCCATCGAAGAAACCTTCATATTTACCACGTCCTCATTACCTCTGAGTAAGTATGTTGGTTCTCTCTCGACCTATTATCCGTACCAAAAAAAAAAGGGTACGCCAAGGATAATAGGCCCACAAATGTCCTCTGTTGACCACAAATGTCCACTGTTGACCATAAATGCTGTACTAAGTTTTTTAGTACATGCCCCTCACTTCTCATCATGCCCCGGGGGTCCAGTTGCCCCACGGCATTCTTTCTTCCGATACCAGGAACGTCCATAGCTACCTTACTGTGGATTTGTTCCAAATATCCCTATCAACTTATTATCTGTACCTAAAACTAAGGTATGCTAAGGGTAATAGATCCACAAATTTCAAAGACAACCATGTCGATGCTACCTCTGAGTTGTTTCACTTCCATCAAAAACAAACCGCCCCTCACATAGAACCTCCATGTCCTTATTACCTCTGAGTTGTTCTATATTCCCTTCATGGAGCCCACTCCTGCCACGTCCTCATTACCTATGAGTAAGTATATTGGTTCCCTCCCAACTTATTATCCGTATCCAGAATCAGGGTACGCCAAGGATAATAGGTCCACAAAAAGTCTCTCATTGGGGCAACTACTACAAAACAAAGAATAGAGCGAATGTATTCCGGTCATTCAAAAGTGGTTACATTCACATGACTACATCTCATGAGCAAGTCGGAAAAGTCCTCTATTATTTCATTCAGACCAAAAAGAAAAAGATTACATTGATGTCCAAAAGAAGCAAAACACAAACTGCAGCTAAAGACAGACATTTGTGAGAGCCCACGAATCCTAGTTGTGGGGGCGCATATACCAATTCCTCAACCATTTTGCATATGAAGGATGTACTTGAGCAAAATCCTCATCCAAAATAGGAAGGTCAGAACTCCCAGTACTACCGCCGTCAGACTGGGGCTCCTCCTTTACAGCAATGGGCGCCAGCTCTCCTTTCTGTTCCTTCGTTTTTGGTATTACCTCCTCCGTAACAAGCGATCACTCCTATTTGAAAGGGGCAGCAGCTCTTCCTTCATAATGATCTCAGCCTTCTGCAGGGCTGCTGCAAGAATCAAAGATAAAAAGAAGCAAAGTTAGAAGATGGTCAGGGCCTTATGTGGCACAGTCCAAGAAAGGGCTTATGCGGTCTTGTTTGAGAAGGCTTCATGCGGTTCGATTCAGAAAGTCCTTAAGCAGTTCAGTCCAGGAAGTGCTTATGCAACCCTTATGCGGCCCAGACATAGGGTATACCCCCATGTGGTTCGGGAGGCACACGCAGCACAGTAGGCGAAGACGAAGAAGGCCCGCGACATAGCCCTAGTTTTGAGTTCATCCTTACCAGCAATGGTGGGATGGACGTCGGAGTGCACTTCAGGCACTGTGGCCGACGAGGAAGCGGCTTTCTTGTCCTTCGCCGCAGCAGAGGCAGCCTTGGAAAACTTAGGAGCCATTGTTGGTCGAAGAAAGAAGAAGAAGAGGACGACAGTTTGGGCAAGAAGTGCTTAAATTGGAAGGGAGAGTAAAGAGTTTCTCTCTCTGAATTACTCCTATTTATAGGCAGACATAGGGGGGCACGTGGACCGATAAACCGCTTCGGGTCGTGTGTTGCAGGCAAAATCGACTCCTCGAATTTTGCCCCCTCTCTCATAAAGAAGATGAATTAAGGGCAATTAATGAGACGCACGTGAGGCAGGGAGCCCATGCGGCTAGGGAGTCTATGCGGCCAGATAAGCCATGCGGCCAAGAACATCCTATGCGGCCAGCGGAGCTCATATAGCCATGCTTCTTATTCAAAGTATTCTAATTTTTCAAATTGAAAACTTTGAATGGGGTCTTGTAGAAGCATGGAAAAGAACAGAAGAAGCCCATGCAGCTCAAAACAGAAGAAGCACATGCGGCTCAAAACAGCAGAAGCCTCATGCGGCTCAGGAATCTATCAGAGCCACATGCGGCTCAGAAACTCTTCAATAGCCTCATGCGACTCAGGCAAAAATCACGTGACCCTATGCAGCTTGCCTTTACAGCTAGCCATAAAGTGAGTGCTCTCATTAAATGCTCTGACATAAAGTGATAACTCTGACATTAAAGCTGAAATAAGGAACTTCGACATGACGGCGTATTCCTCGAAAAACGAAGAAAATCTCCTCTGCAGCTAGCACAATCCACCAAATACAAAGCTCCCTATGCGGCTGCCACCACCCCATGCGGCTGATGCTCACTTGCGGCTCGGAGCGCGAAGACCCTCGTCATGCGGCTCAGATTATGAACAGTCACCCTATGCGGCCGCTGTTCTCATGCGGCTCGGATCATGGGGATCATCTCCATGTGGTTTAAATATTGAGAGGCCACGCCCATGCAGCCTTGACACGTGGCTAGTCCTTTGCGGCTTAATTAGAAACCACTCCCATGCGGCTCAGATCTCGGAGGCCACACCTATGCGGCTGCCACCTTCATGCAGTTCAAAACCTAAGAAGCTACCCTCATGCGGCTGTGCACGCGGTTATGACACGTGGCAGAAGATCAGTTTTCCACGTGACACTAAATCAATCAAGAGTTATCGAATCCCAACAGCCAGATTTAGTACAATTATTATAATTACCCGAATCAAAACAGATTTATGGCAATCACATGGATTAAACATGTGGCAGGAGATCCGAGCTTCCCAAGATTCATGACAATCAACATTGATTGCCTATACGGATTCTATACAATCAGCATTAATTGTCCAGATTCGTTGCAATCAAGATTAGTGGTCCAGATTAATTGTCCACAAGATAGGATCAAGGAAAATGGCAATTAAATCCTCAAGCCGCCGACTTTTTTAGGGTGATCATTGCAAACCCTAATGATGACACCCCACTTCTATAAATAGCAAGGTGCCATTCCCTTGTAAAAAGATGGGATCCAGAAAAAAACAAAAAAATATAGCAAGGTGCCATTCCCTTGCAAAAGAGATCCTATCCACCCGGCTGGACACACAGAGAGACAAAGACGCACACAGAAGAGTCTTTCCATCTTGAGAGCAGTTCATCATCGGAGCCAAGGCTACGTCTGATCGTCCAAGGAGTAAGGCAGAGCGGCCGTCGCTTTCCCGAGCCTCTACCGACACCCTCCAGAATCAAAACTAAACAATCGTACTTAGACTGCTGTACCTAGGTTTTCGTCCCTAGGCTTTCTTTGTATGAGCTAGTTTGTATTATGAAGTAGAACTCCAGTCCTTCCATATAAATTGTTCTGTTCTTTTATAATCAATGGCAAACACGATGGCGACTCTGCTAGGGACTAACTTCTCCACGGCTGAGGAGTTGGTGACGTAATCAGACGCAGCCAAACTTGGCTCCACTCAACAAATACTGGTCGCCCGGTTCGACCAACAGACGTTTGAAGAAATGCTCTCCGACGGGAGTACTAGCCCGGTCCAGAGGCGAGCCCGCACAAAGAAGGCCCGCAGGGAGTGGAGACCCAAAAATTTTGCTCCTCCCCAAGCTCTCAAAGAAGTACTCTCTGTTACCCGAGACAGCGGAGAAGTCTCGCTTGCAGCCCCACTTCAGACCACAGAGGACTCTGCTGTCCCCAAGTCCGACAGAAGATTAAACACCTCTTCAGACCATAGAGGACTCTGCTGTCCCCGAGACCATAGAAAAGTCTCGCTTGCGGCCCCACTACAGACCACAGAGGACTCCAAAACGTTTTCTGAATACAGCCTCCGATACAACTCTTCAACACCAAACTCTAGATTAAACAGAAACTGTACTGGCATGGCTAAGGGTCGTAAAGGCTTAGATATGAAAGTAAAACGCTCAAAAACACTTTAGATAGAGAAGAGAAGAGATAAAATTGGATGATTGAAATGAATGGTAATCTCAACTCTATTTATAATATTTTTGGGGGACCGAACTCGGGTAGAGATCGGATGCTTGGATTTCGCATACGAACGTTGGATGCAGATTTGGTAGGAACTAAAATTCAAATAACCCAGACCGAACTCGGGCTGAACTCGGACCGAACTTGGTCAGAGTTCTGTCAGAGTTCTGCTGGGTCAGAACAAAAAGGAATGGACCAAATTTGTATAGGTTTTGGGCTTTTTAGAATTTTAGATTTTTGGGATAAGTAGGTAGGCTTATTCTTATTTGTGGACTGAGAAAAACCTAAGCTAGTACCGATCCGATCAATCTCACATTTTTTCTATACTCAATAAAAGGAAAAAAATAGAATAAATATGAAAACTAATAGTCTATTTGATGATGCATTTCTTTTGACATTTGAGCAGACTCATTTTTCTTTGACGGCAATCGTCCAAAGATAAACAGATCTGAAAATCTGAATACCTTTCAGGGGACACTGCCCCCTCGACCCCCGTCCGCTGACCGGGCAGCGGAACCCCCGATGCGAGGCCCCAGATAGATCGTTAGGCGGTTCAGAGAAATCTTCTTGTATTATGCCATCTTTGGCCCATAAATAATTATTCGTTGCATATGTCCTGGTTTGATCATGCTTACTGCTTGTCTGCAAGTACATGGTAGACGAAGAAAACAATATGATGCAGTATGATACAAGCATAGCAATATGATATAGACCATTTAGGACAATACTAAGTTTATAGGACAATGCTAAGTTTATGTAGCAACATGATAGTGATTACATGAATATTAGTGACATCACTAGTTAAACTTAATTAATTAGCCATATTCAAAAAATGATATAATCATTGGGCTAACAGAAATTATAATATTATTTTGTCATAATACTTATATTATGTTAGCCAAGCATTGGTTTGCATATAAACCGTGACATTATAATTTCATTTGACACGTTCAAACAAATTAGTCAAAAGGATAATAGTTTAGTGATATTGCAAATCCTAATAAATCTAATGTTTTAAAACTTAAAATTATTTTGGGTACAAGCCGAAGGGTCTTTCTGTCGATCGGACGTAAGTAGCTCTAAGCGACACGGTATTTAATCGTCTCCCTGTGGACCTCCGCTAGCTGGGAACTGTCACGACCCGCACCCTAGAGTTAGGGCACGAGAACGTAACAACGCCCAGCCTACGCTGCAGTGTCGGCGGTAGAACGCTGTCCTAGGTCTCAATGCATCTAACAGTATAAGACTAAACAGTTTATACTCCCCGAATGGGGGTGACATAGCAGAATGTAAACTCAATCACATCTAAGGTAGAGCATAAAGGAAGATAGATAAAACATGAAATCAAAAAGAGATACAATAGATAGAAGTCTAAGTGTCTAAGATACAAACTCAGAATACATCTCAAAACCCAAATACAATAATCCATAAATACAACTCAAGATAACTAAAAATAAACTATAAGCAAAAATCCTAGCTATCTATGCAACCTCTACTGTCTCCTCTAGGCTAGCAGGCAACCTCTAGGCTATCTGTAAAATTTATCAACAGGTCCAGTCAGGACAGGAGCGAGCACATTACATCTCAACAGTTCATAGCAGGTTAGAAAATATAATCATACAGTAAAGTAAGATACAGGTACTGAAAGAAATACTGTATGTAAACAGAGAGAGAGCTGTAATAGAAATATCTACTATAAATAGAGAACTAACATGTGGCTAGTGAGTCAGAGTATAATATAGACATGTAAATGGCATAGGAGATTCTGATAAGACACTATGGAAGAGATTCTGATAAGATACTACTTGGGTATTATTCACATGTCTACTTCTACTCCCCCGTACCCCCAATCGATACACAAGGATCCAACCAAGTTATGTTATGATTCCACGCAAAGCCCCCGAAGGGTGATACATAGATGTCCCAAAAATAAGGATTCTAGGAGATTCTAGGATACCCAATAAATAGGATAGGAGATTCTAGGAGACTCTGTGATAATAAGAGTATATGTCACAAGTGATCAAAGAACCTGTGAAGCATAGTGATATGTCATGTAAGTAAAATGCACAGAACATGTAGCACCCGATGCTCCCTAAGGATAACATCTCAAGAAGGGATCCGTATAGTACCAATCCGTGTGACCAACGTGACAGTACAAGTAAAGTAATTTAATGCAGGAAATAATTCTAAGCAGGATATGAAATGATCAGAGAATGTACTCGCCTGATATCTGAATGTCCAAGGTAAAGATACTGTCCGAGGAGAAGTGTCTGGCTCCTAATTAGAACGGTACAAGTCACAACATGTCCAGAAGGGTAATATAAAGCACTATAATGTATTCTACATGAATCTAGGTCAAACTAGGCCAAAGTCAACCCTTGGTCAACTCTGGTCAACTGCACTAGTCAAACTAGGTCAAACTAGGTCATGTCCTAACCCAGCAAGTCTTACTAGGCCTAACCAAGACTATCCTAGCAAGCACACATCAATACAAGGCTATACAAGCCAACATACACCCAACTCTATATAGCATGCAATTATTCAATACTCAAATAGGCAAGAATTCACCTTGAATATACACTAGGTAATCTATTACTTTAAGCTATATATGTCTACACATATATACACATGAATATATTGGTATTCAACAATAGGTCTATAATTATGGCATTTCAAATGGTTATATAAACTTATATATTACAACACAATATGCTAACATATATATAATATACATACATAGCTAAGTTAACTATATTCATAAATACTTATTTAAGAGGCTATGTGTGTGTATGTGAATATGGCAAAGGGGCAAGTGAGGGTTAAATGGGCATACATAGTGTATATATATCAAAGAGTGTCAAAGTGTAAGTGAACAATGTGTCAAGTGTGATAGTGTCAACATAGTGTAAGGGGGTACATGAGGTAATATAGGATTTGTGTTAACATAGAACATTACATCTCATTAACTTGTATATTGCATACATTACATCTATTATTATATTACATTCATGCTTGCATTCATTCATCATTCATTTAATCTCTTGCACCACTATATGCACCATACATTACATACTATGGAACCTACATATTCATTACAAGCCATACTTATACATGCTTACATTAGATAGGATACTTACACCTCATACATCATTTATTTAAACATTTACTCATGCTTGTATTCTCTATTTAATTATATAATATATATACATTAATATGGGTTAAAATCAAATAGAATATTATATTACACACAAGGGTGCACAAAATACATATGTCGAATAGTAACTCCTACTAATAATCAATACTGTACCATCTTAGCATGAATTAAAATTTAGGATTAAAGTATGTTATAGATCTATATGTTAGCTTTCCGAAACTTCAAACGGATCGCGTTTTTGTTTCCGGAAACTCCCGGAATCGCAAAAATACCGAGAACGCGTTTGTCTTTCGTACAGCTGACACTCAAATAATTCTCCAGAAAGTTACATAAAGAATTAGGCCTATTAATACATATTTTTGGAAAGCTAACTTCAATACGCTTCTTTTAAAAAAACGGGAGATTAAACCGAGCTTTGAGCTAGAAGTTATGACATTTCTAAGTTAGGGCTGAAATTAAAAACGTGGATAAAAATCATGACGGATTTGGGTAGTTTGAGACAAAAGAACACAAGTATATAACATAATATATCAAGAACTCACTCTCTACACTAATATATATATATGAGACACTATAGAATACATCTCCAATACAAAAATATGAGATTAAACATGTAATAATTCATTCATACATAACAACAACACATAGTGTGTCCAAATTTGGGGTTTTCCCACATGGACACAACCACAACACAAATGACACTCCTATGACCTCCAAATGGACACGAAATGGACACAAATGGCGATACAACCATGGGAGTAATTCCTATGGGTTCAAAATAGACCTATATGCATGAGGAAATGAAAAGGAGAAGGGATTTATACCTCCCGGTAGATCGAATCGAAGAAAAGCCTTCCCGGAGCGACACCGACACGTAGAGATTCCAAAAGGACACGAACGAGCTCCGAATCCTCCCAAACTTGGGTAGCTTCCTCCTTGGCTAGAATGGATAAGGAAAGAAGAAGATTTGGTGGCGAAATAGAAGGATTTGGTGGAGAAATTGCTAGGAATTGCTCTCTAGGAATTTGGGGAAGAACAAGAGAGAGAGTGTGGATGAGAATAATGAAATGAACTTGAGCCTATCCTCTCCCAAAGTGGCTGGCCATATGGGGCTATTTGTCCTATTATGGTAAGGTCCAAAATGCCCCCACTAACCTATTCTATGAGTATTAGGAAAGGGCTAATTGGTTGGGGCTAAATTAGTCATTCTAAAGACTCTAATCACACTAACCTTATCCATAATAATTAGTCTAACCTCTAACTAAAATATTTCTATCATGTGGACTAAAATTAATATCATATGGGCCATGCCTAACTAGTGTGTGGGTCCCACTAGAGTCAAACTACCCCCGGGTTCCCGTTTCAAGTCGGATTGAGTTGAAATTCGAACCCGACTCAAATAACCCCAAAACAATATCATAAATAATAAAATAATATTAAAATAATTCAAATAGGTCAAATGCAAAAATATCCTTAGGCCAAAAATAATATTAAAATATCATAATCACATGGTTAGGCTCTAGGCCAAAAATGACATTAAAATATCATAATCACTAGCAAAACGTCAAAACCACAAGTCAATGATTTAAATAATTTTAAAATGATTTAAAATCACCAAAAATTATATCATGAATTAAATATCATTATTAAAATAATTATAAACATGAAATTTTAAAATTACCCTTATTTGGGAAACTAGGTGCTACAACTCTACCCACCTTAGAAAAATTTTGTCCTCGAAATTTAAGATCGATAGTACTCCTTCTAGAGCCTCTAACCTACCCAATATCTAAGGTAACACTTCCTAACACTGGAATAATAAACGGACATCTAAAAAGTGTCAATCTAGGAATTCCTCCAATACTGCTCTGCTGTACGGCGGTAATGGAACTTCAATAGAATATGGACTGGAACCTATATCCAAGGAACTGGACTTATTTTAAAGTGGTCTTAACTAAGGATGAAAAGGAACTGATCATAGGCTATAGGTATGTTCAAACTATTATCTTCCTATTAACCATCTATTAATACATTCTATTACCATAGGAACGATGCATTACTAAGACATATAGGCCCCTATCTCTCATAACACATTTATACTCACCAAAAGACTAGTACATCCTATCAAGGCTGACACTATAATCTCTCATAAATCTCATAAGCTACATGTTTATAGACACACATCCCCACATTAAGGACTAACCTATATATATCTACAACTGATACTAATGGAGTGACGTCCCTATTTTCCAACAATCAAGGTCTAAATTTTTTTTATCTAAATCATGCAATTTGAAGAAATAGTATACAAGGTCAGGGCATACCGTAGCAGTGGAAGTCTCACCTAGGTACACTAATCATTCTAGGTCAAAACAGTACTATGGTATCAACACACAAACAATCCAGGGTGTCCTAATTGGGAAGGTAAGGGAACAACAATCATCAAGGTTGCAGGGCTGTCTACCATCCTATATAAAAATTGGTCATTAACAAGCAACTAAGAAATTATTAAAAGGTTACTATTCCATAAAATGGCAAAAATTAAAAATTTAGGCACAACAAATCACAAATAGATTTTTGTCTTGACACGATCTAAGTTGATCAATTTCGGAATAAAACGAGATTTGGGCAAGAAGGGAAATCAATGAAATCAAAGTATGAGCACGAGCATCTAATGATGGAGGTTCAGGTCATGATTAAATTTAATTCGACTGAGTACGAATACGAGGTTCATAGGCGATGAAAAGATTTCAAGGAGAATTGTCAAGGCTGTCGCGAATGAGACTCTAGGGTCAAGTTTAACTATGTCTCCATTCTCGTAGATTGATACATGAAAAAGCGAACCAAAGTGCAATAGGTTGATCAGACCATCATGTACCGGTTCTGATTAGACAATATGTTAGTGGGTGGCCACCCAATAAAATATGTCATGACCAAGCTCGAAAATAGATAAGCTTGCAAAACTAAGACTAATTTAGCAGCACAAGATATAAGGGTGGTAATGATGAAAGGAATTACATAGTCCAAGTTTCTTAACCAATGGGTCAAGTAATCAGATAAGGTACAAGGTTAAGCATCTAAGGAAACAAGCAGAACACCATCACATGTCGGGTCGAAAGAATTGAGTCAATGCTGGATTTCTAATTGAAATAAAAAGAAATTTAGTATAATGGTAGAGGTTATAGTTTATCCAGTTGACCAGAAAATTATATCAAAAAAATAGAGTACAAGAAGACGGGTTTTAGTGGGACATGATATACCTACACGAAGGTGAGCTCGTCTAGGTCTTGCATATAAGATTTGTTGGAGGGTAACAGCTAGTATTACATTCCGAATATCAAAGTCACGATAAGGAACGTCAAGGATCTCAATTAGAAAGTGGGAGTTCAAGAGGTGGTAATTAATGCACTAAAATAATGAAGATTGAGTTAGTCATCTGCTTCTGATACTCTTAAGTTCATCTGGTCATAACTTGCCAATCATATCTTTACCTCACCAGTCTCCATATGAAAATTTAACCTTTACTTAAACCCTTACCATGACTACCGTAGGCAATTCCCAATTTCCAAACATCACTCTTGAAGCACAACCCTCACATTTAGGAATCAACATTAACCATTTATTTAAATTTCCAAGTTCTTTCACCTTGTCTTAAATTTGACCCAAAACCTCTAAATCCCGTTTACGAATTCCTTGAACTTGTTCAAATTGTTCTCCTCGTATTATTTAATTTAAATCTTTAGGCCTTACAAAACTTATCTTTCATCATAAAATCAACTTCCGTATTTTCTTCGACATACACCCTTGAATATTATTCTCCTAAAAATATTTCACAACAATCTCTAAACTTCCATAACTTGGTGCTCTCTCTATCCCTAGTCATTTCTTCGTAACATCTTGTTTAATATCCTTATTAAACACAATTAACTTCTCTTTTCCATTACTAACCTTCTACATAGCCTCAGAGTAAAAGTTTTTCCCAGAATCAATAACCAAGATTTTCTAAGTTCTCAAAACTAGGTTGACCTCTGATATCCTCATTAGTTTTGAATACACCTATAAACTATCTCATAACCCCAAAATTTCTCTAAATGTAATTGTTTCCAGATTGGCAGTATACATCTCCTTATTCTATTCGAGACCTTTACCACATTTCTATCTCAAGTTTCCATATGGAACACTCCACATTTGATTTCCTTTAGATTATCATAAAATAACCAGTTACGTCTTCTCTGAGCTACATAATTTACGTCACTTCTTTAGCCTTCCCTATGCAAAAGATACGAAGATTCAAGGGTTTCGAAGTACATCTGGTAGGGACGACGAGATATGGGTAATTAATGTAATAAGACAGAGTTTAAGATAAGAGGTAAATAAGAATGCAAGGGAATAATGGCGAGAAAGAAAAATGAAGATATGTTCCTTCTCATCGGTTCAAACGAGAGGAACCCATCAAGCTTAAATTCAATAGCAAGGAATGAGGGTAAATCCAAACAAGAGGAAAAGAAATTCCAATTGAAGTTCAAAATGAGTTTCTCAGGGGTCATCCCAGAAATCTCTCAAAGAATTCTAAGTGTGATTGAGTACCTTGGATTTGAAAATATTAATCTAAATACAAATTAAATCAATAACTACAAAATTTTATCAAAATCATCAACTAATACCAGGATTCAAAGTTCTACAATGAATCCACAAAATCAAATTCAAATCAAGGAAAAAGGTGAATCAAAACAAGGAAAAGGAGTTTAATTCGGAATTCAAAATGAGATTCTCAAGGGTCATCCCAGGAATCTCTCAAGGAATCCTAACAGTGATTGAGTATCCTCTCATCCTAACACCTTAATTTATATATCCTATAGCAGGCTCGTAGTAGTACAACTAAGTCGTTGCGCTACTACGAAATTGCACTAATGCGAATCTCGACCTGCATGGGCCACCACTAAAAACGTGTTACGACCCGCACCCTAGAGTTAGGGCACGAGAACGTAACAACGCCCAGCCTACGCCGCAGTGTCGGCGGTAGAACGCTGTCCTAGGTCTCAATGCATCTAACAGTATAAGACTAAACAGTTTATACTCCCCGAATGGGGGTGACATAGCAGAATGTAAACTCAATCACATCTAAGGTAGAGCATAAAGGAAGATAGATAAAACATGAAATCAAAAAGAGATACAACAGATAGAAGTCTAAGTGTCTAAGATATAAACTCAGAATACATCTCAAAACCTAAATACAGTAATCCATAAATACAACTCAAGATGACTGAAAATAAACTATAAGCAAAAACCCTAGCTATCTATGCAACCTCTACTGTCTCCTCTAGGCTAGCAGGCAACCTCCAGGCTATCTGTAAAATTTATCAATAGGTCCAGTCAGGACAGGAGCGAGCACATTACATCTCAACAGTTCATAGCAGGTTAGAAAATATAATCATGCAGTAAAGTTAGATACAGGTACTGAAAGAAATGCTGTATGTAAACAGAGAGAGAGCTGTAATAGAAATATCTACTATAAATAGAGAACTAACATGTGGCTAGTGAGTCAGAGTACAATATAGACATGTAAATGGCATAGAAGATTCTAATAAGACACTATGGAAGAGATTCTGATAAGATACTACTTGGGTATTATTCACATGTCTACTTCTACTCCCCCGTACCTCCAATCGAAACACAAGGATCCAACCAAGTTATGTTATGATTCCACGCAAAGCCCCCGAAGGGTGATACATGGATGTCCCAAAAATGGGGATTCTAGGAGATTCTAGGATACCCAGTAAATAGGATAGGAGATTCTAGGAGACTCTGTGATCATAAGAGTATATGTCACAAGTGATCAAAGAACCTGTGAAGCATAGTGATACGTTATGTAAGTGAAACGCACAGAACATGTAGTACCCGATGCTTCCTAAGGATAACATCTCAAGAAGGGATCCGTATAGTACCAATCCGTGTGACCAACGTGACAGTACAAGTAAAGTAATTTAATGCAAGAAATAATTCTAAGCAGGATATAAAATGATCAGAGAATGTACTCGCCTGATATCTGAATGTCCAAGGTAAAGATACTGTCCGAGGAGAGGTGTCTGGCTCCTAATTAGAACAACACAAGTCACAACATGTCCAGAAGGGTAATATAAAGCACTACAATGCATTCTACATGAATCTAGGTCAAACTAGGCCAAAGTCAACCCTTGGTCAACTCTGGTCAACTGTACTAGTCAAACTAGGTCATGTCCTAACCCAGCAAGTCTTACTAGGCCTAACCAAGACTATCCTAGCAAGCACACATCAATACAAGGCTATACAAGCCAACATACACCCAACTCTATATAGCATGCAATCATTCAATACTCAAATAGGCAAGAATTCACCTTGGATATACACTAGGTAATCTATTACTTTAAGCTATATATGTCTACACATATATACACATGCATATATTGGTATTCAACATTAGGTCTATAATTATGGCATTTCAAATGGTTATATAAACTTATATATTACAACATAATATGCTAACATAAATATAATATACATACATAGCTAAGTTAACTATATTCATAAATACTTATTTAAGAGGCTATGTGTGTGTATGTGAACATGGCAAAGGGGCAAATGAGGGTTAAATGGGCATACATAGTGTATACGTATCAAAGAGTGTCAAAGTGTAAGTGAACAATGTGTCAAGTGTGATAGTGTCAACATAGTGTAAGGGGGTACATGAGGTAATATAGGATTTGTGTTAACATAGAACATTACATCTCATTAACTTGTATATTGCATACATTACATCTATTATTATATTACATTCATGCTTGTATTCATTCATCATTCATTTATTCTCTTGCACCACTATATGCACCATACATTACATACTATGGAACCTACATATTCATTACAAGCCATACTTATACATGCTTACATTAGATAGGATACTTACACCTCATACATCATTTATTTAAATATTTACTCATGCTTGCATTCTCTATTTAATTACATAATGTATATACATTAACATGGGTTAAAATCAAATAGAACATTATATTACACACAAGGGTGCACAAAATGCATATGCCGAATAGTAACTCCTACTAATAATCAATACTGTACCATCTCAGCATGAATTAAAATTTAGGATTAAATTATGTTATAGATCTATGTGTTAGCTTTTCTAAACTTCAAACGGATCACGTTTTCGTTTCCGGAAACTCCCGGAATCGCGAAAACACCGAGAACGCATTTGTCTTCCGTACAGCTGACACTCAAATAATTCTCTAGAAAGTTACAGAAAGAATTAGGCCTATTAATACATGTTTTTGGAAAGCTAGCTTCAAAACGCTTCTTTTAAAAAAAACGGGAGATTAAACTAAGCTTTGAGCTAGAAGTTATGATATTTCTAAGTTAGGGCTGAAATTAAAAACGTGGATAATCATGACGGATTTGGGTAGTTTGAGACAAAAGTAACACAAGTATATAACATAATATATCAAGAACTCACTCTCTACACTAATATATATATATGAGACACTATAGAACACATCTCCAATACAAAAATATGAGATTAAACATATAATAATTCATTCATACATAACAACAACACATAGTGTATCCAAATTTGGGGTTTTCCCACATGGACACAACCACAACACAAAGGACACTCCTATGACCTCCAAATGGACACGAAATGGACACAAATGGCGATACAACCATGGGGGTCATTCCTATGGGTTCAAATTAGACCTATATGCATGAGAAAATGAAAAGGAGAAGGATTTATACCTCCCGGTAGATCGAATCGAAGAAAAGCCTTTCCGGAGCGATACCGACACGTAGAGATTCCAAAAGGACACGAACGAGCTCCAAATCCTCCCAAACTTGGGTAGCTTCCTCCTTGGCTAGAATGGAGAAGGAAAGAAGAAGATTTGGTGGCGAAATGGAAGGATTTGGTGGAGAAATTGCTAGGGATTGCTCTCTAGGAATTTGGGAAAGAACAAGAGAGAGAGTGTGGATGAGAATAATGAAATGAACTTGAGCCTATCCTCTCCCAAAGTGGCTGGCCATATGGGGCTATTTGTCCTATTATGGTAAGGTCCAAAATGCCTCCACTAACCTATTCTATGAGTATTAGGAAAGGGCTAATTGGTTGGGGCTAAATTAGTCATTCTAAAGTCTCTAATCACACTAACCTTATCCATAATAATTAGTCTAACCTCTAACTAAAATATTTCTATCATATGGACTAAAATTAATATCATATGGGCCATGCCTAACTAGTGTGTGGGTCCCACTAGAGTCAAACTACCCCAGGGTCCCCGTTTCAAGTCGGATTGAGTTGAAATTCGAACCCGACTCAAATAACCCCAAAACAATATCATAAATAATAAAATAATATTAAAATAATTCAAAGAGGTCAAATACAAAAATATCCTTAGGCCAAAAATGATATTAAAATATCATAATCACATGGTTAGGCTCTAGGCCAAAAATGACATTAAAATATCATAATCACTAGCAAAACGTCAAAACCACAAGTCATTGATTTAAATAATTTTAAAATAATTTAAAATCACCAAAAATCATATCATGAATTAAATATCATTATTAAAATAATTATAAACACAAAATTTCAAAATTACCCTCATTTGGGAAACTGGGTGCTACAGGAACCGACCCCTATAGCTAACCCAAGTTGATCAAAGCTTGATAAACTAAAGATTTGATAAGGTCAATTAGCAAAATTCATTTAAACTATTATTCTAGTACTTTAGACTGTTATTTTATAAAAATGGCTTGTAAAGATAAATCTTTAGAGTAAAAGCTGGAAGTTACTGTATCTTACTTTAAGAGATGATAGAGTCAGATGAATTTTTGCTCACTATCTTAATGTTTATATCAGCAATTAGCGAAATCACCTACTTGTTAAATAATTACAATGTCACCAAATCTGATTTAGGAAATAACTAAATCAGTCAAACCAGTTTTCAAAATTTTGTGTGTGAATTTTATAGTAGAAATCAATCATTGGTCATAAATAATCCATAAAAAAATTCACAGATCTAGTATACCAATATAAAATACCAAATATAGAAAAATAAGACTTTTAATAATGATCACAAAAAATTATGATTCATAATTTTCCTATACAAATTAGTGAATCAATTCCATAAGGAGTATACTCATTGAAAAAAAAAATCAAAATAGATATACTAGAATCTATGCAAAATCTATACCAAAGTTCATGCATTTGAACTCAATTACCTTAGCATGATAAAAAAAATATCCACTAGATAAACATGAATGTAAATGAAGACAAAATACTTGAGAAGGAGAAATTCAGTCGACTTGAATGCTCCCCCGCAAAGAATAATCAGTCTAAGTATAGATAATCGTAAACTTTGAGATAAAATCTCAATAAGAAATGCCAATCAATTTAAGCTCAAAGAAATCATTAATAAGGATAATTAAATAAATTTGGCAAGATAACTTTTACAAACTCATAAAATAAGAGAATTAAAAATAAATAAATAATAATAATCATATATTTTTTCAGAAACTTACTAAAATAAAAAATTATGAACAAACCAACAAGATATTTTAAGTAAAGGAATATATGTCCATGATGAACTAGGTATACCACATATTAAGGGCATAAAAGAATTGAAACAATTAATTTGCTCCCCCTTAAAATATGCGTATCTAGTTCCAAAGTAATTTATATGCAAAAATAGGTGAAATAAATAATCACAAGATATATGGAATATCCAAGATAAGCATATTTCTTTCCTTTGATCAAATGCATTCCAAACTTGAAACAAAAATCATCTTTAAGAAAGTAAAAGAAATATATAATAAATGCTTAAAGATGAACAAACAAAATATGTCTACAATGAAAAATATATATTCAAATAACAAAAATGATTTCAAGACAGTAAATAATAGTATTCGAGTAACGGACAGAATAAAAAAATTAGAAGACTTTTGAAATACGGAATTCACTATAAAAAAGTTTTCCTAGTGAATGTTCGAATACGTCCGTTTAGTCCTCAGACTCACAACTGGCGATTCAAAACTTTTGTATCACAAAAACAGATCTCTTGACGAAGAGTCTGTTTACTCTTGACAAAGTGTTTGTCTAGAAAATTAATCCTAGTATCATCGAGGGTGATGGGATTAAGCCCATAAGTAATTCACCAACAGTGGCAACCCAACCGAGTATGGCTGAAGATCCCAAGAAGCCGGTTCAATGGATAAAAAAATTGGACTTAGGTGACTTTATGGAACACTGACCCGAGAATAAAATCTCATTAAAATAATTTCCAAGTGGCTGTACAAGTGTACAATAATTCTCCATCCCTATGGTGACAGTGTTCCGGTGTGATTTATTTAGGGTCAGTTTTAAAACTCTTAAAAGGTGCAAGCATGATTATGCAGGGTTGACTCCAATCACCAACCCTTGGAGGACTTACCTATGTGAGATGTCGTGAAGGCCGCGACTATGAGATTGGGCGATCTCAGACAACTCTCATGAATAAGAAAAAAAATGTGCATGGCCAATCAAAAGTGACACCCCGATATATCCAAGAACCTCTAGTACTATGTGTACTATTTTCTGAATCTGGTTCAAGAAGTCTGATTCAAGGCGTAGTCCATCAAGCACTTCTTCAGATAAAGGCAATAGTCACTAAGTGAGATTCAAGGCTGTAGTCCATCTCATTTATGCATAGTATATATATAATTGTCCAGAAATTCTCTACTTCTATTCTTTTGTATATTGTTCTCTCTTTTTCGAAACTTGATTTTTTTTGGGGGGGGGGGGGGGGGGGGGAGGGATGTTGTATGTGTTTGAAAAATTCAAGTTCCGTTTCGTTTTGATTCTTAACATCCAAATTCATTACCCAACTCATCATATTAATTCACCACACTCACCATTTCCTCCAATATTTACAACTTATCAAATCCTTTCTCACAGGTTTCATTTCCATTCATTTCAAATGAATGACCTTTAGTGCCTTCATAAAGCAAATAATTAATATATATTTATTCTAGTAGTATTGAATGTATATATATAAAGACAACCCTAGTAGTCTTGGAGATATAGTTTTCTTTTCTTTTGGTGATTCTCATCCAACCAAAAGTTTTGAGAGATGTCTTCATCTAAAGAGAAAAGACAACCATCTCTTCTTTTTCTTTTTCCTCCTACTCTTTTTTGAATTATTCCTCCTATAAATTTCTGGACAAAGCTAAGTTCAGGTCGTTATCCTGAAACTGTGTGCGGTGACCGGAAGCCGGTAGCAAGAGAATTTTACCACTAGGAGGATTCGAGACAAAGTCTGCACAAAGACCTCAAATATTCTCTTAAGGCAATGCTTCGTGCATGACTTTCCCGTAGACTGGTATTTCTAACATTTTATTATTATTTTGCTATTTTATTTTTCAGGATGATAAAGGTATATTTTCCAAGAATAAAAATGTTACAAGTGAATGTTCGTGAACCTTATAAATTTTTTTTAGTCATGTCGCCAATACTACTGGGATATGAGTGCATGCTCTTATGTTGCCATTAGTCATGGTGACTTGTATCTTTGTATGAAATTTTCAAATTTTGTTATCTTACAATTTATTTATAGTTCTTTATTTTATATGAAATTTTCTAATACATTAGACATATATAGATATCTGAACTTGGACTTAGACATGCATGACGTCTGAGTCCTTTCATGCATCTCCAAGCTTTGTGACACATGAATGCTCATAACTAAAAAATGTAGGTTCTAATTGGATTCGCAGCTATGTGTAGAAGCATGGAATAGAACAGAAGAAGCCCATGCAGCTTAAAACAGAAGAAGTCCATGCGGCTCAAAACAGAAGAAGCCCATGCAGCTCAAAACAGAAGGAGCCTCATGCGGTTCAGAAACTCTTCAATAGCCTCATGCGGCTCAGGCAAAAATCACGTGACCCTATGCAGCTTGTCTTTGCAGCTGGCCATAAAGTGACTGCTCCCATTAAATGCTCTGACATAAAGTGATAACTCTGACATTAAAGCTGAAATAAGAAACTTCGACATGACGATGTATTCCTCTGGAAACGAAGAAAATCTCCTCTGCAGCTAGCACGATCCACCAAATACAAAGGTCCCTATGCGGCTGCCACCACCCCATACGGCTGATGCTCGCATGCGGCTCGGAGCGCGAAGACCCTCGTCATGCGGCTCAGATTATGAACAGTCACCTTATGCGGCCGCTGTTCTCATGCGGCTCGGATCATGGGGATCATCTCCATGCGGCTCAAATATTGAGAGGCCACGCCCATACAGCCTTGACACGTGGCTAGTCCTATGCGGCTCAATTGGAAACCATTCCAATACGGCTCAGATCTCGGAGGCCACACCTATACGGCTGACACCTTCGTGCAGTTCAAAACCTAAGAAGCTACCCTCATGCGGCTGTGGCTCGCGGTTATGACACGTGGCAGAAGATCAGTTTCCCACGTTGCACTAAATCAATCAAGAGTTATCAAATCCCAACAATCAGATTTAGTACAATCATCATAATTATCCGAATCAAAATAGATTTATGGCAATCGCATGGATTAAACACGTGGCAGGAGAACCGAGCTTCCCAAGATTCATGACAATCAACATTGATTGCCTATACGGATTCTACACAATCAGCATTAATTGTCCAGATTCGTTGCAATCAAGATTAGTGGTCCAGATTAATTGCCCACAAGATAGGATCAAGAAAAATGATAATTAAATCCCCAAGACACCGACTTTTTTAGGGTGATCATTACAAACCCTAATGACGACACCCTACTCCTATAAATAGTAAGGTGCCATTCCCTTGTAAAAAGATGGGATCCAGAAAAAAAATAAAAAAATATAGCAAGGTGCCATTCCCTTGCAAAAGAGATCCTATCCACCCGGCTAGACACACAGAGAGACAAAGGCGCGCACAGAAGAGTCTTTCCATCTTGAGAGCAGTTCTTCACCGGTGCCAAGGCTACGTCTGATCGTCCAAGGAGTAAGGCAGAGCGGCCGTCGCTTTCTCAAGCCTCTACCGTCACCCCCCATCATCAAAACTAAACAATCGTACTTAGACTGCTGTACCTAGGTTTTCGTTCCTAGGCTTTCTTTGTACGAGCGAGTTTGTATTGTGAAGTAAAAGTCCAGTCCTCCCATATAAATTGTTCTGTTCTTTTATAATCAATGGCAAACACTGTGCTAGGAGCATATATGTAGTTCTATTTCTGATTGTTTGCGAACGTAAATAAGCTGATTTAAGTTCTACTAACAAATTTTATAAGGCCGAACCAATGTTACAAGTCATGCAGGTTTAAGTTATTGATGAAAGTAATTAATTCTATACAAAGATTGGTTTTGTATGTATTAATTTTGATTATTTCACCTACTTTTCTCCGTCATGATATTCCTACTTGTTCCAGTCATTTTCTAGTTGTCCCTTATCTTCCCTTCTTTATTCTTTTGTTTCTAGAGCATTTTTTTCCAAACTGACCGATAGTTTGGCTTTAATTATACTATAGACTATTGAGACCTTTGAGAACAGTAACGAAGTTTCAAATTACTGGTTTCCCGTTTCTGACTGGTTTCATTAAATTAACCATTCTGCTACATAGACGGCGGTTTCAACCGCGGCAGAAATCGCGGCCACGTGTCGGGTTTCAACTGGTCGGTTTTCGGCCGATGTAAGCAAGGGGGCCCGAGTGTTTTTAATTTTTTTGACCAATCCGCAGCTGCCACGTGGCGCTGCGGTTTTTCTTTCGATTTATTTTTTGGTCTGAGTATAATTTTCCTTAAATTAAAAGCAAAAGCCTAAATTATCCCAGTGGCATCTCAACTATAGAGGTTAGACGTTTTTGGTATCTTAACTTTTTATTGCTTAATTTTGGCATTCCAACTTTATAAATTGTTCTCTTAAAGCATCATTATTTAATTAGTTACAAAACAATGTTACTCATTTAATTACAAAAACCGACTCATCACCCAACAACAAATACAATTATTACGGGCCCAATAATTGACAAAAGAATGTTTCAAAAGAATAAATTTTAATTTATGAAGTTAGGGTAACAAATCGAGCAATAGAATGTTATGGTACCAAAAAATGTCCAAACGGTATAGCTAAGGTACAACTAGGATAATTTAGCCAAAGCCAAATACTACATCTAACTCCATGGTAGATCTAGCTCATCTAGGTGTCGTGGACAGATGTGGATCAACGTACATGTAAGTACTGGGCTGGGCCAGCCCACCCCCACCCTTTACCCCCAACATACATGTAATACTGGATTCCAACTTTTCTTGGAACTTGGAAGTGGCCCAAGGAATTTAATTCCCACTGTTTGGCTGGTGGTGTAAAGAGTTGGTATTTGGGAGAGAAAGAGACGTTCAGTTCCATTCCCTTATGTTTTCCCCGTTTCGACTTACTCTCTTCGACATTGGATGTGGGAGGATTTGCTGGAGACGTCTTGTCAGTTCGGTGTTTTCCTTCCCGCCAGGGAACTCGTTCTTCTATAGTTGGTTTACGGTCAACCCCTCTGTCCGTTCGTGGTAACCGATAATATGCATGTACATTTTTCTTCCAAAATTTCTCTAATTTTCGGTGATATATATGTTGTATGTGTTAGAATTATTCAATAAGATGAGCCACACATGTAAAATTAATTGTGTTGGCTATCTAAATAATTAAGCCAAATTAAAGTGGTCTATTTGGAAAATTGGCTTAAGGGTATAATTGTTATGGAATTAATGTGTAGATATCGGAGATAAATCTAATTTGATTAGGGACTAAATTAGAAATATCAAAACATATAAATATATGTATTCATTAGGGTTATGGTCCTGTCACGCCCCAGAACCAGAATACTGGAGAGCGGGGGCAGACATAGCCAGCTACGTATATTGAAATAGAATACATCTCAACTATACGGTCACGGCTGTCCAGATATGAGGGTTTACTACAAGCCAGCAGTCTCTTAAGGTCAAGCCTATTGTCTCAATCTCAAGCAATTAACAGAGTTACAAGATATTAGAGCATCAAATATATATATATAAGGCGTCCCAAATATTACATATTGGATGATCATGAAGCTAGTCGTACAAAATGATGGGACTAGCATGAGTTCAGTCATACATGATCAACCCTAGGATTTGTTAATCATGTTTACAGCCCGTAGGCAGACAGTAAGTAAATGTGCATCGAGCTAACAGGTGCTCGTCGGCTAAACGCCTCAAAAGAATAAATTTACATATAAGTGGGTGAAACAAAAAGGAAAACCCACTCTTGGCCTGGGTTCCGTCTAGTTGTCACCATTGGGCTGGAAGCTCGGTAGATCCTCGGGAGCTGCTCCGAAATCTGGCCACACAAAACCAGCTGGGTCAAACCCCAGAAAGAGCAAGTGCCACAAAGGAGGCCACAAATAAGAACAAAAGCCAGCATATCAGAACATAAGAATGAAAGAAGTACAAGTAGTAAGGTACACAGAGCGATAAACGACTAGGGACGTGGAACCATTCCGGGAGCCAGGTTACAATCCTTAAACCAAACAAGGACCGGGATTGTACCCCTTCGCCTGAATAGCTCACTGTCTCTACCCATTTATCGTTAGAGATAAGTAAAACAATCATGATCAAGAGTTCCAGGTACAGGGGCTCGACAAGACTTAGACAAGGCTGGACATCATGCATTCACAAGCGGCCAAGCAATTACTACGGCTTACTACTTTAACTAACTAGGGTTATCACAAGCCTTAATTACTAACAAGATGCAAGTGAGAAACTCCCAGTCCCAAGCCCTGCAGACTATCCAGTTATCCTTCCACGGGTTGAGAGTTATAGGTGGGTACATTGCCCGGGAGACAAATGTACCCGTAGGTGACTTAGAGGGTGCAACACATGACAGTGTGCTGGAAATGTGCTCTACTCGTCGGCAAGCTACAAGTCCATTAAAGCGCCCAGATAACGAGATTGTCTGTGACTGAGAATTCTCCATGTTCTAGTTTGATCTAATAATTAGCCTAATCCAATTTAGCGCGAGTCCCTGGCCGTGGTACCCAGGAAGTCGCATCCTAAACATGATGCAAGACAAGACAAGTGGTTTGTACAAACAAGCAAGCAGGAACACCCACGGTGTCAAGTTGATTATACGAGTTAATTACAAGTTACAAGTCAAGTCAAGTCAGGAGTGCGCCGCCACGGGCCATTATCAAGTTATCAAGATAATTCATGTCAGGGTACTGTCAGGAGTGCACCACTACGGGTCACTGTCATGTCAGGTTGGTCATGTCAGAAGTACACCACTGCGGGTCACTGTCGTGTTTTGCTAGGTCCTTGTCATACCATGCCATGTACAATAGACATTCCAAACATATTAAGTAAAAATCAAGTTCATGACAAAAGGCGTAAGGATATAAAATGGGCGTAAAATATCTAATAAAATACCAATATATATAGGACTATAGAAGAGCCAAGCTTAAAGAAATAAAACCAAAACTCCAAGAGCCAATGGTTTGCGCAAGGGATCAGGGGTTGGATTGTGTAGGGTGTCAGTTGTGCAGGGTGCCAAGTACGTAGGGGCAGATGGCGCATGGATGGATTGCACAGAAGGTAGACTGCGCAGGAGTGAACTGCGCAGGAGTTGGTTGCGCAGAGATGGATTGCGCATAGGTGGATTGCGCATGGCTGGCTTGCGCAGGGGTTGGTGCGCCAAGGGAGATGTGCGGTCCAGCCCAAGAGGCCGGGCGCAATCGGCTATGCGCAATGAAGGCGCTGGCCGAAAAGGAAGGTACGCAGTTCACCAAAGGGTGAGCTGCACAATCGACCTTGCGCTAAAGAGCGCAGGCCGAGAGGGCTGCATCTCCAACCCGAGAAGAACTCCAAGAACTTCAAAACTTCAATCCTTCATAACTTGATCAAATCAAAACCAAATCTAGATTTTCAAAGTTCTAACTTGAGTAAAATCGAATTCTCTTCCACATGGAAGCATCAAAATATGCAAAAATTAAAGTTTAATAGATCAAAACCAAAGAATTCCGAAAATAATCAAAACATAGATCTAGAACAATGGAGACTCCAAATCACAAAATTTTAAGTTCTAATGTTGATCTACATGTCCTAATCTATCAAATGGACAAATAAAATTGGGTGCTTATTTGTTGGCAAGGTGCACTTGCCTATGGGTTGGGGAGTTGTATATGGAGGAAGGAGAAGAAGAAAATTAATGGAGAGTAAAGAGGAGAGAGAAAGTTTGGTGGAGATATAATGAGGGTGGTTGTGTTGTGTTGAGGGTAGAGTGTAGGTTAAAGTGTTCCACTCATGATGAACCAAACCAAACCAAATTCCACAAAATAAAACCAAGCCATGGTCCAAAACCCATTTACGAGAAACCAAAATCCGCAAGTCGAAAAAATTAAAATACGTGCCAAAATCAAATACGAGCATAAATACGTAATATAGGAAATGGGGGTGACAACTCTACCCACCTTCAAAGAATTCCGTCCTCGAAATTTAATCAAGGAGCTAGAGATTGCCACGACAAGCTATACTAAGCACAGACAAGCTACACTAAGCAGTTCAATCATACAATCATACAATGCAAGCAAGGAAGGGAAAGCGTAAGGCACAAGGAAGACATTATACCTTACGAGTCAAACAGGTAGGGATATCGCGATCGGATGTCGTCCTCACGCTCCCACGTTGACTCACCTAGGGAGTGATGACCCCAAGCAACACGGACTAAGTTAATAGTCTTGTTCTTGAGCATCTTTTCCCTCCGGTCCAAAATAGACACGGGCCTCTCCTCATACGAAAGGTTGGTACCAACAACCAATTCCGAATGATCTAGGATATGGCTCGGGTCCAGGATATACCGTCGTAATAGGGACACATGGAATACATTATGCACCTCACTTAGCGACGACAGAAGAGCGAGACGATAGGACACATCGCCTACTCGCTCCAGAATATTGAACGGCCCTATATACCTAGGACTAAGCTTTCCCCGTACGCCAAAACGAATGACGCCGCGGGTAGGCAAGATCCTAAGGAACACATGGTCGCCGACGGCAAATTCTAAGGGACGTCGATGAGCATCGGCCTAATGGCGCTGGCGATCCTGAGCAACTCGGAGGTGATCTCTGACTTTCCTGACCACTTCAACCGTCTGAGAAATCAGTTCTGGACCGAGCATCTGCCTCTCTCCGACATTATCCCATGCTAACGGGGATCTGAACTTTCTGCCATACAGAGCCTCGAAGGGTGCCATCTGGATACTGGCCTGGAAACTATTGTTGTACGAGAATTCCACCAGGTGCAGGTGATCCTCCCACGAACCACCAAAGTCAAGTGTACACGACCGTAACATATCTTCGAGAGTTTGTATAGTATGCTCTGACTGCCCATCTGTCTGCGGATGATACGCTGAGCTGAACTTGAGATGAGTCCCCAAACTTTGATGAAGACTGCGCCAGAAGTGCGATGTGAATCTCGTATCCCTGTCTGATACTATGCTGACTGGCACTCCGTGAAGTTTGACGATCTGCCTGAGATACATCTCTGCTAGCTGCACCATCGACTGTCCAACTCTAAATGGAAGAAAGTATGCCACCTTGGTAAGCCTGTCCACAATGACCCAAATAGCATCTCTGCCTGCCGGAGATCTGGGTAATCCAGTCACGAAATCTATGGTAATGTGCTCCCATTTCCATTCTGGGATCGGTAAAGGTTGAAGAAGTCCAGCTGGCCTCTGATGTTCAGCCTTGACCTGTTGGCAAACCAAACATCGAGAGAAATACCGGGCTATCACCCTCTTCATACCATTCCACCAAAAGTGTTGACGAATATCTCTGTACATCTTCGTGCCGCCTGGGTAAATGGAATACTGCGAACTGTGAGCCTCTGCCATGACTTTCTGTCTGATATCTCCACTGGGTACACAAAGACGCGTGCCGTGTCGAAGTGTACCATCCTCATGAATACATAACTCTGGCCTTCTTCCTGCCTCGCACTCTGCTCTGAGCCGCTGAATCTTGGAATCTGTTAACTGTGCTGTCCGGATCCTCTCAACTATGGTGGACTGAATCTGTAGACTGGCCATCAAGGCCACATTGGAAGGGAGAACCACTTCAATTCCAATCTTCTGAAGATCCGACAATAACTCTGGTTGCGCCGTCAGAAAATAAACTCCGGCTCTCCGGCTCAACGTATCTGCTACAACGTTGGCCTTCCCTGGATGATACTGCAAATCTACATCGTAGTCCACCAGTAGCTCGAGCCATCTTCTCTGCCGCATATTAAGATTCTTCTGGGTGAAAACATACTTCAGGCTCTTATGATCAGTAAAGATCTCCACTCTATCTCCGTACAAGTAGTGCCTCCACAACTTAAGTGCAAACACTACTGCTGCTAGCTCCAAGTCGTAGGTCGGGTAATTCTTCTCATGATCACGGAGTTGACGTGACGCATAAGCAATTACCTTCCCATGCTGCATCAAAACACATTCCAATCCTCTGCCTGAAGCGTCGCAATAAACTGTGAATCCTCCGGTCCCATCTGGAAGGGTGAGAATGGGAGCCGTTATCAAACCTCGCTTCAACTTCTCAAATGATTCCTGACATTCTGCTGTCCAAACGAACGGCACATCCTTGCGGGTCAACTGGGTCATCGGTGCTGAAATTCTTGTAAAATCAGAGACGAACCGTCGGTAGTAGCCGGCCAATCCAAGGAAGCTGCGAACCTCTGCCACTGAGCTAGGTACTGGCCATGCCTCGATAGCCACAATCTTCTGGGGATCCACTTCTACTCCTCCTCTGGTAATGATGTGACCCAAGTAAGAAATGCGATCGAGCCAGAACTCGCATTTACTGAACTTGGCGTACAACTGGTGCTTTCTAAGAATCTGGAGGATAACTCTGAGATGCTGCTCATGCTCTGCTTCACTCTTGCTGTAGACCAGGATGTCATCAAGGAACACTATCACAAACTGATCCAAGTAAGGCATAAAAATACGGTTCATGAGGTCCATGAACACTGCCGGCGCATTGGTCGCTCCAAAGGGCATAACTAGAAACTCCCAATGCCCGTACCTAGATCTGAACGCCGTCTTCGGGATGTCCTGCTCTCTGACTCTGATCTGGTGGTATCCTGACCGCAAGTCTATCTTCGAGAAAACTGAAGCCCCTTTGAGTTGATCAAACAAGTCATCTATCCTCGGGAGAGGGTATCTGTTCTTGATTGTCACTGAGTTCAAGGTACGATAATCAACACATAGCCTAGACGTACCATCCTTCTTTTTCACAAGAAGCATCGGGGCTCTCCAAGGCGATCCACTAGCACGAATGAATCCCTTGGTTCTAAGTTCTTCAATCATCTTGTACAAAATCTCCAACTCTGAAGGCGCCATTCTGTAGACTCGCTCTGATACTGGTGCTGTCCCGGGAATCAAGTCAATGGTGAACTCGATCTCCCGCTCTGGTGGCATCCCTGGAAGTTCCTCTGGGAAGACATCTGGAAACTCTTCAACTATCCGGGGCAACTGCACTGCTGCTACTGCCATCCGCAATACTGGAGGAGATGGCTCTACTGTGCCTCTGGAAAATGAAAACTCTGGCTCTCCGAGAATACTAAAGACAACTCTGCCAACATGGCAGTCTATCCTAGCATAATGGTTCCTCAACCAATCCATGCCTAGGACTACATCATAGTCTGCCATAGGGAACTCTATGAGCCTAGCGGGGAACTCTCTACCGCTAACTACGATCCGACACGAGGAAAATACTCGATCTACTCCCACAAGACCATTACCAGTAAGTATATTGAGCCTCACTGATAATGACTCGGGCTCCAATCCTATTCGTGTCGCAAATCGTGCAGACATGACTGAATGCGATGCACCAGAATCAAATAATACAGATGCTGGAAAGGTGTTGACGAGAATAGTACCTGCCACTACCTCACCTGGTGCAACTTCTTCTTCCATGGTCATCATCATAGCCTGACCTCTAGCTACGGGTCCCCTCTGCTGGAAACCCCTCTGTCTGTTCTATGCTGGAGCCTGGGTGAACTGCTGCTGGTTCTGCTGCTGAAAGGCCTGGGCCTGAGGCGCCAATAGCCTCGGGTACTGCTGTTGCTGCTGCTGCTGGACTGGAACTGGGGCTGGTCCTCTCACCGAAGAACTAGAAAGGTTGGATGATGATGGACCTCCCCTATTCGGGCAGGTCCCTATCTGGTGGTCTGCTCCTCCACAAGCCAGGCACAATCCCTGTGTCCTACGATACTCTGCCACTACATGGCCCGGCTTCCCGCAATGAGAACATCCCACCGCGGAAGATTGCTTCTGCTTCTGCTGCTGCGGGTACGTCGGGGTCGAATGCTGAACCGACGTTACTGAGGCCGCCCGCCTCGGAGTCCCAATGGTTATACCCCTAGCTGCCGGGGCTGGAGCTGAAGATTGGTGCATCTGGTTGTGGGACCGCTTCCTGCCTCCGGTCCTGTCCACAATTCTTCGGGAGGTATACTCATGCCTCCTTGCTGCCTTCAACACTGTATCGAACGTCTGGTGCTCGAACTGCTCCACAGCCAATAATATCTCTAAGTGCAGCCCTTGTTGGAATCGCTGAGCCCTATCGAATTCGGTTGCCACCAAGGTGGGGGCGAACCTACTCAGCCTAGAAAACTCGGTCGCATAGCCATCGATCGTCCTGCCTCCTTGCTTCAAGTTGGTGAATCTGGTCTGCAAGTCGTACCGTGCCACCGCATCGAAGTACTTTGTCTGGAACCTCTCTCTGAACGTCTCCCAAGTGACTGGTGCCGCTAACCCCATGGCCTGAGCTGCCCACCAATCGCGAGCCAAGTCTAACAACTGTAGGCGTACCACCGCCACCTTCTCATTCTCAGGTGTCCTAGCTGCTTCTAGAACCACCTCGGTATCCTGAAGCCAAGCGTCTGCGGCAATCGCATCTTCACTGCCGTCAAAGAAGGGAGGGTTCAAGCGCTTGAAACTGTTGGCCGCCTGATTCCCTTGGGGACCTCCTCGGTTTAGTGCATCATGAACTTCCTGGTGCAAGACGTCGCCTCGACGATCTTGGGATGCAAGTAGTTCTCTGATAAGCCCTACCAAAGGTCCCTCATCCTGTCTAGCTGGTTGAACGGGCGGAGCTGCCTGAACTGGAGGTTTTGAGCCTCTGGGAAGCATAACTCGGGAGGCTACTCCAGAGTGCTGAGCTTGATCTTCCTGGCGCTAGGGTGCTTGTCGAGCTTCCTCTGGCTGGTTGGCAGGTCCGGGAGTAATACCGCTGAAGAAGACGACATAGGGAACAATAAGGAAAGGACCAGGACAGATCAATGATACAAGCATGTGATCAGGTCAAGAATCTCAGGGATTTGAAGATACGAGCAGAGATCAAGGGCGAATATTGATTGTGACATCTATTCGGTAAACCCTCATATTTTTTGATTGATAAGACCTGCATGGGCCACCACTTAAATCGTGTCACGCCCCAGAACCAGAATACTGGAGAGCGGGGGCAGACATAGCCAGCTACGTATATTAAAATAGAATACATCTCAACTATACGGTCACGGCTGTCTAGATATGAGGGTTTACTACAAGCCAGCAGTCTCTTAAGGTCAAGCCTATTGTCTCAATCTCAAGCAATTAACAGAGTTACAAGATATTAGAGCATCAAATATATATATAAGGCGTCCCAAATATTACATATTAGATGATCATGAAGCTAGTCGTACAAAATAATGGGACTAGCATGAGTTCAGTCATACATGATCAACCCTAGGATTTGTTAATCATGTTTACAGCCCGTAGGCAGACAGTAAGTAAATGTGCATCGAGCTAACAGGTGCTCGTCGTCTAAACGCCTCAAAAGAATAAATTTACATATAAGTGGGTGAAACAAAAAGGAAAACCCACTCTTGGCCCGGGTTCCGTCTAGTTGTCACCATTGGGCTGGAAGCTCGGTAGATCCTCGGGAGCTGCTCCGAAATCTGGCCACATAAAACCAGCTGGGTCAAACCCCAGAAAGAGCAAGTGCCACAAAGGAGGCCACAAATAAGAACAAAAGCCAGCATATCAGAACATAAGAATGAAAGAAGTACAAGTAGTAAGGTACACAGAGCGATAAACGACTAGGGACGTGGAACCATTTCGGGAGCCAGGTTACAATCCTTAAACCAAATAAGGACCGGGATTGTACTCCTTCGCCTGAATAGCTCACTGTCTCTACCCATTTATCGTTAGAGATAAGTAAAACAATCATGATCAAGAGTTCCAGGTACAGGGGCTAGACAAGACTTAGACAAGGCTGGACATCATGCATTCACAAGCGGCCAAGCAATTACTACGGCTTACTACTTTAACTAACTAGGGTTATCACAAGCCTTAATTACTAGCAAGATGCAAGTGAGAAACTCCCAGTCCCAAGCCCTGCAGACTATCCAGTTATCCTTTCGCGGGTTGAGAGTTATAGGTGGGTACATTGCCCGGGAGATAAATGTACCCTTAGGTGACTTAGAGGGTGCAACACATGACAGTGTGCTGTAAATGTGCTCTACTCGTCGGCAAGCTACAAGTCCATTAAAGCGCCCAGATAACGAGATTGCCTGTGACTGAGAATTCTCCATGTTCTAGTTTGATCTAATAATTAGCCTAATCCAATTTAGCGCGAGTCCCTGGCCGTGGTACCCAGGAAGTCGCGTCCTAAACATGATGCAAGACAAGACAAGTGGTTTGTACAAACAAGCAAGCAGGAATACCCACGGTGTCAAGTTGATTATACGAGTTAATTACAAGTTACAAGTCAAGTCAAGTCAGGAGTGCGCCGCCACGGGCCACTATCAAGTTATCAAGATAATTCATGTCAGGGTACTGTCAGGAGTGCACCACTACGGGTCACTGTCATGTCAGGTTGGTCATGTCAGAAGTACACCACTACGGGTCACTGTCGTATTATGCTAGGTCCTTGTCATACCATGCCATGTACAATAGACATTCCAAACATATTAAGTAAAAATCAAGTTCATGACAAAAGGCGTAAGGATATAAAATGGGCGTAAAATATCTAATAAAATACCAATATATATAGGACTATAGAAGAGCCAAGCTTAAAGAAATAAAACCAAAACTCCAAGAGCCAATGGTTTGCGCAAGGGATCAGGGGTTGGATTGTGTAGGGTGTCAGTTGTGCAGGGTGCCAAGTACGCAGGGGCAGATGGCGCATGGATGGATTGCGCAGAAGGTAGACTGCGCAGGAGTGAACTGCGCAGGAGTTGGTTGCGCAGAGATGGATTGCGCATAGGTGGATTGCGCATGGCTGGCTTGCGCAGGGGTTGGTGCGCCAAGGGAGATGTGCAGTCCAGCCCAAGAGGCCGGGCGCAATCGGCTATGCGCAATGAAGGCGCTGGCCGAGAAGGAAGGTACGCAGTTCACCAAAGGGTGAGCTGCACAATCGGCCTTGCGCTAAAGAGCGCAGGCCGAGAGGGCTGCTTCTCCAACCCGAGAAGAACTCCAAGAACTTCAAAACTTCAATCCTTCATAACTTGATCAAATCAAAACCAAATCTAGATTTTCAAAGTTCTAACTTGAGTAAAATCGAATTCTCTTCCACATGGAAGCATAAAAATATGCAAAAATTAAAGTTTAATAGATCAAAACCAAAGAATTCCGAAAATAATCAAAACATAGATCTAGAACAATGGAGACTCCAAATCACAAAATTTCAAGTTCTAATGTTGATCTACATGTCCTAATCTATCAAATGGACAAATAAAATTGGGTGCTTATTTGTTGGCAAGGTGCACTTGCCTATGGGTTGGGGAGTTGTATGTGGAGGAAGGAGAAGAAGAAAACTAATGGAGAGTAAAGAGGAGAGAGAAAGTTTGGTGGAGATATAATGTGGGTGGTTGTGTTGTGTTGAGCGTAGAGTGTAGGTTAAAGTGTTCCACTCATGATGAACCAAACCAAACCAACTTCCACAAAATAAAACCAAGCCATGTTCCAAAACCTATTTACGAGAAACCAAAATCCGCAAGTCGAGAAAATTAAAATACGTGCCAAAATCAAATACGAGCATAAATATGTAATACAGAAAATGGGGGTGACAGGTCCCCAACTTATACGGCCACCAAAAGAGAGGTTTTCTCTATTCTCTTCAGCATCCCCATCAACAGAAAGAGAGGGACAAAGGATTCAGATTCTTCTTTGTCATTAAGGGTCGTAGCAAGTTGGAAGATCGAACCCCATAAAAGGGCGATCGCTTCAAGATCCATCAAGCCTAGCAATGGATTCATGTACGTTTCCGCAATTTAATTTATATCCTTCATCTCATGAATCGACAGGGTACAATAAATTTCTAACAAGTGATATCAGAGCCTCCCTGTTTGATTTATGAGATCGAATGTTTGGATTCAATTTTTGTTGTTGTTTAGGAACCCTAGATCGTAAGATTTAATTTAATTTAGGGTTCTAATTTTTCAATAATAGTTGAGGTATGCATTTATAATTGGATGATGCCTAGGGTTTTCGGTCCGTAGTTCTCTACAGTTTTAGTTCCACTTGGAATTTGGTTGTTCATTTAATATTTGAATATTTATTTAATTTGTATGCATGAATGGATTCGGTCGATTTGATGTTGCTGATGCATGTTTTGAACTTTCTGTAGTTATAAAGACAATTTGCAGATAAACCCCCGAATTTGAGTATACGTTTATTTTATATACACATTAAAGCATCCCTTTCTCTTTTGGTGAATTAATGTTTGCATGCAATATATAATGTAGTTGTTGATGTGTTATTATATACATGCTTCCAGAATGTGTTAGTTTTAACTTTATTCTAAGGAGACAAGTTCGGTCTCAATCAAGTGCCCCAAGGTTAGCCTTAAAATTAAGAAAATACAATAGATTTTTTGTTCATGATCAGTTGTAGGAAGTATAATGTATGCTCAAATATGCACGCATCTAGATATTACGTACTTAGTTGGAATGTTAGGCAGATATTTAAGCAAATATGAGATGTATTATTGGGTAGCAGCCAAACTACTTAAGTTATTAATAGAGAACAAAGAATTATATATTTTTGTAGGAGATCGGATAATTCTAGAGATCATAAGGTATTCCGACTCCGATATGTTCGATGCCAACACAGCAGGAGATCCACATCAGGTTATGCTGACTAGTGGAGATATATTTTGAATGAGTGTCAAACATGTACTCATAATTTTTTTCACCATGACAGCAAGGTTTATAGCATACTGTGAGGAATTTAGTCAGGGAATATATTTGCTAAATTTTGTCAGAAGGTTGCGCTACATGAGGGTGTTGAAAGACTACTCAAATTATGGTATGACAATGAATCAGTAATAATGTATTCCAATAACAACAAGAACTTGTATAAGTAAAAGGATATTGACATAAAAATTTCTAGTTTTGAAGAAAAGAATTCAAAATGATAAAAGTGTCCATATAGCACATTAGGACAAACACCATGTTAGCGGATCCGCTCACAAAAATATTATCACCCAGGGTCTTTCATAAGCATACTGCTCATATGGGTGTTATCTTAATTAAGAATATGACAATACAGTGGAAGTTTATATTTTATGTATTTGGGTACTATTTGGTTTTGGACACATTTATGTATTAAAGTATTTTGGATATTTATCTGGTCAGATATATGGAAAATTTAGTTCATTCTGTTTTCATTATGTTAAAGTATTTGATCTCACTAAAGTTAAGGAGAACCAGTTGGAAATAGACATGTATTGATCACATTGCGTGTAATTTTTATGCTACGCATCCATAATTGATCAATATCGTTTAGCTATATTGGTATATGTGACCATTGATAGTTTAGTTACGCTATATGTGACAAATGCCGCTTTGATCCTATGTTGATATGGTTAATGGACGAGATTGTTCGAATATACCCTAAGGATTAAGATAGCAATTTATGAGCTCACTAAGGTTAACACAATTATAAGGTTACATATGTGGCCCAGTGGAAGATTGTTGGAATTATTCAATAAGATGTGTCACACATGTAAAATTAATTGTGTTGGGCTATCTAAATAATTAAGCCAAATTAAAGTGGTCTATTTAGAAAATTGACTTAAGGGTATAATTGTCATAGAATAATGTGTAGATACCGGAGATAAATCTAATTTGATGAGGGACCAAATTAGAAATATCAAAATATATAAATATATGTATTCATTAGGATTATGGTCCCCAACTTATACTGCCACCAAAAGAAAGGTTTTCTCTATTCTCTTCTGCATCCCCATCAACAGAAAGAGAGGGACAAAGGATTCGGATTCTTCTTTGTCATTAAGGGTCGTAGCAAGTTGGAAGATCGAACCCCATAAAAGGATAACCGCTTCAAGATCCATCAAGCCTAGCAATGGATTCAGGTACGCTTTCGCAATTTAATTTATGTTGTTCATCTTATAAATCGACAAGGTACAATAAATTTCTAACAAGTGGTATCAGAGCCTTCCTGTTTGATTTATGAGATCGAATGTTTAGATTCAATTTTTATTGTTGTTTAGGAACCCTAGATCGTAAGATCTAATTTAATTTAGGGTTCCAATTTTTCGATAATAGTTGAGGTATGCATTGATAATTGGATGATGCCTAGGGTTTTCGGTCCGTAGTTCTCTACAGTTTTAGTTCCACTTGGAATTTGGTTGTTCATTTAATATTTAAATATTTATTTAATTTTATGCATGAATGGATTCGGTCGATGTGATGTTCCTGATGCATGTTTTGAACTTTATGTAGTTATAAAGACGATTTGCAGATAAACCCCCGAATTTGAGTACACGTTTATATTATATACACATTAAAGCATCCCTTTATCTTTTGGAGAATTAATGTTTGCATGAAATATATAATGTAGTTGTTGATGTGTTATTATATACATGCTTCCAGAATGTGGTAGTTTTAACTTTATTCTAAGGAGACAAGTTCGGTCTCAATCAAGTGCCCTAAGGTTAGCCTTAAAATTAAGAAAATACAATAGATCTTTTGATCATGATCAGTTATAGGAAGTATAATGTATGCTAAAATATGTACGCGTCCAGATATTGCGTACATAGTTGGAATGTTAGGCAGATATTTAGGCAAATATGAGATGGATCATTGGGTAGCAGCCAAACTAAGTTATTAATAGAGAACAAAGAATTATATATTTTTGTAGGAGATCGGATAATTCTGGAGATCATAAGGTATTCCGACCCCGATTTGTTGGATGCCAACACAGCAGGAGATCCACATCAGGTTATGCTGACTAGTGGAGATATATTTTGAATGAGTGTCAAACATGCACTCATAATTTCTTCCACCATGACAGCAAGGTTTATAGCATGTTGTGAGGCATCTAGTTAGGGAATATATTTGCAAAATTTTATCAAAAGGCTGCGCTACATGAGGGTGTTGAAAGACTACTCAAATTGTGGTGTGACAATGAATCAGCAATACTGTATTCCAATAACAACAAGAACTTGTATAAGTAAAAGGATATTGACATAAAAATTTCTAGTTTTGAAGGAAAGAATTCAGAATGGTAAAAGTGTCCATATAGCACATTAGGACAAACTTTATGTTAGCGGATCCGCTCACAAAAGCATTATCACCCAGGGTCTTTCATGAGCATACTGCTCATATGGGTGTTATCTTAATTAAGAATATGGCAATACAGTAGGAGTTCGTATTTTATGTATTTGGGTGCTATTTGGTTTTCGACACATTTATGTATTAAAGTATTTTGGATATTTATCTGGTCAGATATATAAAAAATTTAGTTCATTCTGTTTTTATTATGTTAAAGTATTTGATCTCACTAAAGTTAAGGAGGACCAGTTGAAAATAGACAAGTATTGATCATATTGCGTGTAATTTCCATGCAACGCATCCATGATTGATCTATGTCGTTTAGCTATATTGGTTTATGTGACCATTGATGGTTTAGTTACGCTATATGCGACGAATACCGCTTTGATCCTATGTTGATATGGTTAATGGACGAGATTGTCCGGATATACCCTAAGGATTAAGATAGCAATTTATGAGCTCAATAAGGTTAACACAATTATAAGGTTACATATGTGGCCCGGTAGAAGATTGTTGGAATTATTCAATAAGATGGGCCACACATGTAAATTTAATTGTGTTGGGCTATATAAATAATTAAGCCAAATTAAAATGGTCTATTTGGAAAATTGGCTTAAGGGTATAATTGTCATAGAATTAATGTGTAGATACCGGAGATAAATCTAATTTGATGAGGGACCAAATTAGAAATATCAAAACATATAAATATATGTATTCATTAGGGTTATGGTCCCCAACTTATACGGCCACCAAAAGAGAGGTTTTCTCTATTCTCTTCTGCATCCCCATCAACAGTAAGAGAGGGACAAAGGATTCAGATTCTTCTTTGTCATTAAGGGTCGTAGCAAGTTGGAAGAACGAACCCCATAAAAGGATGACCGTTTCAAGATCCATCAAGCCTAGCAATGGATTCAGGTACGCTTTTGCAATTTAATTTATGTTCTTCATCTCATGAATCGACATGGTACAATAAATTTCTAACAGTATGAAACATGCAAAATAAAAATAAAATCCATTTTGTATTTTTCGAATAGATTTGTGGGTTTTTAACACAGATTGAGTTTTTTTTTTCTGTAGTGTTTTGTATAGATCGAGTAGATCTGTGAGTTTTGAACATAGATTCGTTGGTTTTAATTTTTTATTGGTTTAGATCTTGTAGATCTATATATTTGTATAGAAGTTCTACGTCATAAACATAAATTTTGATTTCTTGTAGATCTATTCTATTGATCGAGCATTGAACACCAGATTCGTTGGTTTAAATTTTTTTATTGGTTTAGATCTTGTAGATCTATATATTTCTACAGTAGATCTATATCATAATTTTTTTTTTGATTTCTTGTAGATCTAAATATATTTTGTTGATCGAGTAGATCTATATTTCTTGTAACATTAGTGTTTCATTACATGTTCTTTAGGTCGAGTACTTCTTGGTGCAATTTTTGTTTATATCTTGTAGATCTAGTATTATATGATGTGGATCTATACTTATAAGATGTAGATGTAATAATATTAGTCGAGTATGTCTTGTTTCTGTTGTAGAACTGTGGCATTCCAACGTATATTAATTTTTTTTCTCATTAGTGAGCTGTTAAGTTTAGATCCAATAGTTTCAAATACATATTTGGGTTATATTAATTTGTTTGCATGTTTACATATGTTTGCAGTTTCTTGTATATTTTGTACGTAGAACTGCATGTAGGAATTTTTTTTATTATGCAGTTTATATCAATATACAACTTGTAAGTAGAATTTTTTTTTGGGAGGTTGATATAGTGTTTGGGAGGTTGTATTAGTCTGAATTAATGTTATATTATGCAGTTTATATTATGTATTTTAAATTAGTTTGTAAAAGTTTGTATAATGGGGTAGAACGATAGATCCTTATATGGATTCAGATTTGTATATCCAAAGTGAAGGATCTAATCTGGAAAGAGAAAACAATAAGGTGGTTGTCACATCCCCTGCTAAAAAGAATAATACAAAGAATGGAGTCAAAGCAACAAACGTTGGCACCAATCTCATACAGACTTGCTTCTAACTTCTTTGTGATGAGGCAAATAATTGTGATAAGGCGGACAAAATCTTCAAAAAATGTTCTTTACGAAGAGGGGCTGCTGTCGCGAATGAAACGATTGGTGAGAGTTATACAGATGTGAACGTATTACCTAAGAGTGCAAAAGACTAAATGGTTGAAGATTATGAAGGCTAAGGACATATTAGGGGATGGATGGGATGAGAAAAGTAAAACTTTGATTTTGGATGAGAAAACCTATAATGATCTTGATAAGGTAATATGTAAAAATAAGATACAAATCCGTTATATAGTTACTTTCATTTATTATGCTAGCAAAGTTTAATTTGTTACTTATAGATTATACCAATGTGTCTTTTCATTGTCTATATAGGCTAAATCAAGGTTGTGACTATACATCAACAAATCCATACGAAACTATGATTTATTGAGGGTGATATAAGGGGATGACCATGCTACTGGTAGTCATTCTAGATCCTGCTATAGACAATATAGTGGTAATGAGAAGATTAATTTGGATGATGTCAATGATGAGCCTACATGTGAAAACATGAAACCTAGAAAGCCTTCTATCCTAACTAAGATAACAAGTAAATCAAAAAGCTCACAATCATATGGTTTTAAGCATCGTAGAGAGATGGTGGAAGAGTACATATGCCTAAATTGGTAAACTCTTTGACAGTAGCTGGTCTTGCTATAGAGACAGTATTTGTGGGGGTTCATGTTGAAAAGTTGGGTAGTAAAGTATGGAATCTAGTGGACTGTTATGAAGAGGATGTCTTCAATGCTGCTTGTGATTATCTTATTGAAAATCATGGTGATGCTAAACGGTTTGTAGGTTTTCCCCTAGAACAATGCATCAAATGGTTTATGGCTTTCAAATCCATGGTGTTGCCCCCACCAAATCAGGACTAGTTCTACCTGAAGAAGTTTCTATCCCCATCATTTTTAATGGAGTTTAATATATATGCACTTTTGTATACATATTTGTACTATTAATCTGAAGACTGTTAAGACTTGACTCTGTAATATTTGGGTGCAAGAACACTTTTACTATGTGTTGTCTCTCAAACTATGGACATCTAATAGCCCTAAAATGTGTAGTATTTAGGGCCAAAACTTGACTTTGATCATCTCTACTAGTGATATGTGTTTTAATTCCTATATTTCCTGCTTTCTTCCCAACTTTGGATATATTGCAGCTATAAATAACACCATGGCTTACTATGTTGTCCTCAAGGAAAGAATTCCTAGTGTCTATACAAAGTGGGCCTAATGCTATTATCAAGTCCATGGGTATAAAGGTGCTAGCTACTTCAAATGTGAAGATAGAGAATAAGCTTTTGGATTCTTCCAAAAGCCAATATATACAGAACCACCTATGCATACTCCCAAACTACAACTTGCCCCTATGAGACCAATAGATTGTATTATATTTGGGTTTTGGGGGGTAATTGGTGTTTTTATTTTTATGTTGTATAACTTCTTCTTCTAAAGGCAACACTATGGCTACTGAACTTGTTCTGAAAAATGTTGTAATATATGCATTTTTATTTTGTTTGCAGGTTTGAACATCTTTACTGTGTTGGTTTTCGTTTCTTTGAACACATTTTATATCTTATTTTCCTATGGGCTGTGATGAGGGGGCAAATATGAGATATTTCAATAATTTAAATACTAGTGAGATTGGTGGCATTCCCTCTGAAGTGTGATGGGTTGAAGAGGTACTTTATTGCATTCCTCATCACATGATACAAAGGTTGAAGAGGTAACCATCTTTGCTAGTTTTCCAATGATATAAAATCATGTATTTTTTGAGCCAATATTATATATATTTTTTGTTTCATTGTTGATGCCGATTTTATTCTAGAAATGATGATGGTTTTATTGTTCACTGATGTGGCTTTGTAACTGACATGCTGCTGATTTTTTGAGGTCTTAACTGCCCTGTCGAATACATGTTGCTAGCTGTAATAGCAATATTTCATCCAATATTGGGAATAGAAACTGTACATCTCTTTTATCTCCCCAAAACCAAGCCACTTTACTCCTTACTAAATAGCTGGACTTATATGATTTATTTATAAGCCTCTGATGAGGCTATATGCAGCCTTCATTGCTTATTTTGTTCCAACAAGCTGCCCCAAACCCGTTGGAGTGGATGGGGTTCCCAAACTATGTGGGTATTCATATAATAATAGAAATATTTCAATGGATTTGGATTGGATATTTCTATATATAGTAGAAATATCTTAATAGAGTTGGATTGAGTAATTCTATATATATTAGGAATACATAAATGATTTGGATTGGATATTCCTACATATAGTATAATACCTCAATTAGTTGTGAGTTTGAGGCTATATACTAGGTATTTCCTCACCCTAAAATATATCTCAAAGCAACAAGAGAGAAAAAGGAGACAAGAGTGCATGTGCAACTTTGGGAAGGAGAAAGAAGGATTGGAGGCTGTTTCGGAGAAGGAGATCAATTTCAGATATTTCTTCTTGTCTTCTATCTTTGTGGTTGTAATCTATTTTTTGTCCCAGTGGGTGGTGATCCGTTTGGATCGGGAGAAGCTTGTAGAGGGTGTATTCTCTTTATTTCATTAGTGGAGGTTCTTCGGGGTTGGACTTCGATTGTCATGTGGCTTTTTCATCTGTATTTTTCACGTAATTTTTTTCTTATGTGTCTGCGATTTGTATTTGGCATTTTTGGTTTGTATGCTTTTGCTCGATTCTCTCGCAGACCCTCTGGATTGGAGAAACATTTTCGGCACTTTGTTCCCAATAAAACCAACTTTTATATTTTGGCAGTGATGAGGTAGAAGCAGGAAATGATGTGTTTGAAAATAGCTTTCTTGCTCCTGTTCTTACTATGCACTCTGAGCCAAAATTTTATTATTTGTATTCTTGTTGTATTTCTTTGTTCATCAGGTTATTATTTGTGTGTGTTAAATTTTTTCTTATTTTCAGACTTGTTTGGGGTCGTTTGATTCTCATTTTTCATCGATGTTCTGGGTTGTTTGTGAAAATTTGAAAAATCAGATTTGAGGAAATATACTATGTGAAATTGGATTCGAGTCGCCAAATATATTTGTGAAACTTATGTTAGTACCTTGACGAACAATCGATGGAAAAAACACGAATTCAGAAACAATTGTAAAGACAATATTTCTGGCAACAACACCCTAAAGAAGGTGATGTTGTATTACGAGAATCTAAAAAGATTATTTCGTAATATTTCTAGAAGGCAACAGAACCGTATAACTTCTAAAGAGAAGCGACGGTATTCTCGAAGGCAACCGAAAGAGGGAGGAAGAAGAAGAACGGATCTCGCTGGGGTGTAGAACACCGGCGCTCAAAGCTATACCCGCAGTACGGATAAGCTCCCAGGAACCAGCAAGTTCAGGAGAACTTCTGGAACGCTCGTAAGTCAATATTTGAGACTTGAACGAGCTTCCTGGACTTAGCAGACTCCCTCAACTCTCTTCTTGGTGCATCTTTCAAAGGAGGCCAAGGGGCTCTATTTATAGAGTGGAGTTGAGACTTCACCTCTTCTCCTATCCGATGTGGGACTAAAATACCAATACTCAAAAACAGAGTTTGATATTTTAGATCATCCCACAATCAGCATAGAAGTGTGCCAGTCCACGCCTACCCCCCGAACACTCCCGTGCATGCACGAGACATCCTGGAGTCCGTGTCCGAGTCCGAGTCCGCACAACAAAAATTAACTTTCATCCTTGTTGGATTTAATCCTTTTTCCTTCTAGAAAAATACTTCCACATGGCACAAGCTTGTGTCCCACTACTCCTCATGTGCACACCTCAACACAAGCAATGCATTATATTGAGATACTCACCATTTGGTGTAGCCGATGTGGGACTATCTTTTCTAGTCCAAAGGCAAAAACACCAACAATCCCCCACATATCTCAATATATGGGTTGAGCGTTCCCCACAGTGATTGTCCATCATGCATTAGGAGAGATGTCGCTACGACTTGAATCTTCCCGCATAGGTTAAATAACAGCATGATACAAGAATGGACTAAGCCTTGAATTCTGCACCATAACTGCAATTCTTCCTACTCACATAATGACATCAACTGTGCTTCTGGCTGCACATTGAAGGCCTTGTGCCAGCCTGGTTTCAGTGTATAATTTTGGGCGTCTACAAGCTTACCCTCAAGAGACGGCCTGATATCTCTTTTCATACACTATAGGTGAGTTCTTTATAAAGAGTCATGGCATGAAGCATTGCGCTTCTTTGCGGTGCTACGCCGCTATGACATGGCTTAAAGCCGAGGCTTTACCCCACCTGGGTACCTCATCGTAGTGTCATACTACTGTAGCATGAGGTCACAAGCCCCTTTGTAGTGCCAAACTACCCAGCATGAAGCCTTGCGCTTCCGTGCGGTGTTACGCCGCTATGACATGGCTTGCAAAGTCGAGGCTTTACCCTACCTGGTACCTCTTCGTGGTGTCATGCCACTGTAACATGAGGACATCGTCCTCTTTGTAGTGCTGTCTACCTCTCTTTATTACGATTATCATACAGCATTAGGCTACCTGCCTATTTGCGGTGCTACTCCGCTGTGACTTAGCTTGCAAAGCCGAGGCATTATCCCTACCTGGGAACCTCATGGTAGAGTCACCCCACTGTAGCATGGAGTTTCACTCCTTGTAGTGCTGCTCTACCGTGCTTCCTGTAAAGCACACCAGGCATTCACTCTGCCTGAGAACTCATTAAGGCGTTTAAGCCAACCTTCCCACAGGATCCGTTTTCCGCAGAAAACAATAGTAGACAACAGTGGTTGTAGGTCCGTAACCTCTCCATGTCACATAGGACAAGTACCCACCGTTCCTGATATTCTTCTGGTTAATAGTCCTCCCTTGAACCAAAAGCTAGATGCCTAGTAGATTTCTCTTTGAACTAATAGCATAAAACTTTATGGTAGGAATGTAATAACACAATATCAGAATGCCTTCAAGCCCATTTTACAAGCTGTGTCATCGACCAGCTGGCGCTTGAGGCCCTTGGTGAACGGATCTGCCAGGTTCTCCTGACTCCGAACATCAATCACTGCAATGACGCCCCTTTTGATGAGATCGTTCACTGCTCTGTGCTTCAACCGCACAGTCCTCTTCTTCCCGTTGAAGAGTTCATTTGATGCCACTGCTGCTGCCGCCTGGTTGTCACAGTATATCGGTATTGCCGGTATCTGAGCCCCAACCACCGGAAGATCATACATGAGCTCCCGAAGCCACTCTGCTTCATCTGCAGCAGCATCCAATGCAAAGAATTCAGATTCCATGGAGGAGCGAGATAACATAGTCTGCTTCTTCGACTTCCACGATATAGCAGCTCCGCCCATGGCGAATACGAATCCACCTGTGGAATACTCGCTCTCCATATCTGAACACCAGCTAGCATCACTGAAGCCTTCCACTACTAACGGATCTCCGCTGTAGAAAAGTGCATATGTCTGAGTTTTCTTGAGATATCTCATAACACGCTTCACAGCTTTCCAGTGCTCAACGCCTGGATTGCTAGTGAACCGACTCAGCATTCCCACTGCAAAAGCTATGTCAGGCCTTGTGGCAGTAGTAGCGTACATCAAGCTTTCGATGATGCTAGCGTACTCCAACTGCCTGACGCTTTCCCTCAAATCTGGCTCCAGCTTCTGATCACTCCGGTACGGTGTATCAATAAAAGGAAGATCTTGATACCCGTAGCGAGTGAGCATTTTCTCAATATAATGAGATTGTGACAGCGCTATTCCAGTGCTTGTCCGGATGATCTTGAGCCCCAAGATTACGTCGGCATCCCCCAAGTCCTTCATACTGAACTTGGTCGAGAGGAATTTCTTTGTCTCTGTGATGCAGCTTAAATTCGTACCTAGGATTAGCATGTCGTCCACGTAAAGACAAACGATTACTCCTCTTCCGTCAGCAAACTTCGTATAGACACACTTGTCTGTTTCACTGACCCTGTAGCCATTTGACCTTATCACCTTGTCAAACTTCTCATGCCACATTTTGGGAGCTTATTTCAAACCATACAGAGACTTCATCAACTTGCAGACTTTGTCTTCCAGACCTCTGACGACAAAACCTTCTGGTTGTTGCATGTAGATCTCTTCGGTCAGCTCGCCATTAAGGAATGCCGTTTTCACATCCATCTGATGTATCACCAGCTTGTGTATTGCTGCTAAAGTAATTAACAATCTGATTGTTGTCATCCGAGCTACTGGAGCATAAGTGTCAAAGTAGTCGATCCCCTGCTTCTGAGCAAACCCCTTGGCCACTAGCCTGGCCTTAAACTTGACAATGGTTCCATCTGCTTTTATCTTCTTCTTGAAGATCCATTTGCATCCGATGGGTCTTGCTCCTTCTGGCAGGTCAACTAATACCCATGTGTTATTGGAGGTGATTGAGTCAATCTCGTTGTCTATCGCCTCCTTCCAGAATACAGCATCTCTGGTCTTCATTGCCTCATCATAGGTAAGCGGATCTGCTTCCACATGATAGGTGACGAAGTCATCTCCGAAGTCTTTCGGCCTCCTCATTCGCTTAGTTGACGGCTCAGCGAGTTCTGGTTCAGCTGGTGTCTCCTTGACGACAGCTTCATCTTGGACTACTGTTCATTAAAGACTTCTGTCTGCTTTGTACCCTCATCATTCTCCGGAAGATCCGCGAGAACAATATTCTTGTGTTTTGCAAACTTGTCTTCAAAGTATTCAGCATCGCGAGATTCGATGATATGGTTTGACCCGATATCAAAGAATCTCCGAGCATCACTCTTCTCGGCATACCCCAAGAAGATCGCCTTCGTAGTCCTTGTCCCCAGCTTCTGAATCTTCAGATCCGGGAGCTTCACATAAGCCAGACACCCCCACACTCGAATGACATTCAAGTTAGGTCTGACTTTGAACCAGAGTTCATGAGGAGTTATGTCGGAAGTTGCATATGGCACTCTGTTCAGAATGAACGTTGCCGTTAGTGCAGCTTCTCCCCAGTAACACTTTGGAAGACCCGCAGTCAACAGCATGGAGTTCATCATCTCTGTCAACGTTCTGTTCTTCCTTTCTGCTACTCCGTTGGATTGTGGAGAATACTGAGCCGTCGTCTCATTGATGATTCCATGTTCTTTGCAGAATGATAAGAATTCATGAGACCGATACTCCCCGCCTCGATCACTCCTTAACCTCTTGAGTTGTTGTCCAGTTTGCCGCTCAGCCTCGGCCCTGAACTCCTTGAACTTCTCGAATGCTTCGTCTTTAGACTTTAGCAAGTAGACGAAAGCATACTTTGAGAAGTCATCGATGAAAGTAATGAAATACTTCATCCCGACCTTTGTAGAGAATTGTTTGAAGTCACAGATATCTGAGTGAACCAACTCCAGAAGATCTGTGCTTCGATAGACCCTGTGGAAGGGTTTCCTAGTGATCTTCGTCTGAGCACATACTTCGTATTTCTCTACCTTACCCCCACACTTGGAGATAAGTCCTAGACTAGACATTCTGTTAATGAATATGTCCTAGCCTATTATGCCACAACTCAAGAGAATAATCAGAAAAAGTGATAGCATTTATATTATCATGCTGGGTTACAACAAGCTGAATTTTGTACATTCCTTCAGTCTGAAAAGCTTTCCCGAAGAAAGTACCCTTTTTGGACATCACCATTTGGCCAGCATTGATGTCCATCCTCAAGCCTGCGTTGCAGAGCAGGCTCCCAGAGATCAGGTTCTTTGCGATTGCAGGAACATGCTTCACACCTTGAAGCGTCAGAATGTTCCCCGATGTAAGCTTCAGCTCCACCGTCCCGATTCCCAGTACTTCAGCTTGTGCCTGGTTCGCCATCATGACTTTCTCGGAAGTAGGCTCATAGGAGACGAACCAGTCCTTGTCTGAACAGACATGACATGTCACGCCAGTGTCTATCCACCAGTCCAAGTCTGCCCCCACAGTTGCAACCTGTGCTATCATGGCAACCTGATTAGTAACCAAAGAAACCTTGTTAGGCTCACCTTGCTCTTTGGGCTTGGACTTGCATTCACTTTTATAGTGACCCTTCTTGCCACAGTTGAAGCAAGTCACATGGGACTTGGACTTCTGTTGCTTGAATCCTGGACCCTTCACTTTCAGATTCGAGAAGTCCTTCTTCTTATGGTGAGAAGCCGCCTGCTTCCCTTTGTTCTCTCTGGTGGCTTGAACCAGATTCGCCGTTGCTAGTTGCTTGGATAGGGCGTCCAACTTCTGTTGAGAGCTCATCTCGTCCTCAACATGAATCTCGCTGAGGAGATTATCCAGGCTAATCTCCATCTTCTTCCTATGCATCCTTGCATAGATGTTGCTCCATCCTGGAGGAAGTTTTGCCACGATCCCTCCAACGACGAACTTGTCGACGAGGGGCATGCTATCGTCCTCCAGTTTCTGGCGCAACTTCATGAACTCTTTCACTTGGGGCAGCATGGTCTTTTCGTCTTCAAAGACCCATTTGTGGTATTTTTCAACCATGAACGTCTTCGACCGGGCCTCGTCGTCGTCATACAGCTTCCCCACGGACTCCCAGATCTCTTTGGCAGATGTCTTCTTTGTGTAGGACTCGGCCAGAGAGTCTTCCATGGAATTCAGGATCAGCAGCCTGCATATGCTGTTATCCTTTTTCCACTTCGTCTGCTTGCTCGTAGCAGCGGCCAGAACAGCAGCAGATCCTGTTGCTGGAACGATTGGTTCTTCCTCATCCAACACGTGATCAACATCCACGAGTTGAAGGTTCAGAGTCACCTTTCGCTTCCAGATCTGGAAGTGTTCACCGTCGAATTTCTCCAACTTGTTAAAGCCGGTATCGACAAGGAAAGCACGAGTGTTTTCCATCGAATCGTAGAGCTTTGAGATTGTTAGTACCTTGACGAACAATCGATGGAAAAAAACACGAATTCAGAAACAATTGTAAAGACAATGTTTCTGGCAACAACACCCTAAAGAAGGTGATGTTGTATTACGAGAATCTAAAAAGATTATTTCGTAATATTTCTAGAAGGCAATAGAACCGTATAACTTCTAAAGAGAAGCGACGGTATTCTCGAAGGCAACCGAAAGAGGGAGGAAGAAGAAGAACGGATCTCGCTGGGGTGTAGAACACCGGCGCTCAAAGCTATACCCGCAGTACGGATAAGCTCCCAGGAACCAGCAAGTTCAGGAGAACTTCTGGAACGCTCGTAAGTCAATATTTGAGACTTGAACGGGCTTCCTGGACTTAGCAGACTCCCTCAACTCTCTTCTTGGTGCATCTTTCAAAGGAGACCAAGGGGCTCTATTTATAGAGTGGAGTTGAGACTTCACCTCTTCTCCTATCCGATGTGGGACTAAAATACCAATACTCAAAAACAGAGTTTGATATTTTAGATCATCCCACAATCAGCATAGAAGTGTGCCAGTCCACGCCTTCCTCCCGAACACTCCCGTGCATGCACGAGACATCCTGGAGTCCGTGTCCGAGTCCGAGTCCGCACAACAAAAATTAACTTTCATCCTTGTTGGATTTAATCCTTTTTCCTTCTAGAAAAATACTTCCACATGGCACAAGCTTGTGTCCCACTACACCTCATGTGCACACCTCAACACAAGCAATGCATTATATTGAGATACTCACCATTTGGTGTAGCCGATGTGGGACTATCTTTTCTAGTCCAAAGGCAAAAACACCAACAACTTAGCTATGGTAGCAAGTTTTATATATATACAATCCCAATTTTATTCCCAAGTGGTGGTAAGATGACCACTCTCAAAAATGGTGAGCCCAACTATTATCCATCTTGGCTAGCCAAACAATGAATGTGTATGAAGTGTAGATCCTAACCATTGTCCAACTTGGCTATCCAAATTTCAAACCATGGATTTGAGTTTTAACCAAATCCAATGCTAAAATCCTATTTTACCAAACACTTTTTTTTGCATTTGGAAATACAGGATTTGGAATGAAATCAAAATTTGAATTTCCAAGTCCCCATACAAACCGGGGCGGGGGGGGGGGGGGGGGGGGGGGGGGGGGGGGAATGGTGTAGTGCCATGCAGGCGGGACGGGCTGGCCAGCCTTCGGGCAAAAAAGTATTTCCGTTTCGTTAATGTGGTTTAGCATAAGGTTTCTCGTCCAACTCTATCCAATATCGGAATGAAGAAGACTTGCATACACTTACCAACTCTAACATAAAGCTCTCTCATAGTTACATATACAACACCAAGTTTTCACTGTAACAGACTCCCTTATTTCTTTTGCGAGGTGAAGTTACCAAGGTCACATGAGAAGCCAATAAACACTGCATGGGACGAGCCGCCCTCCAGAAGGGCCTCTTGGAGGCCTTGATGTATTCATCCAACAGGAGGCCGGCCACAAGGACGCGACACGCTTTCGGCCACCAAATTCTTATTCCTTTTTTTTTTAGTTTTTGTCACTAATAATTCAGAATTTTGCCGGTTCTTCCCAACAAGTGCAATTCCCAGACAGACCTCAACCTCAATCTTGTCGCCCGAAGAACACGTGGCAGCCTCTGCCTCAGTCGAACCTCATCTGCTTGGCCAGTCTCATTCCGGCACTTGGCCTGCATAATAGTTCCAACTCAACAAACCAAAACCATCAACATTTATTTATAAATGTATCATATAACTTTTCTTCTTAATTGTACCCGCCAAATTAGTTACTGGTTCATCGTATATAGCAACGAAGAACAGAATTAGCAGCTAAGATCAGCAGATTCGAGAAGGCACAAGATCCATGGTTATCGAGCAATAGGTAGATAATTTTGCTTTTTTATAGTTAATTAGTTCATGCATGTTGTACGTACTGAACTTGTACTTGATTTAGTAAGTGTTGCATGGAAGAAAACATGGAGGGGAGAGTAGGGAGCAGATGGAAGACCTTGAGAAGGTTTTTGTCATTCAAAGGCATGCGATGGTGCGGAAGCATATGGGGAAGGAGCGGCAGCAGCTCGCAGCGCCTGACGCTGTCAGACGGTGAGTACGAAGAATACAGTGACCTCTATGATCAGCATGTTCAACACCACCCACAACAAGAAGATGAGGTCGGGAGCCGTTCCGATCGAGAAATCAGCATCAGCAGCGCACAAGAAATAGGCGCGCTCCTCGCCACGGAGCGGGAGTTCCGCGCAGCGACAGGAGCGGCCGCAACGGCCGGGGGGCAGCCCCTGATCAAGGTGTCGCTGATGAGGCTGCTGGAAGAGAGGGAGGAGAGGGAGAGGGACGGGAGCTGCTACGACGAGGCGGAGGCCGAGGAGGAAGGGGAAGGGGAGGGGGAGGGATCGAGCTGCTGCTGCTGCGTCTGCATGGGGAGGAGGAAGGGAGCCGCGTTCATCCCGTGCGGGCATACGTTCTGCAGGACGTGCGCGAGGGAGCTGTGGATGAGCAGGCGCTCCTGCCCGCTCTGCAATCGACTCATTCTCGAGATACTCGACATCTTCTAGCTGGGGTTTCTGGCCTCTCCTTGAAGTTACATGAACAGATTGACTAATCCTTCCAACTGAGAACAATAGCAATGTTTTTTGTTTGGCATAGATTTTAATATCAAATTATCACTCCTGCAGTTTGGTTGACTTGAATTGTTAATAGATTCTGTTTACTTGTATTTGAAGAGAGAAAGTTATTTATCCAAATGTTGATGAACAAATTTAGTTTTGGGATACCAGTGTTCAACCAAATACTTCAAGTCTAGATGGCTAAACCTTTGCATCTTGAATGGGATGTTCCTGGATCAATTTAAATACAAATATTTATGACGTCGTATTTATCGTGAATTGCAGAATATTTCTGAAATTTCGGTTTTGACCAGATATTTAGTTTATATTCATCTTTTGAGCAAGATATTTATTTATTTTTATTTATGTACTCTTTTTTTTAGTTTGATTGAGTTTAGTTGCTTAGGACTTAAATCGGTCTTTCATTACAAGGAGAAATTTGGTACAATGCTCCCCCACTTCGTGGCAATATAGTGGACAACCCTTCCCAACTTTTAATTTCTTTCCTACCTCTATTTGGATATATATATATAACTCCCATTTTAATGCATAACATATCTATTATACGCAACATAATCTCCTTATGTGGGACAAAAGCTAGAATTCTTTTTTAACCTTTCCCACCGTCTTATTTCCCATACCACATCCCCCCTTTCCCTCCCCCCCCCCCCCCCCCCCCCCCCCCCCCCCCCCCCCCTTCTCTAAAAGTAATAATGAATTTAAAAGTAATTGTGTACATTAAAAAAGTTGCAATTGGAAGAGTGTCAATAATGGTGGACATATAGTCCCCTCTTGGACCCGTTAATTAGTTATTTTCTTCATTTGCATGCAGAACTCTACTTTTGGTCCTACTTGTACTCTCAGACTTTATTTTCGACGCAGTTCTCGCATATTGTTTTGCAATTTCTAACACTCTAACTTGATACGGTTTATTTTTCACTTTCCTTCTAAAACTTTGTCTCTAGTTTTGCCTCGGCTTGCGTGCAACTATATGTTTAACGTGTCATTGCGCCATCGTACTCTAATCGAGGCATGTTCTATGTCTATGGGCTCATCACAAACTAAAGGGTCTGCCCATGTTCTCCAATCCACCAATACAATTACATGTATCACAATTTAAGTACCAATATAAAAAATTAGGTACATATATCGCAGGTTAGTACAAATATCACAAGTCACATAATAATATTAAAATATTACTTTAATTCTTGCATGTCAAATTATGATTGTTTTAGTATTTATCCTTAAGTGTTGGGATTTTGTCAAATTGAACTTATGATCTTTGTACTTAACTTGTGATATATATATATATATATATATATATATATATATATATATATATATATATATATATATATATATATAACTTCTAATATTGATACTTGTGATATTTGTACTTATGATATCTATATATAAATAATGATATTTGTACCTAATTTGTGATATTAGTACTTAAATATATACCTAATTTTTGATATTTGTACCCACATTATGATATTTGTCTAACTTATGATACTGACATTTAACTTGTGATATATGTATTTAACTTGTGATATGTGTGCCTAACTAGTGATCGTGATACTTGTGTTCTTTATATATTACTTATGATATTGGTGCAATGGAGATCAGGACAAACGTCTCAATAAAACGTGTCCTTAAACGTGGAGCGTGCACGCCTTGTTTGGAGCACGACGGCGGAAGCGACATGCAAAATAGGGTTGCATGCCAATCGAGACAAAAAGAAGACCATTATTTGACCAAAGTGAAAATGAAAAAAATTATATAAAGATAAATTGGAAGAAATTTTAAGACTATAGACGTAAATCTCATCAAGAATATAGTTTAGGAGCGTGAATGACATCAAAAGCAAAGTTCAACAAGTTAATTTAGAAGAAATAGTGGACCCAAGGGGGCACATATTAGTCGATGTTAACATTTTTTCTTCTAAAATGATAAAAGAGAAGCATGGGGGAGGTAGGGGTTTGTAATATGGGAAAGTTTGGGATTATTGAAAATGCATATTTATTACACTACTAAATGTTAGCATATTCCAAAAAAAATGTACATTTTGGTAGAGCATTTAAGTATTTTACCATGAAGTTGACACCATTATAATGGCAATTATATGGCTGTATTTCAAAATAAGGATTGAGAAGAAATTAAAAGTCGAGGAGGGGTCTCAACCATAGTGTCAGGAAGTAAAGGGGCTCATATCAAATTTTACCTTATTATAATTAGGTTACATGTAGAATATATTATTACGTCCCGATTCTGAAGAATCAATAGTCGTCCCCCGGACGTGATGGCATACAAGCCTAGGTTGCGCTCGCATAAGACATTTTCATAAGGTTATCCGAACACAATAGCAAAGAGAGTGTCCTCGCTAGTCCAGGACCCGATCCTGGGTGAGGCTACGCCTCAAAACAAAGCCTTGAGCGTTAATTTGCGCCGCTCAGACTTTTCTTCTGCCTGGGCGCATGTGCCCAAGGCAGCATATTTCTGTGAGCATTCATATGCGCCCACAGAAGTATGCGCCCACACTGTGGTGTGTTTTGCGCCCACATGCTGCTGCATGTTATGCGCCCACATGCTGCTGCATGTTATGCGCCCACATGCCGTTTGTATGTTTATGCGCCCATATGCTATTTGGGCGCGTAACCCTTTGGGCGCATAGCTGTAGCTCCCCTTTCTGAAAATTCTTGAAAATATTTTTTTATATTATTTATTTGATTTAAATGGTGATTTTATGATTTTTATAAATAATTAAATAGAATATTATTACGATAGATGACTTTAGCCACAGATGAGTTTTGGAGTACAAAACGACTAGGAATCATGTTACGAATGGTGCAGTAGCGTGCTTTGACTAGTGTTTAGGCATGGTAAGTGAAGGCCGAGCCATAGTGATGTCCTAAATAGGAAAACCAGGCCAAGTTGCGACTTAACCCCATAGAACGTTTTAATTATTTATTAATTATATTATTGACTTGTAGGAGACCCGTTTGTGTCGATTTAGCCTGAGCTAGGCCCGAACCAAATCCAAGCCTACGTGGGCGTGCAGTGAGACCAGGGACGACTATGTAGTCATATTTTTTGTGTGTACAAATATTCTTTAAATTATTTTAGGTATTGAGGTACATTTTTAACTATTTGAATATTTGCACAAAACTGGTATTTTTATTATTCAATATTGTTTTACAATATTTGTACAATTTTTTGGACCCAGATAAAGGTGAATAGTATGGATTCACTAAACCACCATTTAAATATTTTATTATTATTTTATTATCTTGTGCTGATTAAATAAATATATTTATTACTATTAGATATAATTAATATTGATTATATTTAAAATATTGTATTGTCTATATAAAATTTGTGGTCTATAAATATATATTATATATATGGATAAATATCAGGATATATATATATATATATATATATATTGATTATAAGGGCAGGTAAATATATTTATAGTTTATTAATATATATACATATATATGTATATATATATATATGTGTGTGTATGTGTATGTATATACAAATATATACATATTGTATATGTGTATTTGTATATAATTATATATTATAAATATATGTATATGTGTATATATATATGTATATATATACATAGGTATTTATGGGAGTATATATGTATATATACACTAATAGAGAAGTAAGAGAGCAGCCCACAGCAACCCAGCCATGGGCCCTTCCCCTCAGCCCGGCCCAATTTCCCCTGTGCAGCAGCAAGCAAGGCCCAGCCGAATCATTAGCTGCCCGACTCAGAGACCCGACAGCTACATATATACACCCACACACGTGCATACATATGGGATGAGATCGAGAGAAACAAAAGAACGCTAGACCTAAGCCCTAAACCAGAGCCGCCCAACCTTCCTTCCAGCCGTAGGCGACCCCAACTCGAAGCCACGGACGGTCGCGGATTGACGGCAAAGTCGCAGCAAGGCCACGCGCGGATAGTGCAGTAGCAGCGGCCCACTTCGCGGTGAGTTTTCATCTTCGATACTGAATTATTTTAAGATCGACAAGTTGTTTTGGAAAGCCAATATAACCAACTTTGCTTTCCTTCAATTAGAATTAATTCTAGTATATCTAATGCTAAGAAATCGAATCACAAAAGCCCAAAAAACTACCCAAAACAGAACAGTAAACCCGGCCCCAACTCCTGTGTTCGAAGTAAAATTTTGAACCCAATATTAGGAAATTCGTAAATCTATTTGAAGGAGTTTATTCACAACATGTAGGGATCTACAACCAAATTCGCAGAAGTCGATTTCATCGACTATGTGCCGAGAAATCGGATTCCAAAGTTCATGAAAAATCTATTTTAAAAATAATAAAATTCTTCGATACCACGTGCGTCCCGCCACCGGGCGACTTGGTCACAAATCGAAAGAATCGAAAGGTGCGTTTCGGCTTCGTGGACGTGTGGGCTTTGACGAAATTCAAATTGGTCGCGTGTGCGCGACGAATTTGATACATATCCGTCAAAATTTATCGTATCGGCCTCTATGCAAATTTCTCAATTACTTTGTGCAAGCTCGTCAGATCGAGGCAAAACTTACGCCAACAGGACCGTATCATTTTTTTGGTCCTGTATGCCAAGTTTAGTTCGGTTCTGAGACAGTTGATCGGATCATCGTTTTACGGGCCCTACGGTCCGACTCAACGGGTGATTTTGTGCACGGTCCACCGGAATCCAACTTTGGACATACGGTTGGATTCGTATCGGAAAACTGGACCAGTTGACATATAGTTTGATGACTTTAGAGATCATTAACTCTGACACGCTTTTCGGTGCAAAGCGGGTCCAACGGCGGATACCCTTTTTGCCCAAAATTATCGTTTTACTCCTGTGTCCAGAATTGGACTTAAGGACAGGCAATCCTAGCCAATTTGACTATTCTGAGAATATTGGTAATGTCTATTTCAGCTTTCGGAGACAGTTGTGATGACATGGACTTCATGGCTTAGCAGTTGACTATATTATATTGGATCTGCGTGCAACATCCAGGCAAGATACCTTGCCTCCCTCTACAGTTCATTTTCAAGCTTATAGTTCATTTGTTTAGTATGTTATATTTAGTTACCTTAGTTGGCATAGATTTATATGATACCATGATTACTAGTTGATTATCTTGCTTGTATAACAGTATTTCCTGACTTGATAACGTAGTTACACCAGGCATGATTCACATTATGGTTCATGCTAGAGTAGTCCTTACCTTTGTCATGACTGAGTTGTACCATGTCGTCACCTATATCTTGACTGAGTCATGTCTACAAGTATGTGTAATTGAACTGCTATTTCCTTATTTTGGTCGTTTACAACCTGCGAGTCCACACATGGGATGAGGGTTGTCCGTTGCACCTACGAGTCCACACACGGGGCTAGGGCGACTTGTCTTGAAACTGACCTGCGAATCCATGTCGGGACAAGGGTTGGTATTCCACTGATCTCTTGTTTACTTGTTGTTCCAGCAGTTCATTTATGCATAGTTGATCCCGTATTCGCGTTCATAGTTACCTGTCAGTAGCCACATGTCAGTCTCATGTCTAGTTCATGTTTATACCCGGTTTATATTATTACATGATTAAACTATTAGATAGGCATGTTTTTATGTATCTTGCTATGTCCCCTGAGGACCTGATGATCTTTTCAGGTAGCTGATTCCATGGAGTTAGTTAGTGGCTCATGATGGTAGTGATTATACCTGCAGGGATACATGTATTTGCTTGTGATATTTTTTTATTATCCTCTCGTGCTTTATATTCCATACCATGATATACTCTGCTTATTTATAGACTCATATCATTCTTGGAGTCTAATCGAACAATATGCTAATGGGATGCAGACCATGACCCATAATTGTTCATTCTGGTCTTATATATTCTTGTGGATTGAGATACACTATAGATTACTATATTAGCTACGATACCATGACCTTGACAGCTTATACGTACTCGAGTCGGGCTGGAGTCCACTCGATACGTAGCTGGCTTGCTCACAAGCTCGCGTCCGAAAATCGGATGCGGGTCGTGACAAGTTTTTGTGGTGGCCCATGCAGGTCAGAGCATATCGTACCGGTTATGTAACTGTACTGGTACGAGCCTGCGACAATGACTAAACCTAGAAATCTCAATCCACACTGCCTTGAAATTTCTTCTAAAAATTTCTCTACGTCCTTGAAAACTCCATATTTGCTCTCGATTATACTTTCTTGCTTTTCCGTACCATTGATTCTCATTCCTTTCTATTTTGAGGTGACGAACGATCATGCTATCTAGAATCTATCAGAAATCCTTAAATTATGGTATAATATTGCATGATTAATGAGTTTTGGCTGTTTATAGATATGAAGGATTATAGTTGCTATATGCCTAGATATCTGTCGGTAGAATGGTTAGCGATTAGTTAGAATATCATAAGATTTTAGTGACCGTAATTTGTGGAGTAGCAAGACCAAATGTGGGTAGAAGTCCTCAAGTATTCGGAGTTAAAAACTGACTGGAGAATGTCATAAAATATTTCTGGAGAAATTAAATTTGAGGAGATTAAGGTGATAGTAGACTTTGATTTTCAAGGAATAGTTATGAATTAGAATTTCGAGGACGAAATTATTTTTAAGGTGGGTAGATTTGTAGCTCCCCTTTTCCGAAAATTCTTGAAAATATTTTTTTATTTGATTTAAATGGTAATTTTAGGATCTTTATAAATAATTAATTAGATAATTATTACGATAGATGACTTTAGCCACAGATGAGTTTTGGAGTACAAGACGATTAGGATTCATGGCACGGATAGTGCAGTAGCGTGCTTTGACTAGTGTTTAGCCGTGGTAAGGGAAGGCCGAGCCATAGTGATGTCCTAACTAGGAAAACCAGGCCAAGTTAAGACTTAACCCTATTGAACGTTTTAATTATTTATTAATTATATTATTGACTTGTAGGAGACTCGTTTGTGTCAATTTAGCCTGAGCTGGGCCCGAACCGAATGCAAGCCTATGTGGGCATGCAGTGAGACCAGGGACGAATATGTATTTATATTTTATGTGTGTACAAATATTCCCTAAATTATTTTAGGTATTGAGGTACATTTTTAACTATTTGAATATTTGTACAAAACTGATATTTTTATTATTAAATATTGTTTTACAATATTTGTACAATTTTTTGGACCCAGATAAAGGTGAATAGTATGGATTCACCAAACCACCATTTAATTATTTAATTATTATTTTATTATCTTGTGTTGATTAAATAAATATATTTATCATTATTAGATATTATTAATATTGATTATATTTAAAATATTGTATTATCTGTATGAAATTTGTGGTATATAAATATATATTATATATATGGATAAATACCAGGATATATATATTGATTATAAGGGCATGTAAATATATTTATAGTTTATTAATATATATATATATATATATATATATATATATATATATAAAATATATATATATTATACATATTTATATTTATATATTGTCACGCCCCAGTACCGAAATACGGAGACGGACTAGGCCAGCTACTCCATATGAGGTACGTAACGTCATACGGCGATCGTGGCTGTCGAGAGACTAGGGGGTACATGCTACAATCAAGTCTCCTATGGTCCCACAGAGTTCTATGTCTCAATCAATCAAGTCACATCAGCAATTAAATGAACATTAAAGATAAAGCAGTAAGGCGTCCCCGACGCTTCATCAAAATGATCATGAGAGACTAGCTTTATAATTTAGCTATCTCAGAGAGTCAGCAGTACAAAATTATACACAGCTGCAGTCTGTTTATTTACAATTTTGTATTGACACAAAATATCAAGTAATCCGGCTAACAGGTGCCGATGGCTAAACGTCGTACAAAGTAAAGGCAGGAGTGGTGGAGAAGAAACCCACTCGAGTTTCCGAACCGCCATGCTCCTAGTATGCACCATGGATGTCAGAAAAAAAGATCGTGTCCTCCGGCTCTGCTACGAGATCTGGCCAAACAAAACCAGCGGGGTCAGCCTCGAATAGTAAGTACCGCCAAAAGGGCACAAGAGTTAAGATTAAAAATCCAGTTAATAGAATGATTGATAATAATAATACTTATGCTACTATTATAGGGTAGCACAACATCCTCGAACCCATATGGCACCCTTACAACCAAACAAGGACAAAAGGTGCCGTATGGAGTTGGGACGTGTCGTACTCTATAACTTTCATATAAGTTAAAAGGTATAAACAATAAAATCTCCGGATCGTGACTTCGGTCGATAGCCTATCGCAGCACAATAACCAACCCAACAATCAAACAAGAACATGGGTTGGATCATGTACCATGATAGACCATGTTCCTCAGTTATTCACGGAAGTAGCACTTCACAACCAGAATAAGTCTTCCGTTCATAACTTCGGTCCACAGCCTGTCATAGTACGATAACCAACCCAACAATCAAACAAGAACATGGATTGGATCATGTACCATGACAGTCCGCTTTCCTCAGTTATTCACGGAAGGTAATAAGATACAAGTAAGTCATTTTCCACGGCCAATCAAGTCTACGAGTTTCTAGTGGGACGAGGTTATCCTCGCGTCATGTTATTAGAAATCCTCAGATCGTATCTTTCTAGCAAGGCTAGCCAACCCAGGGGTTCGCGTAGACAGATATCATTGAGCACAGGTCCTCGTAAGGCCACCTTGCCAAGACATATAATATATAGCAGGAATTAATCGGATACAGTCATCCACTAGTTGCAGATGACACAGTATCCGTGGAGACCAGTCGGCGCGTCGAGACAATATCTCAAGGCGGCTGGTATAACACGATCTCGGGATTCTACCCTCCCCATGCATCTAGTATATTTAGTTGCCTAGTTTAACCCTAGGTGAAATCTTGGACTCACATGCTCTGGCCTGCACGATTATCCTCCTAAAAGTCGTACTCAAGTACGAGTACCCCAAGAGAGGATCCATGTCAATCAGTATGTCAACATGTTCTACCCTCCTTAGTGTAATGCATCATTGCAAATACGCCACGTGGAGTAACGAGTCATTGGTCGAGCATGAACAAGAACTGGGACATTCAGGTACATGTATCAGGTAGGAACACTTTGTTTACTGGGGTCACATTAGCGCTCATATCATGCTCAGGACAAAAGGCGTAAGGATATATAGCTTACACAAACATTTACATATATATGTACAATATAATTTATATATAAAAATATAAAATATAGGGAAGTCCAGGTCAGAGCGCGCTGGGTCAGAGTGCGCTGGGTCCAAGCGCACAGGGGTCCAAGCGCGCAGGGTCAAAGCGCGCAGGGGTCCTAGCGCGCAGGGGTCCAAGCGCGCAGGGTCAAAGCGCAGGGGATCAAGCGCGCAGGGATCAAGCGCGTAGGGATCAAGGCGCAGGGATCAAGCGCACAGGGATCAAGCGCGCAGTGGATCAAGCACGCAGGGATCAAGCGCGCAGGGGATCAAGCGCGTAGGGATCACGCGCGCTGGGATCAAGCGCGCAGGGATCAAGCGCGCAGGGGATCAAGCGCCTAGCGCCAAAAGGCGCAGGGCCACGAGAGAGCTGCGCCCATCGCTAAAAAGTGCTGGGCCAGGGACTGCGCACGACAACTGCTACAGGGTCATCTCCTTCCTCTTGGCTGAGAGCAAGAACACCATGAGCCCTAAAACTTCTAAGGACCACAAAATCCTCATCCTAAGCCCAAATTGAGACTTCTTTAGGTCAAAATAGGGTAGAACAAAATTTTCTACAACATGAAACACTCAAAACTTGAAAATAATGAAGTTTGCTAGATCAAAACCAAGAAAATCCAAAAATAATTAAAACTTAGATCTACAAAAATTAAAGCTTCAAAATGGAAAATTTTAAGTTCTAAACTAGTAAAGAATGAGGAGAAGAACATTTTTGCCAAATAATTTTGTAAGAAAACATTAACAAAAATTTATTGATCCATCTCTTGAGCAAGTTGGCACTTGCCTTGGTTGGTGGAGGAAAATAAATGAGAGGAAATAAATGAGAGGAGAGAGAATGAGATGAGTTATTATATAGAATCTTGAACCCATGGGTTCATGATGAACCAAAGGGTTCATGATGAACCATTGGTGAACCAAAATAGGTTACCCAAATGAGCCAAAACTGTAGGCCCAAATGCAGAAAATAAATTACGAAATATTATTTTGTCGAATATTTTAGAAAATGCATGAAAAAAATACAGCATAATAAACATCGTATAAATACAAGGTAAATACAATTTATCGATTTACGTATTAAAATACGTATTTCAGGATCGGGGAGTGACATCTCTACCCTTCTTAGAAAAATTCTGTCCTCGGAATTCCAGCCAAGACAGGATAGTGAAATCAGGGCAAGCAAGGCACAATCATATACAAGTTAACTATCTTAGCAGTTATTATCATACATCACAAAGTACAAAACAAGCAGGTGCAGATAAGCATGGAATTGTGTCAATAAGGCGTAAAAAAAATATACCTCATTAGTCAAACAAATGCGGATATCGAAATTTGATCTCGTCCTCGCGCTCCCAGGTTGACTCTCCCGAAGAGTGATGGTTCCAAGAAACACGGACAAGGCTTATCGTCCGATTCTTGAGTACCTTCTCTCGCCGGTCCAAAATAGATATGGGTTGTTCCTCGTAAGTTAGGTCGGTACCAACGACTAACTCAGAATGATCGAGGACATGACTCAGATCCGGGACATACCCACGTAATTGGGACGCATGAAACACATCATATATGCCAGTTAACAAGGGCGGAAGGACAAATCGATGAGCCACATCGCCTACCCGAGCGAGAATTTTAAAAGGACCTACGTATCTTGGACTAAGCTTTCCTCGGGTTCCAAATCTGATGAAACCCCGAGTAGGCGAAATCCGCAGAAACACTTGGTCGCCAACTCTAAACTCTAGAGGCCTACGATGCTGATTTGCCCAATGACGATGTCGGTCCTGTACAACTCAAAGGCGCACTCTGACCAACTTAACTATCTCCACAGTCTGTGTGATCATCTATGGCCCCAACAACTTTCGTTCTCCGACGTTGTCCTATGCCAAAGGGGACCTGCACTTCCTTCCGTACAATGCTTCGAACGGGGCCATCTGAATGCTAGCCTGATAGCTGTTGTTATAGGAGAACTCCACTAGATGAAGGTGATCCTCCCAAGATTCGCCAAAATCCAAGGTACACGCCCGTAGCATATCTTCTAACGTCTGAATGGTTCTTTCTGATTGCCCGTCAGTTTATGGATGATAAGCAGTACTGAATCTTAACTTGGTTCCCAAACTTTGGTGTAAGCTCCGCCAAAAATGGGAAGTAAACCGCGTATCCTGATCTGATACTATACTAACTGGAACACCGTACTGCCTTACTATCTGCTTCATGTACATTTCTGCTAACTGCTCAGTAGTCTGTCCAACTCGAAAGGGAAGGAAATGAGCGACCTTCGTGAGTCGATCTACTATTACCCAGACTGCATTCTTACCAGTCGGGGATCTAGGTAAATCGGTCACAAAATGTGCTTCCATTTCCATTCTGGGATAGGAAGCGGCTCTAGCAATACTGCTGATCTCTGCTGCTCGGCTTTCACCTGCTGACATACCAGACACTTGGATACAAATCTTGCTATCTCTCTTTTCATGCCATTCCACCAAAAGAACTGCCTGATATCTCGATACATCTTCGTTCCTCCTGGATGAATGGAGTAAATAGAACTATGAGCTTCGGACATAACTTCTTGCCGAAGGTCTCCACTCGGTACACAGAGTCTGTTTCCAAACCTGAGCGTACCATCTTCATGAATCACTAACTTCTTCCTACGGCCTGATTCACACTCCGACCGTAACTTCTGAATCTGCGGATCTCCTGCTTGTGCTGTCCTTACCCTCTCTACTATGGTTGACTGAATCTGTATACTGGTCATTCTTCCTATATCCCTTGGCAAAACTACTTTGATTCCCATACTCTGAAGGTCTTCTAAAATATGCTTCTGCGAGGTCAAGATAAAGGCACTGTCCCTCCTACTCAGTGCATCTGCAACTATATTTGCCTTGCCTGGATGATACTGAAGATCTAAATCAAAATCCTTCAGCAATTCTAACCATCTTCTTTGCCTCATGTTCAAATCTCGCTGCGTGAACACGTATTTCAAACTCTTATGATCAGTATAGATCTCTACCTGAGCCCCGTATAAATAATGCCTCCACAACTTGAGTGATAACACCACAGCTGCTAACTCCAAATCGTGAGTCGGGTAATTATTCTCATGGTCTCGAAGCTGCCGAGACGCATATGCTATCACCTTTCCGTGCTGCATCAATACACATCCAAGACCCTTCCCTGATACGTCACAATATACTGTAAAGCCTCCCGCTCCTACTGGAAGCGTCAGGATCGGGGCTGAGATCAATCACTTCTTCAATTCTTCAAATGATGCCTGACAACTAGCTGACCAAACAAAATCTACATCCTTGTGCATCAAACGCGTTAAGGGCGCAGAGATCCTGGCAAAGTCTGCCACGAACCTTCTGTAGTAACCAGCTAGTCCTAAGAAACTTTATACTTCTGCAACCATTCTCGGAACCGGCCAATGCTCTACGGCCTCAATCTTCTTCGGATCCACTGATACTCCTGCCCCAGAAATTATATGTCCCAGGAACAAAATGTGGTCTAACCAGAATTCACACTAGTCGAGCTTCGCATAAAGTTGATGCTCCCTCAATGTCTGCAAGACAGTCCTAAGATGTTTCTTATGCTCCTCTTCACTGCTGGAATAGACAAGGATGTCATCTATGAACACCACCACAAATTTATCCAAATACGACAGAAAGATGTGGTTCATTAAATCCATGAATACTGCGGGAGCGTTGGTTAGTCCAAAGGGCATTACTAAAAACTCATAATGCCCATATCTAGATCTGAATACTGTCTTCGGTATGTCTTGCTCCCGGACTCTTACTTGATAGTATCCCGACCGAAGATCGATCTTGGAAAAGACGCTGGCCTTGCTCAACTGGTCAAACAGGTCATCAATCCTTGGTAGTGGGTACTTATTCTTCACTGTTACTGTATTCAGCTTGCGGTAGTCGATGCACATCCTCGTCGACCCATCCTTCTTGGGAACTAGAATCACTGGCACGGCCCAGGGCGATTTACTGTCTCGGATGAATCCTTTAGACTTCAACTCTTCTTCATGTTGATACAGCTTATCCTATTCTGACGGCGACATTCTGTAAACTCTGTCTGCAATAGGCCTCGTTCTAGGGTTCAACTCAATACTAAATTCTACCTCTCTGACTAGGGGTATCCCTGGGAGCTCATCAGGGAAGACGTCGAGAAAATCTTCGACCACTCTCGGAATCTGTCCTGGCTCTGACACTGCTGCTGAGATGACGCCTCCGGCCTAATTTTTCAAGGTTCGAGTAAAGATGAACTGTTATATCCCAGGAACGCTGAATATGACCGTACCTCCTCTACAATCAATTGTCGTATGACTGTCTCTCAACCAGTCCATGCCAAGAATGACATCAAAATTCCCCATAGGAAATTCAATCAATGATGCAGGCAGTAAATGCCCACACACCTCTACCGGACATGAAAAACGCACTCTGCTAACTTCTACGAGCCCATTGCCGGTGAGTATATCCATCCTCTCCGACAATGCCTCAAACTCTAATCCAATCCGTATAGCATATTGTGCAGAGATGAATGAATGAGTAGCGCCTGAATCAAATAATGCTACAGCGGGAAATAAGGTGACGAGAATTTTACCTGCCACCACGTCACTAGACGCTAGATCCTCTCCCAAGGATAATGTGAGAGCCTGGCCCTGGCCCCGCAGAGCCCCTTGTTGCGACCTTCCTCGACCATGTTGTTGCTGCCTCTGAGGGCCTCTGGCTTCCTGTGCTTGGCGGAACATCTGAGCCTGCATTGGTAGACGCTGGGCTAGGGGCCTTACTGCTAATACTGGCCCTTCACTCGGGGTTGCCACCGGAGCTGACAATGCTGGAAACTGTTGAGCTGGCCCTCCTGGCCTCTGCATCACAGGACAAGTGGAGATACCTCCCTCGTGTGCCCTGCCTTCCCACAGAATGTACAGCCCTGGGGTGCTCCCTGACGCTGCTGTTGGTTCCTCGGCTGCTGATGCCGAACTGGCGCTATATTAGTTGACACGGCTATCCTCCGCGGCGCTCCTGCATCATGAATACGTACACCGGGTGCTAGTACCGATGTTCGCTGCGTTATTCCTTCTCCAACCTAGGAATGGGACCTCTTCTGACCTCCTGTCCTTGATGCCAACCTCTGCTGGGTAAGCTCGTGCCTCCGAGCGGCTCAAAACAGCGTCAAACGTCTGGTAGTCGTATCCCTCCACAAGCTATAATAGTTCCAAATGAAGTCCCTGCTGGAACGTCATAGCTTTCTCTGGCTTCGTTGCCACCATTGCTGGTACGAAACGGCACAATCTGCAGAACTCTACTGCATACCCATCTACGGTCTTGCCAGCTTGCTTGAGACTAATAAACTTCTGCTGGAGCTCATATCGAGCTACTACGCTAAAATACTTGGCCTTGAATCTTTCACTGAAGATAGTCCAACGAACAGGGCGTCTTATACCAACTTCTTCTGATGCCCACCAGTCGCGGGCAAGATCCTGAAGTACTAATTTGACCTGATCAACCTTCTCATCATCTGGAACCTTGGCTGCCATAAGAATGGCTTCGATGTCTTGAATCCATGCATCCGCAGTAATGGCATCCTTCGTGCCGTCAAAATACCTCGGGTTCAAGCGACGGAACCTTTCTGATGCTCCCGAGTCAACCCCGACACTCCTCTCAAGAGCTAACTGAATCCCTTGGTTCAGCAACACGTTCTGCTCCTGCTGCTGAGTCTGTTGCTGTTGGTGAGTGACAAGAATCCCTCGGATGATCTCCAGGAGTGCTACGACATCCGGTACTGCCGTCGCTGCTGGTGCTGCAGGAGTTTCAATAACCTGCGGCTCTACTGCCTCTGGTTCCACTTCTGCTCGTGTCTGCCCTGGGGAAGGTTCTCTTCCCTTTTGGTTCCCAGTCGAGCCGTGCTTTCGCTGCTCTTCCTCATGGGCCTCACCCGCTACTGAGAATGAAGCACCCCTATAGAGAAAGATATAAGATTATCAAGTCCGAACGAGGAAGATTTTGAGGATGCAAGTCAGGTTAGAGATCAAGGCAAGGACAGAGAATTCGAAACAGAATTTCAAGGGGAACAAGTTTTGATTGAGACTCCTAATAATTCACAATACCCCACAAGTCTGAAAAATAGACCTGCATGGGCCACCACTAAAACCTTGTCACGCCCCAGTACCGAAATACGGAGACGGACTAGGCCAGCTACTCCATATGAGTTACGTAACGTCATACGACGATCGTAGCTGTCGAGAGACTAGGGGGTACATGCTACAATCAAGTCTCATATGGTCCCACAGAGTTCTATGTCTCAATCAATCAAGTCACATCAGCAATTAAATGAACATTAAAGTTAAAGCAGTAAGGCGTCCCCGACGCTTTATCAAAATGATAATGAGAGACTAGCTTTATAATTTAGCTATCTCAGAGAGTCATGAGTACAAAATTATACACAGCTACAGTCTGTTTATTTACAATTCTGTACTGATACAAAATATCAAGTAATCCGGCTAACAGGTGCCGGTGGCTAAACACCGCACAAAGTAAAGGCAGGAGTGGTGGAGAAGAAACCCACTCGAGTCCCCGAACCGCCATGCTCCTAGTATGCACCATGGATATCAGGAAGAAAGATCGTGTCCTCCGGCTCTGCTACGAGATCTGGCCAAACAAAACCAACGGGGTCAGCCCCGAATAGCAAGTACCGCCAAAAGGGCACAAGAGTTAAGATTAAAAACCCAGTAAATAGAATGATTGATAATAGTAATACTTATGCTACTATTATAGGGTAGCACAACATCCTCGAACCCATATGGCACCCTTACAACCAAACAAGGACAAAAGGTGCCGCATGGAATCGGGACGTGTCGTACTCTATAACTTTCACATAAGTTAAAAGGTATAAACAATAAAATCTCCTGATCGTGACTTCGATCGATAGCCTATCGCAGCACAATAACCAACCCAACAATCAAACAAGAACATGGGTTGGATCATGTACCATGATAGACCATGTTCCTCAGTCATTCACAGAAGTAGCACTTCACAACCAGAATAAGTCTTCCGTTCATAACTTCGGTCCACAGCCTATCATAGTACGATAACCAACCCAACAATCAAACAAGAACATGGGTTGGATCACGTACCATGACAGTCCGCTTTCCTCAGTTATTCATGGAAGGTAATAAGATACAAGCAAGTTATTTTCTACGGCCAATCAAGTCTACGAGTTTTTAGTGGGACGAGGTTATCCTCGCGTCATGTTATTAAAAATCCTCAGATCGTATCTTTCCAGCAAGGCTAGCCAACCCAGGGTTTCGCGTAGACAGATATCATTGAGCACAGGTCCCTCGTAAGGCCACCTTGCCAAGACATATAATATATAGCAGGAATTAATCGGATACAGTCATCCACTTGTTGCAGATGACACAGTATCCGTGGAGACCAGCCGGCGCGTCGAGACAATATCTCAAGGCGGCTGGTATAACACGATTTCGGGATTCTGCCCTCCCTATGCATCTAGTATATTTAGTTGTCTAGTTTAACCCTAGGGGAAATCTTGGACTCACATGCTGTGGCCAGCATGATTATCCTCCTAAAAGTCATACTCAAGTACAAGTACCCCAAGAGGGGATCCATGTCAATCAGTATGTCAACATGTTCTACCCTCCTTAGTGTAATGCATCATTGCAAATACGCCACGTAGAGTTACGAGTCATTTGTCGAGCATGAACAAGAACTGGAACATTCAGGTACATGTATCAGGTAGGAACACTTTGTTCACCGGGGTCACATTAGTGCTCATATCATGCTCAGGACAAAAGGTGTAAGGATATATAGCTTACACAAACAATTATATATATATGTACAATATAATTTATATATAAAAATATAAAATATAGGGGAGTCCGGGTCAGAGTGCGCTGGGTCAGAGTGCGCTGGGTCCAAGCGCGCAGGGGTCCAAGCGCGCAGGGTCAAAGCGCGCAGGGGACCAAGCGCACAGGGTCAAAGCGCGCAGGGGTCCTAGCGCGCAGGGGTCCAAGCGCGCAGGGTCAAGCGCGCAGGGGTCCAAGCGCGCAGGGTCAAAGCGCGCAGGGGATCAAGCGCGCAGGGATCAAGCACGCAGGGATCAAGCACGCAGGGGATCAAGCGCGCAGGGATCAAGCGCGCAGGGGATCAAGCGCGCAGGGATCAAGCGTGCTGGGATCAAGCGCGCAGGGATCAAGCGCGCAGGGGATCAAGCGCCTAGCGCCAAAAGGCGCAGGGCCACGAGAGAGCTGCGCCCATCGCTAAAAAGCGCTGGGCCAGGGACTGCGCACGCCAACTGCTACAGGGTCATCTCCTTCCTCTTGGCTGAGAGCAAGAACACCATGAGCCCTAAAACTTCTAAGGACCATAAAATCCTCATCCTAAGCCCAAATTGGGACTTCTTTAGGTCAAAATGGGGTAGAACAAAATTTTCTACAACATGGAACACTCAAAACTTGAAAATAATGAAGTTTGCTAGATCAAAACCAAGAAAATCCGAAAATGATTAAAACTTAGATCCACAAAAATTAAAGCTTCAAAATGGAAAATTTCAAGTTCTAAACTAGTATAGAATGAGGAGAAGAACATTTTTGACAAATAATTTTGTAAGAAAATATTAACAAAAATTTATTGATCCATCTCTTGAGCAAGTTGGCACTTGCCTTGGTTGGTGGAGGAAAATAAATGAGAGGAGAGAGAATGAGATGAGTTATTATATAGAATCTTGAACCCATGGGTTCATGATGAACCATTGGTGAACCAAAAATAGGTTACCCAAATGAGCCAAAACTGTAGGTCCAAATACAGAAAATAAATTACAAAATATTATTTTGTCGAATATTTTGGGAAATGCATGAAAAAAAATACAGCATAATAAACATCGTATAAATACAAGGTAAATACAATTTATCGGTTTACGTATTAAAATACGTATTCCAGGATCGGGGAGTGACATATATGTATATATATTAATAAACTATAAATATATATATATATAAATATATATATACATATTTATATATAAAAAATTATATATATATATATATATATATATATATATATATATATATATATATAAAATATATATATATATATATAAATATATATATATATTTATTTATATATGTATATATATTAATAAACTATAAATATATTTAATATTTATTTATATATGTATATATATTAATAAACTATAAATATATTTACCTGCGGAGTCTCAGCCCTGCCGGCCCTTGCGTTACCCCCTTTTCTTCTTCCTCGGGTGGTGGACGGGGCCGGCCATCCTTCCCTACGGTCCGGCCGGATGGCCGTGGAGCCCCCCTTCGGAGGCTCCCACCCTTCTCGTCTCCCCCGTGGTCTCAGGTGGCTGCTCCCTTCGTGGGGGTCTCTCCCCATCCTCGACGCCGCCGGCCCGCCGTGCGGCCGTTTCCCCCTTCGCAGCAGGCGTCGTCCCCGACGTTCTCGTCGACGGCGTCGATGGCACGGCCCCCCCAGTAATTCCCCCTGGCTCCTCGGCCACCTCCATCCTCGGGCCTCCGCCGGGATCTCCCCCTGGTTCGTCGTCCCCGCCTCCCGCGGCCCCTCCAGCTGAGCCAGCGCACCCCTCCTCGGCCGTGGACACTCTCCCCTTCCCGAATTTTCTCTTCCAGAGGCACCCACCCTCGACTTTCGGCGTCCTTGAGGCGGCCCTCTCCGCTGCCCCCTCGGTCGCGCCGACTCCCTCCGGTCTATCTTTCCCCGCTCCGGCGCATCCTCTACCCGCCGTCCTCTTCGCGGTGAACCCCACGGCTGTAGCCACCCTGTCCGACGTCCCCTCGGCGGGCCCTTTCGGTCTCCGTCGCCTGGGCTTGCCCCGCCGGCCCCCTCGCGGTGGCGTCCTCCCCCTCAGCAGAGGTCTCCCGCTCCTTCCTGCGGTGGCCCAACTCGGCTACCTCCTCCCTCGGCCCCCCGACTGAGCCCCCCGGAGACCCACGGCTGGCCCCCCTCTTCGCTTTCCCCCTCCAGCGCCGACGTCCTCGTCGGCCTCATCGTAGGCGCCCCCCACTCCCCCTGCCTGTCCCCCCCCCCAACGGCGCTCTCTCCGGCTCAGGTCGGAGGGCACTCCCCCTCCCGGGTGGTAGCCGCCATCCCCGTGCCTCACCCCCTCCCTCCCTCTCTCCTGTTCGTCGCTCATCCTCCTTCCGGGCATCACCGGGCCTCTCCTGGCCAGCCCCGCCCTCGCCCCCACCCCCTCTCCCGTCGTCTCGCCCGGTCCCCTACGGCTGTCTCGCCGCCGCGCCCGGTCCCCCTCCGGCTGCCTACGCCCGCTGAGAGAACAACACCCCGCCAGACCACCCTCCCTCTCTCGGCCCGCCAGAGCCCCCGCCTCCGGGCTCCGCTCTGGGGGGGGCGAGGCTCATCGAGCCGTGCACCCCCTCCCCACGAGCAGGTCACCCCCTCGGGCAGGCCCGCCTAGGGCTTCGCGCCCACCTATCCCGCCTAGGGCTTCGTGCCCTCTCCCACTATTTTGCTCGGGACCCGTTCCCGTTGCCCCCCTCAACGTGCTGCTGTATTTTGAATTTCAAACTTTTTGAAATTTTGTTTTTCAAAATTTTGAAAAGTTTAGGAACACTGCGGTTTTTCAAAATTTTTGTTCCTCAAAATTCCGAAATGTCGTATTTCCACATATTGTTTTTATTTTCGTGTTTATCAGGGTTTTTTTTGTGTTTTCTAGCCCTGCACCTGTATTGCTTTTCTTGAGCTCACCTTAGTTTTCAATAAATCGTGTTTGTTAAATATATATATACATATTTTATATATATATATATATATATATATATATATATATATATATATATATATATATATATAAAAGCACATATTATTGAAACAGGAAACAGGAGTACAAAGACCGGGTACCAACACCCGTTCGAAATTCAAAATATAAACCAAAAAAAGAGTACAGGAAACGAAAAAGATGGGCGCCCACGTGCCCACGTGGGCCTGCACCGAGCGCGAGTACCGAGAGGGCGAGCGCGGGACTCGATGGGTCAGGGGCGGGGCCCGAAGGGGCGCGAGTCCCGAGGGGGGGCCTCGTGTCCCACGCGCAGGCCCGAGGATCGCCGCCGGTGCGAGACGGCCGCCAGGGAGGGGGCCACGGGGCCGGGAAGGGTCCTGGCGCCGGCAAGGGCCACTGGAGGCGGCGGGGACCACGGAGAATGGGCACGACGACGCGGCGGGGGTCCACGACGGGTGGGACGGAGGGAGACGGCGAAGGGAAGCCGCCGGCCAACGGAAGGAGAAGACGGGTGGAGATCAGCCCAGGCGGAGGGGGGGGGGCTCGGCGAGCAGCCACGACGCGGAAGAGGCCACGGCGGGCGGCTGCTACAGGGGGAATCCGCTCCGGGGGGGGCTGCACGCCCGGGGACGCCACGGCAGGAGGAGGGGAGAGCCACGGGCCCACGAGACCCGAGCGGGGGGGCACGCGTCCCTCTCGGCACGCAGCCCAAGGAGGCCCACGCCCCGAGGGGGGAGTTCGGCGCGCCGTCCTCGGCGAGACCACGGCGATGGGGTCGGAGGAGGAGGGATCCTAGGCGGGAGGACGCCTAATCGCCATCGGCTGGGGGGGACGCCACCGTCGGGGGGGAGAGGGAGGGGAGGCTACTGACGGGAGGGCGGAGGGCGTCGGCACAGGAGCCAGGATGAGGGCGCTGGGGGGAGGGGCTCAACCTCGAAGGAGGGAGCAGGGGGGAAAGGGGAGGGCTCGACCTCAACGAGAGGGGGGGAGCCGTCGCAGCCGGGACTTGACCTCGGAGGAGGGAGCGGAGGGGGGGGCTGCGCTCCACCGGAGGAGTAAGGGGAGAGGGACTCGACCCCGGTGGAGGGGGCTCGACGGCGAGGGGGGGAGGAGCCGGAGGAGGAAGTGGGGCTCGACCTCGCCGAGGGGGGAGGGAGCCGGAGGAGGAAGTGGGGCTCGACGGCGAGGGGGGAGGAGCCGGAGGAGGATGTGGGGCTCGACGGCGAGGGGGGGAGGAGCCGGAGGAGGAAGTGGGGCTCGACCTCGCCGAGGGGGGAGGGAGCCGGCTCGACCTCAGAGGAGGGAGCAGGGGGGCCGCGCTTCACCGAAGGAGCAGGGGGAGGGAGACTCGACCCCAGAGGAGTGGGCTCGACCTCGACGGAGGGAGCCGGAGGAGGGGGCTGGACCTCGGCAGAGGGATATATATATATATATATATATATATTAATATATATATATATATATATATATATATATTGATTATAAGGGCATGTAAATATATTTATAGTTTATTAATATAATATATATATATATATATATATATATATATATATATATATATATTATATATATATATATATATATATATATATATATATATATATATATATATATATATATATATATGTTATGTATATATATATGTGTGTGTGTATGTGTACGTATATACAAATATATATATTGTATATGTGTATATGTGTATTTGTATATAATTATATATTATAAATATATATATATGTGTGTGTATGTATATATATGTATATATACATGGGTATTTATGGGAGTATATATGTATATATACACTAATAGAGAAATAAGAGACCAGCCCACAGCAACCCAGCCATGGGCCCTTCCCCTCAGCCCGGCCCAATTTTCTCTGTTCAGCAGCAAGCAAGGCCCAGCCGAATCATTAGCTGCCCGACTCAGAGACCCGACAGCTACATATATACACCCCCACACGCGCATACATATGGGATGTGATCGATAGAAACAAAAGAACGCTAGACCTAAACCCTAAACAGAGCCGCCCAACCTTCCTTCCAGCCGTGGGCGACCCCAACCCACATACGCGGACGGCCGTCGACCGACGGCGAAGTCACAGCAAGGCTGCGCGAGCACAGGCGCAGGCGAGCAACAACAAACTGCGGTAGCAGCGGCCCACTTTGCGATGAGTTTTCATCTTCGATACTGAATCGTTTTAAGATCCGCAAGTTGTTTTGGAAAGCCAATATAATCAACTTTGCTTTCCTTCAATTAGAATTAATTCTAGTACATCTAATTGCTAAGAAATCGATTCACAAATACCCGAAAAACTGCCCAAAATAGAACAGTAAACCTGGCCCCAAATCCTGTGTTCGAAGTGAAATTCTGAACCCAATATTAGGAAATTCGAAAATCTATTTGAAGGAGTTTATTGACAACATGTAGGGCTACACAACCCAATTCGCAGAAGTCGATTTCATCGTCTACGTGCCGAGAAATCGGATCCCAAAGTTCATGAAAAACCTGTTTTAAAAACAATAAAATTCTCCGATACCACGTGCGTCCCGCCAATCCGGGCGACTTGGTCGTGAACCGAAAGCATCGAAAGGTGCGTATCGGCTTATTGGACGTGTGAGCTTTAACGGAATTCAAATTGGTCGTGTGTATGCGACGAATTTGATGCGTATCCGTCAAAATTTACCGTATCGACCTCTATACAAATTTTTTAATTACTTTGTGCACGCTCGTCAGATCGAGACGAAACTTACGCCAACAGGGCCGTATCATTTTTCTGGTCCTGTATGCCAAGTTTGGTCCGATTCTGAGACAGTTGATCGGATCGCCGTTTTACGGGTCCTACGGTCCGACTCAACGGGTGATTTTGCGCACGGTCCGCCGGAATCCAACTTTGGACATACGGTTGGGTTTGTATCAAAAAACTGGAACTGTTGACTTATAGTTTGACGACTTTAGAGACCATTGACTCTGACACATTTTTCAGTGCAAAGCGGGTCCAACGGCGGATACCATTTTTTGCCCGAAATTACCATTTTGCCCATGTGTCCAGAATTGGAATTAAGGATAGGCAATCTTAGCTAATTTGACTATTTTGAGAATATTGGCAACATCTGTTTTAGCTTTCGGAGACAGTTGTGATGACTTGGACTTTATGGCTTAGCAATTGACTATATTTTATAGGACATGCGTGCAACATCCAGGCAAGATACCTTGCCACCCTCTACAGTTCATTTTCATGCTTATAGTTCATCTGTTTAGTATGTTATATTTAGTTACCTTAGTTGCTATAGATTTATATGATACCATGATTACTAGTTTATTGTCTTGCTTGTATAACAGTATTTCCTGACTTGATAGCGTAGTTACACTAGGCTTGATTCACATTATGGTTCATGCTAGAGTAGTCCTTACCTGTGTCATGACTGAGTTGTACTGTTTCGTCACCTATATCTTGACTGAGTCGTGTCTACAAGTATGTGTAATTGAACTGCTATTTCCTTATTTTGATCGTTTACAACTTGCGAGTCCACACACGGGGCGAGGGTTGTCCGTTGCACCTGCGAGTCCACACACGGGGGGTGGGTGGCTTGTCTTGAAACTTACCTGCAAGTCCACATTGGGGCGAGGATTGGTATTCCATTAATCTCTTGTTTACTTGTTCTTCCAGCAACTTATTTATGCATAGTTGATCCCGTATTCGTGTTCATAGTTACCTGTCAGTAGTCACATGTCAGTCTCATGTCTAGTTTCTGTTTATACCTGGTTTGTATTATTGCATGATTAAACTGTTAGATAGGCATGTTTTTGTGTATCTTGCTATGTCCCCTGAGGACCTGATGATCTCTTCAAGTAGCTGATTGCATGGAGTTAGTTAGCGGCTCATGATGGTAGTGATTATACCTGCAGGGATACAGATATTTTCTTGTGATATTTCTTTATTATTCTCTCGTGCTTTATATTCCATACCATGATATACTATGCTTATTTATAGACTCATATCATTCTTGGAGTCTAATCGAACAATATACTAATGGACTGCAGACCATGACCCATAATTGTTCATTCTTGTCTTATATATTATTGTGGATTGAGATACACTGTAGATTACCATATTAGCCATGATACCATGCCCTTGACAGCTTATACATACTCGAGTCAGGCTGGAGTCCGATCGATACGTAGCTGGCTTGCTCACGAGCTCGCGTCCGAAAACTGGGTGCGGGTCGTGATAATATCCCTTTGGGCGCATAGGATTCCTCCAGCACTTAGTTTTTTTTCTACAGATTCTGAGTCTGACTTTCTCTCCTGTCCTTACAGATTCTGAGTCTGACTTACTCAGATGTTCGAGAGATTCTTGGATATTGTAAATCATTTGTCCTCCCTAGGCAAAGATTACAGTAACCATGAAAAGATTCAAAAATTCCTACGAGCACTTACAAAGAACTGGATTCCGAAGGCTACTGCAATCATTGAAGGGAACGACCTCACTACCATGACACTTGTAGTACTCATGGGTAAGCTACTCACTCATGAACTAGAGCTATAAGACTTTCAAGAGCCTGCACTAAATGAGAAGACGATCGCTTTCAAGGCTCAGCACAGAAGATCTGCAGAAGATGATTCAGAAAACAGTGAATCTGATGCTGAAGATCAAGCACTCCTTGCAAGAAAATTCAAAAGATTCTTGAAATATGAGAAGAAGACAAAAGAGAACAATGGCGGCAATAGCTGGTATCAAGATGAAGCTGTCTGCTACGGCTGTAAGAAGAAAGGACACATGAAGAAGGACTGTCCTACAAACAAGAAGAGCAACAGATACGAGAAAGGGAACCTGAAGAGATCAACATCTCAAAAATATGCCAACACCAGCATATGGCATGAAAGTGAAGCCAGCGACTCAGAAGATGAACAATCAGAAGACGCTGCAAATGTATACTTTATGGCATCCGATCAGGTACTCTCTGAACCTATAGTTGATACATATGATGACTTCACCTTTGAGCAATTAGGAGAAGCCTTCAGTGAACTATTAAGTGATTACAGGAAACTGCGTAGCAAATATCAGACCTCTAAGAAGGTACTCAAAGAGTACAAAGGTGAAATAGGAAGACTTACCGACCTACTAGCTGAGGTTAAAGATAATGTTAGTGAGTCTGAATGAGCTTTCTTCTATTAAGCTCTTATTACATGAGACTACCAAGTCATCCGAAGAAAAAGACAAGGTTATTGACCAACTGAATGAAGAACTTTCTAAAGAGAAGAAAAGTCTTCAAAGTGTACAAGTCAGAATGGAAGCACTCACTTCTGAATATACAAAGTTATATGACACTTCCAAAAGATTGGAAATTAGGTTAGGAAAACAGCCTGAGACTGCTGCTTCCTACCCTAACACGTGTCACTTACCAAAAAATCGGAACATTCCCAAACCTAACACTGTCAGACCTAACCCTATCAAACCTTTACCTAAAAAGGTTATGCCCAAACAGGATAATAGGTATGCTTTCTTCTATACTAGAAAATCTAAACCTACGAACCATGCACACCACTCAGCTTTCAACACTCAACATGCTAAATGTCATTATTGTGGCCTCATTGGTCATATATCTTCTGCATGTAGAATCAGAAAGTTAGTAGATTTAAATATTTATGCATGGATATCGAAAGCTAACCAGTCAAGACCCTACAAGAAATGGGTACCAAGAGTTTCATCTGCAAATTATTTTGTAGGTAGGACGCCCTTCACATGCTATAAGCAAATGGATCCTCGACAGCGGTTGCTCACGGCACATGACCGGTGATGCTTCATTATTCGCAACACTGTCGAAGAGGAATAAAGAAGGATACGTCTCCTTCGACAATAATTTAAAAGGGTATATAATCGGTATTGGTGATATTGGTAAAGCTCCCTATCCAGTGATTAAAGATGCTTGTCTTGTTACTGAGTTAAAACATAATCTGCTCAGCATAAGCCATTTAGCTGATCACGGTTATGGTATTAACTTCGTAAAAGACAAATGTACTATTATTGATAGTTCAACTGGTAGTACTATATTTGAAGGTATTAGAGAAGACAATATATATATTTTCTATTTGTTGGAAGATACTAACATTTCAGGTAGATGTTTAATGGCTAAAAGAGATGAGAGTCATCTGTGGCATATGAGACTCGGTCATGCAAATATGGATACTATTTCCAGATTATCCATGAAGAAGCTAGTACGCGGTTTACCGGACATTACATTCAAGAAGGATTCAATATGCAGTCAATGTGAAAAGAACAAAGCTACTCGATCCACTTTTAAGTCAGTAAATGCTGTATATACTACTAGACCTCTACAATTGCTACATATGGACTTATTTGGTCCTAGCAGAGTTGCTAGCCTCGGAGGTAAGCTATATGCTTTTGTAATTGTAGATGATTATTCTATATACACGTGGGTATATTTTCTGACACACAAAAATGATGCATTATCAGAATTTGTCACCTTTTGCAAGAATGTACAGAATGAAAAAGGTTATATGATCACTCATATTAGAAGCGATCATGGAGGCAAATTCGAGAATGCGGAGTTTGAGCAATTTTATGACACACACGGTTTTGTGCACGAATTCTCCTGCCGTAGGACTCCACAACAAAATGGAGTTATGGAATGTAAGAACAGAACTCTATCCGAAATGGCCAGAGTAATGTTAAACCAGTTTAGTCTACCCAAGTATTTCTGGGCTGAAGCTGTCAATACAGCTTGTTTTGTTCTCAATAGAGTTCTAATTCGACCCAAATCGAAGAAGACTCCATTTGAGTTATGGTTTGATAGAATTCCATCAGTTTCATATTTTAGAATATTTGGTTGTAAATGCTTTATTCTTGATACAAAAGATAATTTGAAAATGTTTGACGAAAAGGCCGATGAAGGTATATTTTTAGGTTATGCGGGAAAAAGTAAAGGATACAGAGTCTTCAACAAAAGAACCATGATCATCGAAGAGTCAATCAATGTCACCTTTGATGAACTAAATCAAACGACAGTCGATGACAATGACGAAGATCTAAATGTACCCAGCCAAGCACCAGCTGATCCTTCTAGAGAAGATCCAGGAACCAGCTACCTTCGGAGTCTGCCAAAAAGATTAAAGTTCACGGCTGATCATCCAAAGGACTTGGTAATTTGTGAGATTACCAAGGGTGTAAGTACTCGTTCCTCTAATAAAGATATAGCTTCTTGTGTTGCTTTTGTCTCACAGTTTGAACCCAAAAATATTGATGAAGCATGTAGTAATAATTTTTGGATAGATGCTATGCAAGAGGAATTAAACCAATTTGAACGGAATCAAGTTTGGAAACTTGTTTCTAAGCCTATTGATCATCCGATCATTGGCAGCCGATGGGTATTCCGAAATAAACTGAACGAGAATGGTTTAGTGACTCGTAATAAGGCTCGACTCGTAGCTCAAGGATACAATCAAGAAGAAGGTATCGACTACGATGAGACTTATGCCCCAGTTGCGAGATTAGAATCCATTCGTATGTTATGTGCGTTTGTATATTTTCATAATTTTAAGTTATTTCAAATGGATGTCAAAATCATATTTTTAAATGGTTTTATAAAAGAAGAGGTTTATGTAGCTCAACCACCCAGTTTTACTGATTTCAAATTTCCTGAATATGTTTTCAAGTTGAAGAAAGCTTTATACGGTTTGAAACAAGCCCCTCGTGCTTGGTACGATCGTCTAAGCTCTTTTCTACTTGATAACGGTTTTTCAAAGGGAAAGGTTGACACTACTTTGTTTATAAAGTCTTTGAATAATAATATTCTTTTGATTCAAATCTATGTAGATGATATTATCTTTGGATCTACTGATGAATCTCTTTGTCAAGAATTCTCAAAGTGTATGCAGAATGAGTTTGAGATGAGCATGATGGGAGAGATGAAATTCTTTCTCGGACTGTAAATCAAACAAACCAACAATGGGACGTTCATAAATCAAGCTAAGTACAAAAAGGATCTACTGAAGAAGTTCGACATGGAAACATCAAAATCCTTTAGCACTCCAATGGCGACTTCAACCAAGCTTGACACTGATGAACAAGACAAATCTGTCGACATACGTAAGTATCGAGGTATGATCGGTAGCTTACTATATTTAACTGCTAGTCGACCAGACATTATGTTTAGTGTTTGCTTATGTGTACGTTTTCAAGCTAATCCTAAGGAATCACATTTGTGCGCAGTTAAGCCTATCTTTCGATACCTTAAAGGCACTTCTTCTGTCGGCTTATGGTATCCCAAAACCACATCGTTTGACCTAACCGGTTATTCCGATGCTGATTTTGTCTGATGCAAGATTGAAAGAAAAAGTACCAGCGGCACTTGTCATTTCCTATGAAAAGCTCTAGTCTCTTGGTTTAGTAAAAAGTAAAATTCTGTTGCATTATCAATAATAGAGGCTGAGTATATCGCCGCAGGACGTTGTTGTGCCCAAATTTTGTGGATGAAACAAACCGTAGAAGACTATGGATTGTATTTTATACATATACCTATTTTCTGTGATAATACTAGTTCTATTAATTTGACTAAGAATCAAGTATGTCATTCTCGTACTAAACATATCGAGATTCGACATCATTTTCTTAGAGATCATCAACAAAATGGAGATATAGACCTTGTATACATAGACACACAGAATCAATTAGCTGACATACTCACAAAACTTTTAGCGGAAGATCGTTTCAACTATTTACGTCGAGAATTAGGAATTTTAGATATCAATAATATTAATTAATTTTTTTTATTAATTATTTATTCAATACTCAAAAACTGTTTTTCGAGACAAGCCCAAAAAGAGTCTGTCTGTCACCACGACTACGGTCGAAGCGAAGCGGTATTTAAGAGTTCCCCGGTGAACCTCCGTTAGCTGGGACAGTACTCCTACTGCTAATCTGAGACAGATGCTGAGTAAAGAATATTAATTTGTAAAATAATATTAATTATAATACTTTGAGATTTAAAATTACTAAATATTGAATTAAGCATTTGAAACGATTTAATGAAAAAGAATGTGGCCTCTTTTTGAATTTTTCTTATATATATTTATAGCCAGTGTAACTCCACCTTTCTAATATAGTATTTTTTATTATTATTATTTTATTATGAATTAGAATTTTTTTTATTGTAGGCCTAATTATTAATTACCTTTGGGCTATTTGATTTTTTTTCTGCGGGTTGGGCCAACCCTGAAGCCCAAGCCTTAGTCTTCATACTATAAGAAGATTAGTCTCAGGAATAGAGACTTAAATTGAGCGTTCATTTCAAATTTTTGGCTCTAACGGCCATGTGCATCCTTCTCCTCCCTAACAACCTGTCAGAGCTGATTCTCCCGCCAAAGGGTTAGCCTAACTCCCACGCCACAATCTACCCTATATAATCCTTTCTCCTCTCTGTTGTAGAAGCAATCCTTTGTTCATTCCTCAACCCATTCTTTCTATTCGATCCCTCGGCTCTGGAGCAAATGGCAATGGCAGCCATGGCAAACCCTCTCCTCAATAATCGAGTTCTTGTTGAGAGGAGCTAGATTCCAGTAAGGATTTGAGTTTCTGATCGAATCCAATTTTGTGTTTCCAAACTCTAAATTCTTCTTCCTAATTGATCGAGCAATATAGGAGATCCAAATCGTGAACGATCGATCGAACGACTTTTCCTTGTTAAAGAACAAGATCTACTGGTGAGTGATCAACCTAATGTTTGAATCTAGATTGTGATTTAGTTTATTTCTCAGTGGCTTTATTTTTTTAGAACTCTGTGTGATTAGATCTATGGATCAATTGTTCTTGGTTTTAGCGTGAGGAGTGAATCTGCGATTATACCAGGTAATTTCGAGAGCATTACATTTTCTTTGGACAATCCCTAACATTCTCAGTACACTATATATATTGATGTTGTGTTCCATGTATTTGTTTTAATGCCTGAACAGTTTAGTCCGATTATTTTGGGTCGTTGAGGTTGTGTTCTATCTTTAAACCAACAGATCCTTCAAGAACCATCAGGTAGCTACATTCTCCTTGCAAATTAAATTGTCTTCCTATTTTATTAGCAGCTCGTATGGTGATTTTGGGTTAAATGTTCATACTGCAGCGTAATTATTGGACCGGGAATATATTTTGGGCATCATGATTCTTTGATGGACCCGGAATATATTCCAAGCATCATAGTCCATTTCTGAACCTGATTTATGCAGCACATAGTTCCCTGTTGTTCCTGGGAATGAGCATGACCATGTATTGATGGATCGATATGGTTTCAGCCATATCCTGCTTAAATGTGTATATATATCAGAGGCTCCTTCACTGTCTGGGTAGTTGTGGACTTGAGGCTAATGACTGGGTCACTCTATTCAGTTGGCACTCCCTAATTCCATATTGATTCAATGAAATCAAGTGCCAATAGAATACTGAACCTGGGAATATTTTCTCAGTGGCTACCTAGCAGCCATTGGGACAAAAACTTGGTGTCTATGACATGGTGATGACTGAAGAATCAGTCTCAGTCCCTTGGGAATACTTGGTTGGGTTAACATCAAATTTGGGAATTGTTAGGGCCAATTTCATACAACCTATGATGTTTCAAGCTAGTTGAAAACTGAGGTTGTCTAATAGCTTTCTCAGACATTTGGTTTTACCATGCTTGTGATTGGAGACTATTATTTCATAATTCGTGAGGGTTATGTTAACATTTGTTCCTGGGAAGGGATTCTACTCATAATTCCTGAGAATTACTGTTAATATTTGCTCCTGGGAATTGAATACTATTTATAAGCAAGACTCTTGGATTATGGGTTAACCTGTTCTTTGAATTCATGAAAATTTCAGTTGAGAGTCTCAGGTGAATACTCATCTCAGGAAGACTGAGTTCAATCTCAGAAAAACCTGATGAGATCTCAGAAAAACTGAGAGTCTCAGGAGGGTATTCATCTCAGGAAACCTGAGATTTTGATTTATTCAAGGACCATTTCTAGTCCTAAGTTTGGGACTTAATCAAGCAGTCATGGTGAGGAACTGAATGTTGCAGTAGGCAATACCAAGTATTGAGACTGGTTTAAATTTGCAGTGAACTAGATGTGATGTTGTTCCATTAGTTTTGGCTTTCTAAACTTGAACTGTTCGACTGTTTGATACCAGTCTTTATCAGAACTGATCCTAGGAGTAGGGTTTTATTTTGAGTTCATTGAACTCAGAAGCCTGAGATTCTGAACCTGGGCTTGGGGTACCCTGTTCAGTCAGGAACCTGAGAATTCAGGAAGGAGAGTGGAATGTTTGGGTATATCCTGTATAGCCTATTATGGTTTAACCATCTTTTTGAGATTAGAGTTCAATTCAACTTGAACCCTGCCTCAAGTTTCTTTGTAAACAACTCAGGTTTCACTGAGAAGTTTATGATGGCACTGGACTGGTTGTTCAGGCTCTATTGAACTAATCACATCAGGAGTCATACCTTGTTCTTAGGATAGTTTCCTAATGTTTTGAGCTAGAAATTGTACTAACAGTTCAGTGAACCCTGTAGAGAATTCAGATACCTGTGGTGTATCTCAGTAAAAACCTGAGATAGATCTCATTTAACTGAAATGATTTCAAGTGCTCACTGGACTCTCATTTTAGCACTTAGAAGCCTATTCTCAGAACCTGAGACACTTGGTGTACTCCTGTGTAATCTGGAAAGAATTTCTGTATAACCCAGAAATGAATTCAGTATAACATGGAACCAGTGCATCCCTTTTTATGCACTGTTAATTAGGAACTCAGAAAAAACCTGAGATACTTGATAACTCCAGTGCTAACCAGGAATGCATCCCTGTGTTAATCAGGAATATATTCCTGTGTAAACTAGGGATCCAGTAATGATTTCCAGTAAATTCTAGAAAAGTTCAAGGTAATTGCAGTATAGCTAAGTTGTTTTCCTATTAGATAAGATGGCTAAATCATGTGAATTAGCATTAAATTTCTCAATTGCTTGAACCTGCATAAGCAAGGTCTTGAATAATTTAAGAGGCACTCTATCATTGTTAGTTTACTTTTTGAACTTTGTCTTATAGAAATTACGTTTTCAGCTTTATATTAAGTTCTTGTTAGTCTAGATTATAGTGAGTAATATTAGTACTCTATAGGAAACCATAGAACTAAGGTTCAGATTAGGAATTACTTGTAATTAGAATCTTTTGATAAACCAATTAGAATTAGCAGTTTGTTAACCAACTTGTACACATCATTATTTCATACAGGAGGATATCTAGCTCTTTTGCCTACTTGTACTTTCCTGGAGCAAGGCAAGTACATTCTATGGTTTTGATCAGTGCATTTTCTTGTTCTTATTGCTGACACACTGCGACACGTTCATGATCTTTTCTGGCTTGTTCTTTCATGATCTTACTTGTATCTTGGGGAGGGGAAATACTCTAGATATGTGACCAAATCCGGATACTTATTCATGATCTTTAGCTTAGGCCTCGCACAGTGCACGCGGGTCCTAAGCCGTACCTTATATGATCTTTCAGGATCTTTTCATGCTCTTTCATGATCTTACCTAAGCCGGTCACATATCATAGAAGTATTTCAAATTTATAACACACATGTTCAGGATTTTGTTCTTACATTAGTTTCCTATGATCCTGATCTTGATTTTAGCTATAGTCGTGATCTTTCCTGCATCTTTATATAGTCGTGATCTTTTATGTATCTTTATTGCAGTAGTTCATGTTCTTCATGTTCTTTACATACCTTGTTCTTATCCTGTTCTTTCAGCATTTATTTTCTATACCATGATGTTATTGTTCTTTACCTAGAACTGTACTTTGCTCCGCTCCTGAATAGGATATGTTGCAGGTATGCTTGCAGGACATTGTTCTACTCTATGGGCCAGAGCCCAGGATTTAGCTGAGCAGGATGAGGCTTAGCTTGAGGTTTCAAGTTTAGACTGTTAGCTTTACTCTTAGATATTATCTTTAGAATTCATGTACATTTCATTCTTGATGACTCGTATATTTATATACATAGAATTGTGGATTATGGTGATCATTCTGGGATACGTTTTTAGATGCTGTAATTCTATACTTTCATGTTTATCTGGTTAGTTTTCCCTAGCTTGGTACAGCTTACTTCGTTGTGTCTAACGACGAAGGCTGGGCGTGTCCGGCTCGTGTCCGATTATTCGGGAGCGGGTCGTGACATGTTTTTAGTGGTGGCCCATGCAGGTCTATCCTAATGGTACCTAGGTCTTAGTGTACTATTGGGGGACTTGATTATACTAGGGAAACTTGATCACAGCATAGAAAATCAAAAAATAAGGGTATATCAGGTATTTTGATATTCTATAAATACTTGTTGTATTTAGGTCTAGGTTATTTTAACAGTTTTCTATTTTACAGATAGTTCAAAAGCACGTGACACCGGAACTATTGATCCACCTACACTTGAAGATTTCTAGCCCCCACTACCTTCTATCGCCCTACTATCCCTATGGGTAGTACGTTGTTGACGGAGATGTTGAAGAGCCCTTTGACACCAGAGAGAGCATGCCATCCTTTTCCAAGCCAGACAGGTGGATACACTCTCCGAGGCAGAAAGGACTTCTGGCTTCCAGACTCTCAGACCTTGGACTTTTCCGACACCGAGCGCATATCTTGCACCGAGGAGCAGATCGAGAACCTGAAGCCGCCACTGAAGATCATACAAGTCTCCACAGACCCGACCCCTCTGAAGATTGAGGCCACTAGCCAGAAGATCCAGAATATAGCACCAACAATAGAATGAGACCAGAAGCTGAAGCTTATGAAAGACATGAAGACTTATGACGAAGACAACAACTAGCCTGGAACCGCAAAGCGTCGCAACACTCAGTCGGCATTTTCTCGGTTATACCACCAGTCGTATCATCGGGAGCAGATCTCAGCAGCTAGCACACCAACAGCCGTATATTCCTGTCAAAGCCCTGTATTTCAGCCCCAGCAGGAGAGACGACGACCACTTACAATTTCTGCCGTCGCCCAGGACATCACCACAGAGAGTGTCACAAGAGACGGAGGCTATGCCTGCAATACGGATCGCCTGTCCATCAAGTCAAGGATTGCCAGAGACCATTGATCACACTACCCAAGGACGAACACGAAGAGCACCAGGACTACAGCAAAGGGACCAGCCTCTCTAGATTCAGCAACCACATGGAGCACTACCGCAAGGATCAGCCTACGCTAGGACAATTGAAGGAGGTTAGAAAGATTTCTGTTCCGAAGGAATACTGAAGATAGACTGAAGACAGAAGATTTCTTTTGCATGGTTGGGAGAACCATGTATCTTGATTAGCACTCCAGTTTTTCTTAAATTTCTTTTAGCATCCAGACCATTTCTTGGAACTTCTTGTTTTCTATTTTGGAATCTTGGATGGTATTCGAAACTTAACTCGAGATATTGTTTCCTATTCGTTGATTGGTACTCCTCCAATCCATTCTTCGTAACCTTGCTCTTTTCGAGATTCTACTCAGGAATTTTGTTTCCTATTCAGGACTTGTTACAATTTGTAAATTTTGTTTTCTTTCCGAAGTTCAGTTTTCGAATTGGGGATTGTTGGAATTTGATTTTTATTCAATACTTGTTTCTATTCACCATCAAGACATCGTTTGAAAACTTCGGTTTCGACATGTTCCCTATGTGAGATTTTGTTTCCTACGTGGCTTGTTTTCTACTTAGAAATTGTTCCGTTCACAACTTTTCTTCGATCTTGTTCCCTATTTGAGGTATCGCTTGTTTCATGGATATTGTTTTACTCACCCATCAATTCTTTTTCCTACTCGTAACTTGATTCCATTCGAGATTTTAAGATCCTGTTTCCTATTTCGAGACTTTGTTTTGTTCATGATTTTGTCTCCCATCCAAGATTTATCGGACTTTGAATTTCAGTTCCTACTCGCGACTCGTTGAGACCGTGTTCCCTATTCCAAATCTTGTCTCCTCATTGAGATTTTCTATTCGAGAATTTGTTCCTTATTCACGACTTTGTTGATACTCGATTTTCTATTTTCCACTGTGTACCTTATTGGAGATTTCGTTTTCTATTCAAGTTTTTGCTCGACGTTTCATTGTTATTCAAAATTTTATTGAAACTTGTTTCCAGTACATGATTTATTTCTTATTTTGAAACTTGTCTCCTGTCTAATAACTTGTCTCAGTTCATCCTTCGAGAGACTGTTATCCTTTGGGATAACGTCCCACATATGGAATCTTGTTACCATTCCAGATATCAGTTGAAAATTCCGTTATAATTTGAAACTTCGTCCTGTCTGAAATTTTAAATCTTCCTGGCTGCCTTTTGTACTCACTGATTGGATCCCTTGTCATTTTTAGTACCTAATAAACTCATGTATTCTAACAGTCAGGTAACTTCACCATTTCCGTGACTTGGACTATTGAAATTCATTTTGAATTCCTTGAAACTCTTTTGAAATTTCTAGGGATAAAGTTGAGAGGCTATTCGATGACCTACTATGGCATGACAGTTGTACGCTGCAGCCATTAGCTGGATTATGGAGACTGAGGGTTCACTGCAGCCAGTAGCGCACTAGCGAGGCAGGAACTTTAAGTTGAAGTGATTTCAGACAATCATAGGTTTTCGAGCACTGTCGAGACTTGTCATATTCTTCATACCTTTATCTCTTGGGTTGCTTCGTCAATGATTGTTGGAAAATGGATAAGGATGACAAATTATTCGGTGACATATTGTTACTGAGTCACGGAGCCGAAAGACCACTGCAGTCAGATATATACTGGAGGGGTAGGGATTCTAGGCGAAGTGATTTCGAATAGTATGTTCTCGGACACCATGGAAACTATATCCCTTTTTATATGATTATTGCTTTTCAAGAATCACAGATCCTTGCACGTTCATCCTGCTTTGATACTGTATCTCCTGAGTATTGCGTACGTCTCCTCAATCAACCCTTGCTAAATTTTCGTTCTAGCATTTTATCGTTAGATCATTGAATTCCTCAAAATTACACATTACCAGATTTTGATTCCATACTTCGTTTGTGACTTGTCTAAACTCCGATCTAAAGTCATGTCTATCTGACCATGATTTTCTATCTTGTTCTAGTCTACCTGTGTTAAACTATCGATTTTTGATCGTACTTAATAGTTGTGTCTTCATGATTTTGCTTCTCTGAGTTATAATTGAAATTCCTTCCACTTCGTGACTGTATGATCCTCGATCTTTATCAAAACGTGATATCCCAAACTTCTTATGTATACTTGGACTCAAGGCTCAGAGCGTCGTGGATCGACAAAGCACTAGGCGGACAACAGCAGATGGTCACCGGAGTTCGCAGTTGGAAGCAGAGTGTTCCTGAAGAATCTCGCCGACCAGAGGCACCATTCGTTTTGGCAGAAGCGGAAAGTTCAGTCCGAGGTTCATCGGGCCTTTCGACGTGACGGCACGGATTGGCGAGGTGGCATATCGGCTAGCGCTTCCAGCTAGATTGGAGGGAGTGCACGATGTCTTCCACGTATCTCAGCTTCGACGATACATTCCAGACCCGAGCCATGTGGTGGACTTTTCCGAGCTAGAGGTGGGTCCGAGATTGACCTGCGAGGAGCAGCCAGTAGAGATCCTTGATCGAAGGGAGAAGCGCTTGCGGAACCAGACTATTTTTCCTTGTCCGCATCATGTGGAGGCATCACTCTCCGGGAGAGTCCACATAGGAGCCCGAGGACGAGATGCGGGAGCGCTACCCTAGATTGTTCTCGTGATTGTATTTTGCATTTTGATTTTTAATAATAAACTGGTGTTGGATCCTTTGAGAATTGCAGAAATTGATTTGGTCATTGAATTTCGAGGACAAAATTTTTCAAGGAGGAGAGATTTGTAACTCCACCTTTCTAATATAGTATTTTTTATTATTATTATTTTATTATGAATTGGAATTTTTTTATTGCAGGCTTAATTATTAATTACCTTTGGGCTATTTAATTTTTTTTCTGTGGGTTGGGCCAACCCTGAAGCCCAAGCCTTAGTCTTCATACTATAAGAAGATTAGTCTCAGGAATAGAGACTTAAATTGAGCGTTCATTTCAAATTTTTGGCTCTAACGCCCATGTGCATCCTTCTCCTCCCTAACAACCTGTCAGAGCTGATTCTCCCGCCAAAGGGTTAGCCTAACTCCCACGCCACAATCCACCCTATATAATCCTTTCTCCTCTCTGTTGTAGAAGCAATCCTTTGTTCATTCCTCAACCCATTCTTTCCATTCGATCCCTCGGCTCTGGAGCAAATGGCAATGGCAGCCATGGCAAACCCTCTCCTCAACAATCGAGTTCTTGTTGAGAGGAGCTAGATTTTAGTAAGTATTTGAGTTTCTGATCGAACCCAATTTTGTGTTTCCAAACTCTAAATTCTTCTTCCTAATTGATCGAGCAATATAGGAGATCCAAATCGTGAACGATCGATCGAACGACTTTTCCTTGTTAAAGAACAAGATCTACTGGTGAGTGATCAACCTAATGTTTGAATCTAGATTGTGATTTAGTTTATTTCTCAGTGGCTTTCTTTTTTTTAGAACTCTGTGTGATTAGATCTATGGATCGATTGTTCTTGGTTTTAGCGTGAGGAGTGAATCTGGGATTATACCAGGTGATTTCGAGAGCATTACATTTTCTTTGGACAGTCCCTAACATTCTCAGTACACTATATTGATGTTGTGTTCCATGTGTTTGTTTTAATGCCTAGTCCGATTATTTTTGGGTCGTTGAGGTTGTATTCTATCTTTGAACCAACAGCTCCTTCAAGAACCATCAGGTAGCTATATTCTCCTTGTAAATTAAATTGTCTTCCTATTTTATTAGCAGCTCGTATGGTAATTTTGGGTTAAATGTTCATACTGCAGCGTAATTATTGGACTCGGATTATATTTTGGGCATCATGATTCTTTGATGGACTCGGAATATATTCCAAGCATCATAGTCCATTTCTGAACCTGATTTATGCAGCACATAGTTCCCTGTTTTTCCTGGGAATGAGCATGACCATGTATTGATGGATCGATATGGTTTCAGCCATATCCTGCTTAAATGTGTATATATATCAGAGGCTCCTTCACTGTCTGGGTAGTTGTGGACTTGAGGCTAATGACTGGGTCACTCTATTCAGTTGGCACATCCTAATTCCATATTGATTCAATGAAATCAAGTGCCAATAGAATACTGAACCTGGGAATATTTTCTCAGTGGCTACCTAGCAGCCATTGGGACAAAAACTTGGTGTCTATGACATGGTGATGACTGAAGAATCAGTCTCAGTCCCTTGGGAATACTTGGTTGGGTTAACATCAAATTTGGGAATTGTTGGGGCCAATTTCATACAACCTATGATGTTTCAAGCTAGTTGAAAACTGAGGTTGTCTAATAGCTTTCTCAGACATTTGGTTTTACCATGCTTGTGATTGGAGACTATTGTTTCATAATTCCTGAGGGTTATGTTAACATTTGTTCCTGGGAAGGGATTCTACTCATACTTCCTGAGAATTACTGTTAATATTTGCTCCTGGGAATTGAATACTATTTATAAGCAAGTCTCTTGGATTATGGGTTAACCTGTTCTTTGAATTCATGAAAATTTTAGTTGAGAGTCTCAGGTGAATACTCATCTCAGGAAGACTGAGTTCAATCTCAGAAAAAACTGATGAGATCTCAGGAAAACTGAGAGTCTCAGGAGGGTATTCATCTCAGGAAACCAGAGATTTTGATTTATTCAAGGACCATTTCTAGTCCTAAGTTTGGGACTTAATCAAGCAGTCATGGTGAGGAACTGAATGTTGCAGTAGGCAATACCAAGTATTGAGACTGGTTTAAATTTGCAGTGAACTAGATGTGATGTTGTTCCATTAGTTTTGGCTTTCTAAACTTGAAATGTTCGACTGTTTGATACCAGTCTTTGTCAGAACTGATCCTAGGAGTAGGGTTTTATTTTGAGTTCATTGAACTCACTACTAAAATACCCCACTTTACCGACGGAAGTTTAGCGACGGACGGATTCCGTCGCTAATAGCGACCAGTTTCCGACATCTTAGCGACGGATTAGCGACAGACAACATAACATAATTTTTTCCAATTTTAAATGTAAAAATTTGTCGGGTTTCCGTCGCTAAGTCGACGAACGTTAGCGACGGATTCTTTTTCGTCGCTTATTCGTCGTAAATGTTGGCGGCAAAATCTTTAAAACATTGGCGGGAACTTTAGCGACTAACTGGCGACGGATATATCCGTCGGAAAACACCTTTTAATTGGCGACGGTTTAGCGACTAATTTATTCCGTCGCTATTCCGTCGCTAGGTTCTGTGCCCTAACTTAAATTGAACCGACGGGGGGGAATTTTTCATTCCCCCCAAAACTCTCTCTCTCTCTCGCGGCTCTCTCTCTCTCGCGCGCGGCTCTCTCTCTCTCTCTCTCGCGGCTCTCTCTCTCTCTCTCTACCTGGTATCTCTCTCTCTCTCTCTCTCTCTCTCTCTCTCTCTCTCTTTCTCTAATTTTGGGTTTTGGGGCCGGGGGGGGGGGGAGTGGGGGGGGGGGGTCGGCTTCGCGGGGGGTGGAGAGGGCGGGGGGGGTGGTGAATGGGGTCAGGGGGTCGGGGGGGTGTGGGGAATGGGGGCAGGGGGTGGGGGGGTGGGGAATGAGGGTCGGGGGGTCGGAGGGGTGGGGAATGGGGGCAGGGGGGTCGGGGGGTGGGGGGTGGAGAGGGCAGGGGGGTCGGGGGGGTGGGGAATGGGGGCAGGGGGGTCGGGGGGGTGGGTAATGGAGAGGGCAGGGGGGTCGGGGGGGGGTGTTGAATGGGGGCAGGGGGGTCGGGGGGGTGGGGAATGGGTTGCATTCTCCGATACGGATACGGTTTGGCATGTCCCGATCCTAAGAAATAATACTATTTCATTTAATTTAATTTCATTTAATTTCAAAACTACTAAGAAATAATACTTAAAACACTTAAAATTATGCCTAAATGTATAAATTATATGTTTTTAAATGTAAATAATTTATTAATAATTATTTGTTTTCCAATACCAAAAAAATCCGATACTTCGATCCGATACCGCCGATACTACCGATATCGCCGATACCAATACTAGATTGCTTAGACTTATATTGCAAGGTAACTAGATACAAGTTATGATACAATGTAAATGCAAGTATACATGTTAGCTAGATAGCTTAGACTTATATTGCAATCTCCTATTCACACGAGTATTGATATCGCCGATGCCAATACTCGTAGGAATATATAGTCCGATACCGATTCCGATACCGATACTTTGAACCTTGATTTAAATACATGTTAGTATAGTATCTTCACATATATGTTAAGAGTATATACATGATTAGCAAGGTAACTAGATACAAGTTATGATACAATGTAAATGCAAGTATACATGTTAGCTAGATAGCTTAGACTTATATTGCAATCTCCTATTCACACGAGTATTGATATCGCCGATGCCAATACTCGTAGGAATATATAGTCCGATACCGATTCCGATACTGATACTTTGAACCTTGATTTAAATACATGTTAGTATAGTGTCTTCACATATATGTTAAGAGTATATACATGATTAGCAAGGTAACTAGATACAAGTTATGATACAATGTAAATGCAAGTATACATGTTAGCTAGATAGCTTAGACTTATATTGCAATCTCCTATTCACACGAGTATTGATATCGCCGATGCCAATACTCGTAGGAATATATAGTCCGATACCGATTCCGATACCGATACTTTGAACCTTGATTTAATTACATGTTAGTATAGTGTCTTCACATATATGTTAAGAGTATATACATGATTAGCAAGGTAACTAAATACAAGTTATGATACAATGTAAATGCAAGTATACATGTTAGCTAGATAGCTTAGACTTATATTGCAATCTCCTATTCACACGAGTATTGATATCGCCGATACCAATACTCGTAGGAATAGTCCGATACCGATATACATTGTAGAGCTCTGTTTTGCTATTCTGGACATGTTGTGACCTGTGCTGTTCTAAATAGGAGCCAGACACACTCCTAAGACGGGGGAGTATGTATAGTGATGTGGATTCTTACTAACTTATCATGTGAACCCATTTATGGGCCCTTCATTGAACCTTCTCATGTGCAACTTTCAGTCCATTCACAGTTCCCTATATTATACTCTACATCACCTAGTTCACTTATATCTAACATCCTAACCCTAATCCAAATTTATGAGTATCGGTATCGGGCTATTCTTATGTTTAGTTTGTCTTACGATACAGATTTTCACATCCAAATTGAGGTTGAGTCGTTATTTTATTGATCGTAGGTTCCCTGGCGGCGTCGTTGCAGGGCGCGACTCCGAGATATCTACCGCCCCCGCCTCCTCCCGCGCCCCCGTCGGACGATATGAGGACGCAGCTTGCGACTCTCACCTCCGATATGTCGGAAATGCGGAGTCTAATGTCGGATGTGCTGGAGCGCCTTCCGCGTCCTTCTTCTGCTCCCGGTCCAGATCCGTCTGCTCCCGGTCCGTCTAGTGCGGTTGCCGGTCCTTCCGACCCTGGACGTTATTCATTTGACCGTTCTGCCGAGGTCCGCCTGGTACCGGATACTACGCTCATTGGGCTCATGGACTTGATGTCGCCAGAGCAGCTCCGCACGCTTCCAGAGCATGTGTTGTCCCAGGTGCCGGCGTACATGGTGGAAGAGTACATCCGCAGAGCCGAACGACGACGCGATCCATCTCAATGATATTTGTACTGTTTTTGGATATTTGTACTGTTTTTGGATTTTGAATTCTGGATATTTTGGAAGCGTACATAAATGTTTGGATATTATGAATTTGTGTATTTGTGTTTGGATATTTGTACATAGATGTTTGGATATTTCTGTTTGATATTGGATATTATGAATTTGGATATTTGGATATTTGGATATTTGTTGATCGTACATGGATGTTTGGATATTGGATATTATGAATATGTGTAATATTTACGAAAAGGAAATAGAATGTTTCTGTAATTTTTTTAATTAATGTTGCATTTAGCGACGGACTAGCGACTAATTAGCGACGGATATATCTTTTTAGCGACCGATGAGCGATTAACTAGCGACGGAAAATCCGTCGCTAACTGGGTTATATAAATATTTGCAGTTACCGACGGACGAGCGACGGACAATCCGTCGCTAACTGGTTGAAATAAATTTGCAGGTAGCGACGATCTAGCGACCAACTAGCGACGGAACTTCTGTCGCTAACTGGGTACGATTAATATTAGCGACGGAATATCGACTACCTAGCGACGGCAAATCCGTCGACATGGTTCTGGAAATATGGTAGGTTTCCAGAGACTTAGCGACGGATAATGGGTCGCTAATCCGTCGCTAATCTGTCGAGGATGACGACGGACTAGCGACGGCTTAGCGACCCATTATCCGTCGACATGGTTCTGGAATTATGGAAGCTTTCCAGAACCAGGCCGACGCCCTACCCGTCGCTAATCCGTCGCTATAACGTCGAGGTTAACGACGGAATGGCGACGGAATAGCGACTGATTTTGCGTATCAGAAACCTCTCTGATACGCTTTTACCGACCTATTTACGACGGCTTAGCGACAGATATTTTAATATTATATGGCATGTAAACCGACGGGAACAAGTCGCTAATCCGTCGCTAATCCGTTGAAAGGCAACCATCGGTAATCAGTCGCTAGTCCGTCGGTTAATCATTTGTCCGACGGCTTAGCGACGGACAAATTTTAGCGACGACGTATTTCCCGACGGCCATTTTCATCAAATATCCGTCGCTATGCCGTCGGTAATTTATGTTACCGACGGATTCGCGACGGATGTGGCCGTCGCTAAAGTTGGTTATTTTGGTAGCGTCAGGAGCCTGAGATTCTGAACCTGGGCTTGGGGTACCCTGTTCAGTCAGGAACCTGAGAATTCAGGAAGGAGAGTGGAATGTTTGGGTATATCCTGTATAGCCTATTATGGTTTAACCATCTTTTTGAGATTAGAGTTCAATTCAACTTGAACCCTGCCTCAAGTTTCTTTGTAAACAACTCAGGTTTCACTGAGAAGTTTATGATGGCACTGGACTGGTTGTTCAGGCTCTATTGAACTAATCACATCAGGAGTTATACCTTGTTCTTAGGATAGTTTCCTAATGTTTTGAGCTAGAAATTGTACTAACAGTTCAGTGAACCCTGTAGAGAATTCAGATACCTGTGGTGTATCTCAGTAAAAACCTGAGATAGATCTCATTTAACTGAAATGATTTCAAGTGCTCACTGGACTCTCATTTTAGCACTTAGAAGCCTATTCTCAGAACCTGAGATACTTGGTGTACTCCTGTGTAATCTGGAAAGAATTCCTGTATAACCCAGGAATGAATTCAGTATAACATGGAACCAGTGCATCCCTTTTTATGCACTGTTAATTGGGAACTCAGGAAAAACCTGAGATACTTGATAACTCCAGTGCTAACCAGGAATGTATCCCTGTGTTAATCAGGAATATATTCCTGTGTAAACTAGGGATCCAGTAATGATTTCCAGTAAATTCTAGAAAAGTTCAAGGTAATTGCAGTATAGCTAAGTTGTTTTCCTATTAGATAAGATGGCTAAATCATGTGAATTAGCATTAAATTTCTCAATTGCTTGAACCTGCATAAGCAAGGTCTTGAATAATTTAAGAGGCACTCTATCATTGTTAGTTTACTTTTTGAACTTTGTCTTATAGAAATTACGTTTTCAGCTTTATATTAAGTTCTTGTTAGTCTAGATTATAGTGAGTAATATTAGTACTCTATAGGAAACCATAGAACTAAGGTTCAGATTAGGAATTACTTGTAATTAGAATCTCTTGATAAACCAATTAGAATTAGCAGTTTGTTAACCAACTTGTACACATCATTATTTCATACAGGAGGATATCTAGCTCTTTTGCCTACTTGTACTTTCCTGGAGCAAGGCAAGTATATTCTATGGTTTTGATCAGTACATTTTCTTGTTCTTATTGCTGACACACTGCGACACGTTCATGATCTTTTCTGGCTTGTTCTTTCATGATCTTACTTGTATCTTGGGGTGGGGAAATACTCTAGATATGTGACCAAACCCGGATACTTATTCATGATCTTTAGCTTAGGTCTCGCACAGTGCACGCGGGTCCTAAGCCGTACCTTATATGATTTTTCAGGATCTATTCATGCTCTTTCATGATCTTACCTAAGCCGGTCACATATCATAGAAGTATTTCAAATTTATAACACACATATTCAGGATTTTGTTCTTACATTAGTTTCCTATGATCCTGATCTTGATTTTAGCTATAGTCGTGATCTTTCCTGCATATTTATATAGTCGTGATCTTTTCTGTATCTTTATTGCAGTAGTTCATGTTCTTCATGTTCTTTACATACCTTGTTCTTATCCTGTTCTTTCAGCATTTATTTTCTATACCATGATGTTATTGTTCTTTACCTAGAACTGTACTTTGCTCCGCTCCTGAATAGGATATGTTGCAGGTATGCTTGCAGGATATTGTTCTACTCTATGGGCCAGAGCCCAGGATTTAGCTGAGCAGGATGAGGCTTAGCTTGAGGTTTCAGGTTTAGACTGTTAGCTTTACTCTTAGATATTGTCTTTAGAATTCATGTACATTTCATTCTTGATGACTCGTACTTTTATATACATAGAATTGTGGATTATGGTGATCATTCTGGGATACGTTTTTAGATGCTGTAATTCTATACTTTCATGTTTATCTGGTTAGTTTTCCCTAGCTTGGTACAGCTTACTTCGTTGTGTCTAACGACGAAGGCTGGGCGTGTCCGGCTCGTGTCCGATTATTCGGGAGCGGGTCGTGACAGCCAGGCAACCTTAGACGAATTCGGCCTGAGTTCGGTCCGAATTCGGCCAGAGTTCGACTGGGTGTTTATATATACCAGCACCAACCCGAGGCCTCCTTCTTCTTCATTCTTCCTCCACATCCTCATAACAGCAGCATCGTCCCTCCGAACCCTAGTTTTATCTCCATCATTGTTCTTCCAATCCTTGTGGAGTTTCTCGTCCAAACTTTGGATTCATGCGGAGATCGTCAACCTCTTCGACATATCCAATTTTGGAAGGTATCATCCCTTCTTTCTACCACTTTTCAATACTTAGGGTTTGTAGAAATTTTTGGGAAAGTATGCCCAAGTCCAATCCCTTCAAGAGGAAGAAGACCAATGCCAGTGATGAGGCATCGTCTTCAGATCCGCATACGGATTGCCTCTTTTCTCCGGTCCAATCGGACAATGGTGTGTCGGATGAGTTTTATTTTAAAACTTCCGATCAAGCTTTACTGTGGTACGCCGATTTTGTCATGCGTACTATTTGTACCGGGTCGCCGATTAAGTGGACTGTCTTTCCGGATCACCTCCCTTACTTTGAGGCATTAGGGTTACAACACTTTGTCACCTTACAATTCCCCATTGCCACTAATGCCATTAGACTATTCTACTGTAATTTCGTGTTAGACACTTTTACAGCGAGGACACATGTCGGAGGAATTGATATCGAATTCACTGATGACACGTTAGCGAAAATCCTTAGTATCCCAAATGAAAGTGCCCCGCTAGATGACATCACTGATTTTGATTTCTCCGATGGCACGACACTCGTTAGTTTCAAGAATGAACTTTGTGCGCCCGCACGCGCTCTTCCTGGAAAGTTCAAGGCTAATAACTTGAACTTGTTTAACTACGAATTACATCGCATCATCTATTCTACCTTCCTTCCAAAATTTACTTATAAAGATGATGTCACTGCACTTAAGCTTTCTGCTCTTTATCATATACTTAAGGGAATTCCTTTTTCTGCCCCTAAGACTATCATTCAGATGATGGGTAGATGTCGCGGGAGAGACCGCAACCTATCTTATGCGATGCTCATTCCTCGTATTTTTCAGAGATTTGATATTGATTTATCTACTTGTGCTGTCGACCCCGAGCCCAAGTTTTTCAAACTTTTTCGTCGCAGCATTGCATCTGTTCCTCCATCTACTGCACCTACTCCTCTTGCACCTACTCCTACAGATCCCACAGTACCTGTTCCTCCTCATTCTTACCCTATGACATTTGAGGGTATCCATCAGCACTTATCAGATCTGCAGTCTTTTTATGTTGAGACCTCTAGGGAACACGAGTTTCGTGATGTGACTCGGTTCCAGGCGATTGCCAACTCCTTCGCCGATCTGAGGTTTACGCAGACGGGTCATTCTGCTAGCTCTCTGCCTCGAGACCCTTCTGTTTCTTGCTACCGTATTGACGACGAGGCGGTTCACTCTCTGTTCCAGCCAGGGAATACATATGATTGATATCGTACCACTGGCGCCACTCCTCGCACTTCTGGCGCTGGTACTTCTAGAGCTGGTCCTTCTGGACATGCTGGAGCTGCAGCTGATGACATTGATGATGATGATGAGTTTTGAGATGTTAGATTATTGAGACTGTTACTTTTTGTCTTATGTTTACTTGGAAATGCTCCGACATTCCAAGATTATATCAGTACTTTTTTTAGTACTTTTTCTATTATGTGACTATTCATGGACATGGTTTTATGCCTCAGTTTTGGCATCTTAGTCTATTTCAGCACTTTATTTGTTTCAGTTTAATAGTAGCACTATCTATCTTTTGTTGCTTCATTCTTTATTAACTGCCTGTGACAAATACATGCATGTGTTGTTTCTACCATGCATGTCATGCTTATCTATGTTTATTGTGTTTCTTCACTGTTTATTACTTATGCATTGATTGCGGGGGAGCTTTCTCTTATGCAATTATTTTGCAAGTGACAACGGGGGAGAAATAAGGATTTAATATTTTTTTGTGAATACAGGTTATGAACAATTTTTTGATTACTATTTTGAATTGATTCCAAGCTTAGATGTTATATCGGCAAAGTTTGTCAATTATCAAAATGGGGGAGATTGTTGGCCCATTGGTCATGGTCAAACCTGATTTTAATAATTGTTCAAACTCTGTCTCGATATAATTACAAGTCAACTCAGATGTTTACCTACGACGTTTTGGACACTGCTCAACAATGGTTATCAACAATGCTCAAGACTGAAGCCGTTTGCCATTCAAAATGTACTTCCTGCTAAGCAATATAATTTTTTATTTTATTGAGTCTATGAATACATTGTACACCGAGTCGTACTGGCAAATAGGCTATCCTAAAATGTTTTTTCAAAACCATCATATTCTTTTACAAATGACCTACGTTTTTGAAAAACATTCTTTTTACAAAAAGCTTCTGAAGGATTGTTCAAAAAGCCAAAATTTATTTTTTCCAAAAATGAACTGGCAGAACCCCAGGAGAACTCGGGCCGAGTTCGGCCAGAGTTCGGCCATGTGGAACGTTAGTGAACGTTGGGTTTTTGAACTTGGTCATCCTTCAGCTACGGTTTGTAACAAAGAGTTCTGTCCGAATTCTGTCCGAATTCTGTCAGAGTTCTGTCTTTGGAAAAACTATAAATATATAAGTATTTCGATCATTTCAACACACCAATTCACTTTCAATCTCTTCTCTTCCTAAGCTTACATTCTTCCAAAGAGTTCTAAAAGCTTTTATTTTCAAATCCCAAGCCAGTTACAATCCTCTAGTCGATTTGCCAGTACGGTACGGTCTAGAAGTTCCAGAGCGATTGTAATCAGAGGCTTGATAGAAGATTCAACTCTTCACAATTGAAGTTGGTTGAGTTCTTCGTATCAAAGCTCACGTCTGTAGAAGTTGCAAGGACATCGTATGAAAACTTGCGAGATTTTCCAATAGTGGATTCAACTGGAAGCTAGAGTTCTTCCGACTGGACTAGTCCTCACAAGAGGGAAACCAGTATAAATCTCGGTATTTGCGTTTGCCTTCTGATCACTTTTAAATTCTGTCATTTAATTTTTGTGATTATTATTTTATCTGTGATCTAACTGCTAACAAGTTTTATTTAGCAATATTCCGCTGCCTACTCTTTTCAACCCCCCCTCAAGAGTATTCTGCTTTACGATTTTGTTCCTACACTGTCGACCAACTCGTCGGTGAGCTCTCCATCACTGTGTGAGCGTCGATCCGCCGCTCATCTTCCCCCTTGGTCTTTCCTACGCCAGAGCAGCGCCCTCCGCGTGCTCGAGCACACCGCGCCGCACCACCTCGAGAACCCGATCCCGTCGCCTGTGACCGCCGGAGCGCCGAGCTCCGCCCCCTCTCTCTCTTCCTCGTTCCCCTTTCTCCTCCTCTTAAATTTTTTTCCTTTGCTCTTCTCTTTCTCCTCTGAGGAGAAGAGACAGAGTTAATTTATTTCTTTTTTTTGAACAGCAATTTATTTCTTTCATTATTATATTTTATTTAATTACTTAGTTATTTAATTGTTTCACTTTGTTATTTCTGTGTTAACAGAGCTAATTTTATATTTATTATTGTTATTAATATTAATATTATAATTTTTGTTGGTATATGATTGTTTTTAGGTTCTTTGTTTCCCTTACTATTATTAACATTTTATTAGTTTTATTTTATTAGTATATTTTATCAACCATTTATTTTAAAATAAACCTATAAATATTTCTAAAATTTTCTTCGTAACATGATTTTTATAAGGCTTAGAAGTTTAAATATGTTATATAATATATTATTATGCAACTGTGGTAATTTGAATATAGTTTTGAGCTAAGAGGTATCTTGATAAATTAAATTTTATTTTGTTGTTGCTAAAATAATTTACTAGCTATAATTGTCTAAGTATTTTAACTAATAGGAACATAGATTTCACTAATATAAATAAGTATTTTCTAGACAATAACATGTCAGTTTTATATTATGTAAATTTTTAAAATAATTATAAGTACCTATTCTCTCAAATTCTCTTTTGGTCATCATCAAATCTTGTCCATAACAAATCCCCTTAAGCCCATTTTCTCGATTCCATATTCGAGACCACATTATGTCTACCCTAACTAATTTGACCCTTCTGGACCCAATAGAACTGTCCATACAACCATCAGAGGCCACCTTGCATAGTTATTATACCGAAGTCTCGGTTCGTGCCACCTTGATCATTGCAGTACACCATGCGTCCTACCAGGCAAGACACCTTGCCTTTACTGTTTAAATTTCTTTCTCAATATCATGCATGCTTTATAATTATTTATTTCTAGCAAATATAAATTGTTATTTCAAAACTTTATGTAGTTGCAAATTACTATACTTAGTTTTCGTTATGCATTTGACCTAGAGTTAAGGGACCACCTTTGTTTGTGCCGCATTCATTAGCCCGACACCTGTGTACCACGATGTCACGTGTCTCATATAGATTCGGACTTGCGTACCGACCGTACATTGGTGCGTACAGGACGAGCGTTAGGATATAACTGCTAATATAGTTGTCTAGAAAACTTAGCGATTATTAAAAATATCGTGGTGTGGATTCAGCACGAGTAGTGCATGGGAAGGATGAAGACAGTTATTAGGCGCAGGGGCTTTCACACATTTACTTTTCTCTAGCTGCCATTTGTGACTTAGCCGAGAGCTAGTGCGCCGTGCACTTATTTACTTTTCTCTAGATGCCACTAGTGCCTCGGTTGAAACACAAATGTACCGTGCATTAACTTTCCTCTAGCTGCCGTTAGTGACTCATCCAAGAGCTAGTGGCCGTGCATTTATTTTTCTCTAGATGTCCCTTAGCTCTCACTCGAGTGCTAATGGGTCGTGCATTTACTTTTCTCTAGATGCCACTAGTGCCTTGGTTGAAACGCTAACGCGCCGTGTTTCTAGTCTCGGGAGCCCTTGTGTGGAACATTGTCTTCAAAATACATTTTCACATAGAATAGTTAAGGACCTTTATTTGTGTAGTCATATATACTTTTCTGTTGAGCTATATTTATTCAGTTATTGGCATGATATTACGTGCCTTGTTACGTCCCTCTGAGGACCTGGTTATCCCGCCAGGTGTGTGCTCTTGTCTTTCGCAGGTATTCTAGCCATGGACATCTCTATTCCTTCGAGGATGATTGCAATTGGATCGTCTTCGCTTCGCTTGCCAAACTTATTTTATTTTCCATGTATTTTGTCCCTTGCTTGTAGGTAGTGGATTTGTCTCTGCCCAGTATATTGTATCAAGACAATTCATAATCATTATTTGAAATCTTTTATTCTTCTATTTTGTGTGGATGAGATTAGTCATGGTTTAACTGTATTTACAGCTTATGTATCCATGCGAGGCCTATGTACTTCGTATGAATGCAGCTGGCATGTCTACGTTCCTAGTCCTACGCATTATGGGACTGGGGTGTTACATATATGTTGGGCTATTTAGAGCCTTTGTAATCTTCAGTTTTTAATCAATAAAAGAGATTCTTATGTTATACTTTGTTTACTTCCGCTGCTTATGTTATCAATTTGAGATAAATACTATGTGAACCTGTTATCTTACCTTGCATGAGCGAAACTCCAGGCTCGTGCGACATCACGCTCCAGCGAGGACGATGATTCGAGTGAAATCCAGCGAGGACGAGCGATTTTTTCGGATCGGGGCATGACACCTCCTCAGCTGAGATACGTAGAATACGTCATGTACTCCCTCTAGCGACGGTGGTAAGGCTAATCTATGAGCTACCTCTCCAACACGTTCCAAGACATCGAAAGGGCCGATATATCTTGGGCTCAACTTGCCACGTCCTTCGAATCGAATCGTGCCTCTAGTGGAGGATATCTTCAAGAAAACATGGTCGCCTTCCTTAAACTCTAAAGGTTGACGATGATTATCTGCCCACTACTTCTGTCGATCCTGCGTTACTCGCAGGTGGGATTGTATCTTCTTTACCTTCTCCACTGTGCTCAAAACCAGCTCGGAACCCAATATTTGTCGCTCTCTGATGTCGCTCCAGAAGACAGAAGATTGACACTTCCTACCATACAGTACTTCAAACGGAGCCATCTGAATGCTCGCTTGATAGCTATTATTGTAGAAAAACTCTACAAGATGAAGGTGGTCTTCCCAAGATATGCCAAAGTCAAGCATACACGTTCTCAACATATCCTCCAGCGTCTGAATAGTACGCTCTGACTGGCCATCTGTCTGCGGATGGTACGCTGTGCTAAACTTCAAACGCGTACCTAAACTTTCTTGTATTCTCCTCCAAAAGTGTGAAGTAAACCTCAATTTACGATCCGATATAATACTAACTGGTACACCGTGTAGCTTCATTATTTGCTTCATATATATCTTCGCCAAAACTTCTGTGGACTATCCCACTCTAAAAGGTAAGAAGTGGGTTGATTTGGTATGTCTATCAACAATCACCCATACCGCATCTCGTCCACTAGGACTCCGAGGAAATCCCATGATGAAGTCCATCATAATGTGCTCCCACTTCCACTCGGGAATAGATAGTGGCTACAATAATTCGGCCGTCCTCTGGTGCTCGGCCTTCACTTGTTGGCCTACCAAGCACTTGGCCACGAAACAAGCTATCTCTCACTTCATTTCGTGCCACCAATAATACTGTCGTAAATCCTTCGGGATGAATAGAGTAAGTCGAACTGTGTGCTTCTGCCATCAACTCCTGCAGCAACTCACCATTAGGAACATAAATACGATCACCACATCGCAATATCCCATCGGGATGAATCCTCAATCCCGTCTGCTCTCCTGCTTCAGTCCTTTCTCTAAGCCGTCAAAATCTAGCATCCGTGGGCAATGTAGCCTTGATCCCCTCTAGTAATGATGATTGCACTTGGAGATTGGCTAACACGCCATCTACTCCAGGTAATACTACCTCAATACCAAGCTGCTGCAAGTCTCTAATCAACTCCTTCTGCGTAGTCAAGAAGTGTGCCATGGGCTTACGGCTTAATACGTCTGCCACAACATTAGCCTTGCCCGGATGATAATGTAGCTCGATCTCGTAATCCTTCATCAACTCCAACCAACGTCACTGTCGTATATTCAACTCTTTTTGTGTGAACATGTACTTTAGGCTCTTATGATCAGTGTAGATATCAACCTTCTCGTCGTACAAATAGTGCCTCCATAGCTTCAAAGCAAAAATAACCGCTGCGAGCTCTAGATCGTGGGTTGGATAGTCTTCTCGTGCACTCTCAACTGTCTCGATGCATATCCTACTACACGACCGTGCTGCATCAATATGCATCCTAATCTATTCCCGAATACATCACTGTAGATCATAAATCCTCCTGGACCCGATGGTAGTGTCAAGATCGGTGCCGTGGTCAAGCACTTCTTTAATTCGTCAAAAGTGGCTTGACACTCATATGTCCATACAAACTTCTGATCCTTGCAAGTGAGTCGAATCATAGGCCCCGCTATACGAGAGAAATCTTCTACGAACCTTCGGTAATAACCCACAATTCCAAGAAAACTTCTTACCTCGAAAGCTGATGTGGGAGCGGGCCATGCCTTGACTGCTGTGATCTTTTCTGGATCCACTGATATGCCGTCTCCAGTAACAATGTGTCCGAGAAATAGTACCTCCTTGAGGAAGAACTCACACTTGCTAAGCTTCGCGAAGAGTCGTTCAGTCCTCAACGTTCCCAAAATAATCCGTAGATGCTGCTCATGCTTCTCTTGACTCTTGGAGTAAATCAAGATATCATCTATGAAAATTACCACAAATTTGTCCAAGTACTGGTGAAAGATCTTGTTCATTAAATTCATGAAGACTGCGGAAGCGTTGGTCAAACCGAAAGTCATGACCAAGAACTCGTAGTGTCCATATCTCGATCGAAAGGCCGTCTTCGCAATGTCTTTCTTTCAAACCTTCAATTATTGGTAGCCCGATCGTAAGTCAATCATAGAGAATACTTTTGCTCCACTCAGTTGATCAAATAGATCGTCTATACGCGGTAATGGATACTTGTTCTTCACCGTCACTGCATTCAAAGCTCTCTAATCGATGCACATGCACACTGTCCCATCCTTCTTAGGCACAAAAAGAACGGGCGCTCCCCATGGTGACGTACTGGCATGAACAAAGCCTTTCTCCAATAAGTTGTCAATCTGCGTCTTCATCTCCTCCAACTCCTTGGGTGCCAGACGATACACTCGCGATGAAATGGGCTCGACTCCGGGGATAAGCTTAATAGAAAACTCAATGTCTCGGTCAGGTGGCAGTCTTGGCAAATCTTCGGGGAATACATCCTCGAACTTGGTAATGATTGGGTGCTAAAGGGTGTCCTGCATCATCATGTGAGTCCCCAATGTGGGTGTATCACAACTCTCTCCTTCTTCTTAGGTGAATTCGAACGTCGTCATATTCGGTGGTCTAAAGACGATATTGCCCCTATGGTAGTCTAAAAGAGCGAAATGCTGGCTCAACCAGTCAATTCTGAGGACCACATCGAATATAGGCATAGGGAATACAAGAAGTCGTGCTCTCATCTCTCTACTACATATCACTACAGGGCAAAGTTTGCAAACACCACTAACAGGTACAACTCCTCCTTCAGAAAGGATTCTAATATTTTTAGACAAGGGCGTGATGGGAATGTTGTGTCAAGTAGAAAAACTAGTGGCTACAAATGAATGAGTGGCTCCAGTATCAAACAACGTAATGGCAAGAAATGAAGCAACTAAAACCATACCTGCTATGACCTCTGCTTCTGTCTCTATTTCTATATTCTCAACTGCTAGAGAGAATACATGCCCATAATTCTGTCTAGGACCCTGAGCTCTGGCCCTCTCGAACTGTGCTGACTGGGGTAGTAATAGTGGGCGAGGTGCTCCTGCCGCTGGCTGAGGTGCTGGAAGTGCTGGGGCTGTCGGTCTCGGGTTCTACAGAGCATAAACTAAGGACTGCTGCTCTGGACAATCCTTCACCTTGTGCTGTCCTGACCCGCATCTCAAGCATGCTCCAAGTCGAGTTTGACAGTCCTTCAAGAGGTGTCCCTGCTTTGCGCAATAGTTGTAGGTGGGCTTCTGATAAGGTATGGGCCTCTGCTGGAACTGTCCTGTGGGCCTCCTGATAGGTCCACTCTGAGTAGCTCAGGCTGGTGTAACTGCGGGCGTATGGCATCTCGATGTCTGCTGCTCCTCCTTGCGAAGAATCTCCTGAGTACGAGCTTCTTCCAAGACAGCTGAATTGGAGACTCGAGACTGTGTATTCGTATAAGACTTGAGCTCCAGTGCAAGTCCCTGATGGAATCTTCTTGCCTTCTCTAACTCTGTCGGAATCAATCCCACACCAAATCTACTCAGGCGAATAAACTCTGAGTCATACTCATCAACGGTCATATTTTCTTGCTTCAGATGAAGGAACTGGTCGTAGAGACCATCTCGAACATGAATAGGGAAGAATCTCTCATAAAATGCATCATAGAACTGCTTCCAGGTGATCCCAGTACCTAACCGTCTCTCTTCCGCCTTCCACCAATGGTGAGCATTATCTTCTAACAGTAGGTCCACTGCTTTTATCCAATCTCGAGCTGGCAACTGGGATGCCTTCAGTAGCTTTTCTGTACTAATAAGCCATTGTGATACCTCTAGTGGCTTCTCCGTTCCTCTAAAGGCCTTGGGGTTCATATCCGTAAAAATTTTGATAGAGCCTTCATAAGGATGCAGAGCCGGTGCTGGTACGGAAGGTGGTGGTGGAGGTCTAGCTAAGGCTGTCATCATAGTCTGTCTCATCAGCTCAGTCTGCTGCCACTAGGCCTGCATCATGGCGTACATAAATTGGGAAGTAGGGCTTCCATCAGTCGGTGGTGGAGGCATCTGAGGTCTCGATTGTGGTAGAAACTGCTGAGGGAATGGTGGTAGTGGAGGCAGTGGTACATTCCCTTCCGATGGCATGGTAGTGGCCTTCTGAGCCTGGCTGACTGGGGGTGCTGCGGTCTCTGGGTGTACCATCGTCGGTTTCGTAGTAGGTTGCGACGGTCCTGGCTGGTATGGTGTCACCGGTGTCATCGGAGGATTCTGTCCCTCCGGGGTATCCTCTTCACCAGATATGAGGGCCAAGGCAGAAATGCGTCCGCTTTTGAGATTTATACTGTTGGCACGAGGAAGAATAGGACGATATTATGAAAGGTTAGATATGAGGAAAATCAATTAATCAAGGAGGTTTCGAAAAGGTTGTAAGTCAAGGGACGTAGTAGTTCTAGATGAGATATTTTATATTCATATATGAAGGCTTGTTGGGCACAGTCATGTGACCCAAAAATATTTTCTTGACCTGCGTGGGCCACCACAAAAATATGTAACGCTCCAGTCCCAAAATACTTAGGACCAAGTACGCAAACATGTCAGCTCCACATATACGAAGAATACTCCAATATATGGAATCCTCGTATACGTACATAAGCTATATATATAATAAAATCACAGGCCAAAATATAAGTATCTAATCTCATCACAGCTCAACACAGAAGAAATGAGTGTCCAAACAGCTATACAAAATAGTCACAAAGATCGGAGTCCAACCTCCGCAAGTAGAAAGTAAATGAAAGAACATAAGATATCCACTACATAGTCTCAATAATCCTCGAAGATAAGAATAGAGCTAAATGTCAGAGGGAAATGCTTCGTCGCCCACAAAAGATGGATCCAAAGCCGCTCCGTACTCCTGCAGAAAATCGTTTAATCCTGGAGAGATAACCAGTTCCTCAGTGGGACGTAACAAAATACAAAAAAATACCATGCCATGAACTGTGATAATATAATAAGAAGAAAAGATGAATGCAAGCCGGGTGCCTACCAGTTCTACAGTGATAATGCAGTTAAGAACAGACCTTCAACGCATAGGCATCGGGCTCAGGTGCAAGTAACTCAGGTATGGTCCCATCTGGATACCAGGGACCTCAAAGTATAACATTCCTCGAATGTCAGAGGCCAGCAGGAGCAAGAATAAGAAAGTGCATAAGGGACCCATACGTTAAGGAAACTGTTCTCCCCACCCAATGCCTAGTAGGGTCACATCCATGACTCATGAACCCCTAGTAACTGCCAAGTCTACTAGCATGTAAATCTATTGGCAGATACTATTGTCCGTCGTATGCCTCATATGTATCGGTGGCCAGCCAACTACGCGAGAACATTTCCTACATGTGACACACAACACATAGTAAGCAAGTGTCAAGGCCGTATGAGATATACAGATACCTCATCAACTAAGGGATGGTCACTTGACTAAGTCAATGCAAGAGAATAAATAAAAGCGAGAAAACGACCGATATAGTCGCTTGCACCCAAGTGTGACTTGGACGCACAGTTATATTATAACAAATAGGAAATGCTGAAAATAACAAATGAAAGTAAGAATATAGTAATCACAGAGTAAGGTGGCAAGGTATCTTGCCTGATGGTGCGAAGGTGACAAGTCCAAGAATTACAATATCAGCACAAGAAATGTCACAATCTCCAAACAACTCCGGATGCTGAAACAAACATCAAGAACGGGTTCGAAATAAGTGATATATCTAGGAAATGTCTGTCCAAAATTCAAATTCTGGAACAGGGACAAAATCGTAATTTCGGGTCAAAATGATGTCCGCCGTTAGACCTGTTTTGCACCGAAATGCACGTCAGTATCTACGGTCTCTATAGTCGTTAAATTATACGTCTATGGATTCGGTTTAAGGAGACGAACCCAACGGAATGTCCAATTTTGGATTCCGATGAGCCGTGTACAGAATCGTCCGTTGGATCGGGTCGCGGGCCCACCAAATTGGCGTTCCGGTCGACCTACTAAGAATCAGACCAAACTTGGCACACAGGACCAAAAAATTGATACGGTCCTGATGGCAAAGTTTCGTGTCGATCCGACGAACGTGCACGAAGTTATGGCCAAGTTTGTAAAAGGTCGATACGGGGATATCTCGACGGATACGTACTGATTTTGTCGTGCATGCACAACAAAATTGAGTTCCATCAGTTTCCACATGTCGACAACATCCATAAGCGTCTTTCGATGTGTACAGTGTATGACCATGTCGCCCGGTTGTCGGGGCGCACGCCGTATCGGGAAAAGTTTTCAAATTTTTAAGGTTTTAAAGGCAGTCTTTCTTGCAAGTTTGACAGTGAATAACTTCCTGAATAATAATCGAAATGTAAATCTACGAAGTACGTTTTACTATTGGTTATGTTGTCTTTTACTATTATTAATTAGTTTGTCATAAACTATAATATTCGGTCCATAATTTGGCTTCCTAGTTGGGTTTTTAAACTAGGTTCATACTCTGTTTTCAAACAGTTTTTTGGGCCACTTTGCCTCGATTTTTCGAGTAATCCATTGGGGTTTTCAGGATTCTATTTAAAGGAGTTTGGAGGAGTTCATATTGGCTTCTCACAGGAGTTTACAAATCGAGAAATCCTCGAGCATGCGTGAAGAAAGGAGGATCAGGATAGGGGTACCTTGTTGTTGGCTGAGCAGAGTTATCCTCTATTCTGCGATGGTTTGTCGAGGTGTTCACCGACGTCCCGACGATCGATGGCGACGACAGGCAGTTGAGAAGGCTCACCTAGGATCGAGAGAGCTCTGGGGGCGATTGCGAGACAGGTGGGCTTCGGTTGAAAGAGAAAAATAGGTTCGAGAGGTTGCTTATATGCCAGGATTATACTTCTATTCTAATTAGATTTTCCCTGATTTAAAATCCGAGTTTATCTGGGATTAGCTAAATCTTATAGAGAATAGGATTGCGCCTATGTAGAGGAAATTTTGCTTTAAAAAGATTTTGGATTGATCGACTTTTCCTTAGGTTTAATCCATTCGAATCAGAGTTTTTAACCACTCTGTTGTCGGGCTGTAGGCGGTTTGTCATCTCGTGAGAAATTGAATTTCTCACGAGATGATGCTTCTACTTTTTTTACTATATATATATATATATATATATATATATATATATATATATATATATATATATATATATATATATATATAAAATATATATATATATATATATATATATATATATATATATATATATATATATATATATATATATATATATATATATATTGCAATATATTGCAAAAAAAATTCCAATATATGTCACCAAAATACAGAAAATAAAAGTTAAACATCCATAAAATCCAAAGAATTTCCTAGGATAGTTTTAGTAAGATTTTGTGCAACCAAATACTATAAAATACTATTTTCTTGCTATATTTATTTTTTTCATAAGAAATTCATATAATAACCCCCTTTTTTTTCTTTTCTCTATTTTCTACTAAGCTTTTAACAAATAAGGACATACTAAAAATTTCTAAAATATATAAATTTTTTCTAAATGTTTCCATAAGTATCAGCTCAAAATTTACCTCCAAATTGTAGCAATTCTTGCTACCTTAAACATCCACAAATATGCATTTAAAAAACCCTTATATAAATATTGTGAAATATAATAATTTATAAAAATAATAAGAATAATAAATCCTAATAATTTAAGGGGGTTTACAGATCCACCTTAATCGCCCCAATATACCGTGTACAGTATAGAGGTCTATCATGACGATTATTTTTTAGTAGCATGTCCTCCTGTAAAAAGGTGATGTTGGGCACCACTTCCATAGTACAGTGGCAGTGAGGACAGGAGACAGGATCTTCAGCGGGGGCTTTGACTTCAGCAAGATAAGAGTCGGCATGTAGTAATGTCTCACTTAAGGCCTTCCGTGTTTCTTTGGAGAGTCGCAATAGATCGAACAGAGACAACCTTGCAGGTGTATTGGCCAGCTGTGCTAGTATGTCAAAGTTGTAAGGCCGACCCATGCCTTCGGGAGTTGGCGCCTTCAGAGACTTGTCAAATCGCATCTCCTTCTACTTGGCTTTGTCGGTAGTTGAGAGCTTAGACGGACCAGCTTCTGAACTTGTGGGGGCAGCAGGAGCTTGAAAAGGTACTGCTTCTTCTTATGTGGGGTCATAAGTCCGTAGGTAAGCCTTCCCAGATCGCGTCTCGCCATATAGAACTTCGTAAATAGGAGAAGACACCATATGGCATGATTTGTATTTTTTGCCCCTTTTTGCTTTGGAAGATACCACCCCCTGCGTCATTTCTTGCACAAGGTTCGGATGGAACCACATGATTTCACCACGTTCAGTTGTGAGCGGCACCAAAGTTGTGTAGCGAGCTGGCGGCATGTTGACGACTTCCATTATTGCCTTAGGAATTAGGACTATCTGGGACTTCTGTGGGAGGAAAGTCACCAAATTGAAGAGAGATCATGTTAGAAGATACGACCTTGTCTTCAGCTTCAAGGTTGATCACTTGGTTGTCGATAAGCTATTGTATCTTCTTCTTCAGGATAATACAATCCTTGGTAGAGTGGTGCACGTATTGATGATAAAGACAGTACTCGGGATCATTGAGTTGATTCGCCTCTGCAGGACGTCATGGTGGAGGAAATGCCAGTTTATTACCCTTCGTCAATGTGTAAAAAATAGTAATAACATCATCCTCATCAAAGAAGAAAGTCTCCTTAGGTTTGTCAGGAGCGCCCTGAGAATTGGAAGCTCCCTTGGAAGTGTCGACCTTCAAGACTTCATTCCCTTTACCCCCACGGACCGGGATAGTTTGAGGGTGCTTGCCTTTGTCTTCAGATTTGGGTGTCTTCAACCCCAGTAATTCCAGATTAGGGACGTCATTTTCAGCAGCATCAGCAGCCCCAATGAAAGTAGGCCATGTATCATACTTATGTATATCCAGATAGAACTTCACTATAGGACAGAAGTTATGTCGACAAGTATCCATAAGTTCTGAGTCTGGTATACCGAAGGGCATCTTCGATGCTAGTCGCCTGAAGCGTTCGATGAAAGTAATAACAGACTCAGTCCTCCTTTGTTTGGTCTCGATGAGGGTGGACATACTAACATGCATGCCACTCTCATAAAACCTGTTATGGAATAACCTCTCCAAATCCTTAAAGGAATTAATACAACCGTCAGGCAGACTGCAGAACCATTCAAAAGCTACTCCTGCAAGGTGCTAATAAACAGCTTTGACAAGAACGGATCGTCCTTGGGTAAGTGTAGAGTCTGCGTGTTGAAGTATGTCATGTGTTGGCGGGGAGAAGTTATCCCGTCAAATGAATTTAGCGTCAATGGCTTATAGTTAGAAGGGCAAGTAGCATTCTTCCATTCAGGAGGATAAGATTGAGATATCCCCATCTTCTGAAGCTCGTCTTTGTGTGAGATGGTATCGAGAAGGACAACAAGAGAATCAATTGCATCCTGTTGATTGAGCAGATGTTAAGAAACACCTGCTATACGGTTGTCAAGCGTTGTTGGTGAAGAACCGCCCCCAGCATTTGTAAGATTTGGAGGAGACGCAACGGAATGATACTCCTTCTGTAGTGAATGAGGGTTGTTGCTATGAGCCGGACTAACGTGTGCTGAGACGTTTGGTTGAGGTGGAGGAACAGCCCCAGCAGCTTGGACCACCATAATACTGGTAAGCATATCAATGATCTTGACAAATGATGTTTCAAGGCCCTCTAGTCGTTTGTTGGTCTGATCACTGGCTTCTTCAGGTCTCTCTCCATCCACCACGTATGTAGATAACATACGAGCATGAATGGAGAAAATGGTACAACTGGTGCTGATACTGTCTGTCTCTGAGTTGAAAAGACCCTTATCTTCAGGTAGGTGAGGTAGATAGTCACCGTCAGACTCGGAGAGATCATCGTCATCTGGAAGGCTACCCCCAGTGTGAAGGTCATCTGCTTCAGGCTCTGAGGAAATACTACCCCCAGCTGAAGGATCATCACCTCCATCTTGGGAGTTCTCGTCATCTATACGAAATCTCGTCCTTGACCGACTACCCATATTGACTTCTACAGATGTAACAGCTCGTTGGCTATCTGTTGGCAGACTTCTTCTTCTTCTCTTCGCAAAACTGAGAGAAAAAGTCGGGTTCGTGGTCTATCTTCTTGGATTGGGGCTCCCGTAAGGAGGACCCCAAGAAGCCATATTGGATGAAACACACAACAGCTTTTTATTATCAGAGCGATGCAGTCGTCAAAACACGGACTGCCTCTGAGGCACTCTCGTTACTTTGGAGCAGCAACAGTTGATGACAATACTGGTGCACGGATGTACGCCATGAATTATCGTGTCCTCCCTCGCTTTACGCTTATGATTTATCATGTCGCGTAAATCAGTGGAAGGGAGTTTTGCCTTAAAACCCATGTCACATGCATCGCCGAACTTTGCATATGGGTTTGTAAGGAGAGTTGGCGCATCCGGACTTAGTTCACGTACAGGGGCAACCCCCACACCTAAGTTCTGTGATGACCTTGAAGACAGCCTCGTGCTATACGCGTTGGGGCCTGTCTTTTTGCTGTGGGCGCGTAGACCCTGGAGTCTGCCTTTGGGCGCATGCTTCCCAGAAGTCTTGGCAGCATACCTGAGATTCCTGGATGTGGGCGCAGAGTATGGGTCAGCAGAGCTTGGGCGCATAGCCTTGGGCGCACGACCCTGGAAGCATAGTCTGTCGAAGACAGAAGTCTTCTGGCCAGAGTTATGCGCCCACACACCCTCTTGGACGCATAGCTTTGGGCGCATAATTGGTGAAGCAGTGCTATTTTCTTCCAGTTTTGCCTCCTTCGTTTGTGAGCCTCGCTGAGTTTGCCCAGAGCGTCGAACACTTTGATTCCAGGTATCGTAGTGTTTTCCTTTTGTCATGACCCGTACCCGCTTTTCGGATATGAGACGTGTCCAAGCCAGCCTATGCTGCAGAGTCGGCAGTAGAACGATGTCACGGCCAAGATGCTCAAAATCATAAAATATAATATTTATTGCTCATTCACATTATTAAATCAAATCTACAATTTATTACAAGATTTATATTTAAAGAAAAGTACAAAGTTCTTACAAGTAATAAAATGATATCATTTCTATCTAATTTCTAGGTTTTGGTCTGCAAGTACACCCGTATCTCCCAATGCTAAGTGAAGCCACAGCTAACCTGAAAAATGTTAGTTTTTATTCAGGAATAGAACAAGTACACAAACCGACGATAATACGAAAATATAATAGAATTTACAAGACATAAAAATAACATATGTGAGATGAAAACTAGAAATTAACTGATGTCATGGCAAGCGGTGAAGAAAACAAGGAGAACAAATAAAAGACAACTATCTATGTATTTTGAAATATCTTGTTCGACATGTGAACGGCTAAGGGGTAAATACGGCACCCTGCACGTGTCTTGTGCAGCTGCTATTAGTCAAGATCATACATATTAGGATGGTAATGTCACGTCCCGCTCCCGCAGGAGCGATCGTCCTCGCTAAGGCATGATGTCGTACGGGCCTAGGTTGCGCCCGTGCAAGGCTAAGTCCAGAAACGACCGATTTGAGCTAGGCCACAGAGTCGCACAGAGTATCCCCATTTGCAGCGGAAAGTAAATGAACACAATTTGAAAGCGAATTCAACTCTTTATTGATATTCAAGAAGTTTACAAGCGACGCTAGGCCGATATTACAAATCGCTCAAGCTCTCTCTCTCTCCCTGAAACATAAAAGGCGTGCCAAGTGGCTTATAAGATGAAATGATTCATGGCGATGTTCCGATACATTATGTCCTGTATAGGGTGCTTCAGCTCCTTGCAATGCTCCAAGGCTCCAGAGATAGCTCCGTGCCTTAGCACGTTCGATGGAAGATCCGTACCCGCCGGCGTATCCTGCATCCTGTAAGCAGACTGTGGGGTTATCAGTACATTATTATGCACTGGTGGGGAGGCTAGCTCGCCCACAATGCCATCATTACCAAACACGTTCTATTTACTTTTGTGTACCGTCTATCATTCATTGTCTTTCTAATCTTGCCTTAGGATCAATTTTATGGCATATTTCATAGCCTATCTCGTGTTGCCAATTTCAAGTGTCGCATGAAAATACCATACCTGACTTACCCATACTTACCGTCCGGCCTTCCCTGTTCAATGTAAACCAAGTTAGTCAACAATTCATATATTTCAATTTAACATGATTCACGTAAATGTTTTAGTGCCAAGGGCGTGTTCCTGCCTTAGATTTTAACGCGTCATAGGCATGTTTTCGAGTTCATTTGCACGAAGTACTCCTTATCATTTAGTGCATTACATTTCAAGCCTATACATAAGGCGCTTCATTCAATTTCTTAACTTTCGATTACTTTGATTTCAATGCAAGGACTTGCACGTGGATCGCCACCAGCAAAACCCACTTAACTCTATATGCACCGGTCGCTGGCACCACAAGCCATTTTGGACATCCAAGCCGTTGTATTTCTCAACCAACGTAGGGTGCGGGCTGGCACACACCCCGTTAGTCTCTTGAAAATACTGCTGCACTTACGTCCCCTGGATGGTCAAGTCCACACCCAGGCAGCCCGTAAGCCATTTTGATTTCCGTCCGGACCGGCCACGTCCTCCCTTTGACCGTGCCGCTGGAAATCCCTTATATTTTCCACCTCCCGTATACGAGGGGATTGTCCACGACCATTTCGTATTATTTGTCATTTAACTTAACAGCCGTCTCCGAGCCGTAGGCTAACCCTTAGCCATAATGCGTTATCGACCAGGTTGGCGTCCATACAGCGCGGGTAGCGAGCCCCGTTGCACGTGCCCGTCATACCTGTCGCTAACCATTCCTTTTCTTCTTATCTTTTATTCATTCTTTCTTTCTCTCACTTGTTGTTCGTTCATTGATTCATTCACGTATTCATTCTTTCATTCGTTGGTTCATTCATTAACTTATCCATTCATTCTTTCATTCACACATTATACAACTTTCCGTGCGGGAGTCGCCTTGGTGACCCATCGGCCCCATAATCTTTCAATGTTGCTATACTCTACTTGGAACGACTATGTTGATAGTCTTCTTGTTTCATTGTTGTAATCCATTCATTGTTTCATTGTTGAACGCATAAGGGACTTGAACGTAAGCTTGTGCCTTAGCACGAGCGTGGAGCGCGGTGCGAGAGTTCTCTTATTTTTCATGTTCCTTTCCATATTCTATACAAGCATACAAGATGGGATTATTCCCTTAGCTAGGTGCGTTGGGTCATTTATTAGCATGCGCGGTGTTATCGCCTAGCGACTTCAGTGATAGTGTCCGTATTGTTATGTGTCTAGGCTAAGCAAAGACGGGTTCATCGGAGCCACCCACCTTAGCGATGTTTGTATCGGCCGAGCGATACTCCGAGCGCGCCTTTGATAGTCTAAGTCTTGGATTCATCTTTGATGAGCCATTGTAAGTCTTGCATCGATTCGCATCGATACTTCATCGGGCCGACGCAACTCTTCGAGTCGACGGCTCGTTTGAGTCGTTACACTTGCCGTTTGAATAGGTGTTCCGCTAGGGCGGAGCGGGTCATTACATAATACACCACTCAAAACAAGTCTCGTCCTCGAGACTTCCTGAGTGCAGGTCATCCTACCGTTCCTTAACTCGTGTTATCGTGTTTTTATAGACAATTCTATCGAACGGCTCTATCGTTCGATGGCATCGAACCATGCTCGGTACCTTTCAAAGTTCCATGTCACATACGTTTGGTCGATCTTTATTGGATAACTTTTCATTCATTTTAGAGTTGATGACACTTATTCAATTCAGGTGTTTCTTCGACTTGGTTGCTTTTTCGACGTATCATGGGACTGAAACGGTCGCACGAGGTGCGTTATAATTTATCAAACTCGAGAGTCGTAGGCTGAGGCAAACTCACTCATTCGTTTATGCGCATCGTAACACCCACTTGCAGCTGCATTCGAGTTCATCATATCGCTGAGTTTGGATTGTGCACGTATTCAAGGCGTCCTCCGAATACGTACATTTCAACCAAGCTTAGCGACTAGCGAAGTTGGACAAGCTACTCGTGATAGTTTCGATTTGCCGATCGTTTTGCTAACTTCGATTTAAAACCAAACTCATGTGTATATCACATATCGTTATCTCGGTCCTCGAGATTATTCGATTCGCTTCTCAAGCGCTCTTGTCAATGAAATCAATACGATTTCTTCTTAGTGGAGCCGACCAAGTCTAAGAAATTCCCATCTGATTCGAGACCAAACATTGCACTGTCATCGAGTACGTCTTCCAATTAATGATTCAATTCGTTATCCCAACTTTACTTGTCCGTCATTTATTCCTATCATTCCCTTCGTTTGGGGCCAATATTGTCGTCGCTCACGCACACTCCCTGTTCCCCGTCCTACTCTAAGTCTTGCTGCCCCAAGTCTATCGTCCGTCCGGACGATACTGTAAGGTCAATCGCACAAGTTCAATCACTCGGCATAGGGTCGTTCACCTATCCGCTAGGTCATCCCTCAGGGTCATAGTTACAAGTCAAGTCCGTGGCTCATCGTGCAAGGTCGTTGCACGACGCTCGCCCCAAATCCTATGGTCAAACCATTTGTTCGTTTGTGCGGGAGTTTCTACCCAAGCTCGCGTCACTCAGATTTCTAAACATCGAGCATGATCACCTAATCCGCATCAAGACTTACGTTGCACATATTCAATTCCATTCGATCACCAGTTCTAACCAATTCATGTATTCGATCACGAGGTCATCCAGCTCGACAATACATTGTGCCTCAATCTCACGCGAGTCCGATTATCCACGGCGGTTCATGAATCACCATGCAACGCTCCCGCGGAATAATTATTCTCATCGGGGCGTAACTCTTGTTTGAGTTTTAGACTAACCCATTCTCGATACGCGGATTGGACCTACTCAATCCTCAAGTTCAATTCTTCAAACACAAATTCCTTTTCGAGTCCACCTTCGCGTCAAACCACAAGTCGAAGCAATCAGATTGCCACGCCATCCAAGTTCAATCACTCCCGCTGTATGAATTACCATATCAGCGCTCACGCGGAGTGATCGTAATAATCCGGTGCAACGCATGTGCGAGGCTGAAGTTGTGCTCGCATAAGACAAGAACGTCAACGTTGTGGCTGTCAACGAAGCAAATCCAAGCATTCACATTTTCATCCAAGCCAAATCTATCTTTTCCTCGACACATTTTTAACATCCCAAGTATAGCATCCAACGGAACAATAACATTTGCACGACCGTCATTCGCCGAGTCAGAGTACCCCCGAGTTATCGCATATTGATCTTTGATACGCCTCAATACCATTGACGATATGTGTAACCTGACGATCTTCCTTTACAACCGATTTCGAGTCATGTGTTGATGCTGTTGTCCGAGTTGGATATTCCACAATTTCCTCGATATTCAAGATCAAGTTTAATCTCTATTCCTCAAGCTAGTTTCAAGATCGTTGTCCAAACTCAAGTCACAATTTATTTGAATCAATCCGAAATCGTACACGCGATCCTCTAATTTTTCTCGATCAAGACCATTCCTTTTTATTCATCGTTTTGAGTTGTTTTCTAACTTGCGTTGCCCATTCACAAGTTGTCCGAATGACATCTCGTTCGGGACACACGAAGTCACGATCAACTAAGCGTGACGTGTTCTAAGGCTTTGCACGATCGCATCGCCTCGCCGACGTACTCGTTGTATTTCGTAATCCTTTAGTCTTGCTCGAACAATTTCTACAACGTCCATACACCACTCAGGGTTCGAGCCATTCGACTAGTCATTGACATATCGCTTTTTTCCTTCTTCGAAGCTATCACATACACCACTCGGAATCAAGTCATTCTACAAATCCTCGAAAGGTTATTCGACTCCCGATTGACATTTCCAATTGCACGTTTGCTCATTTTTTAAAATCTAAGAACCATTTCCCCGTGTTCGCTTTAGCGCCGGTCAAGTAGCGTCTCTATCAACATACGTTCTAAGTCTTCCTTATTCTCGTCCGAGCGATAGTCAATCTCGCTCGCAACTCGATTACACCAAAATCGAGGTGCACGACACACGGACTAAGTTGTGCCGCATAACCACCTCATGCGGACTATATTCCGAGTTTGCACGCTCACTTGCTAGGTCGACGCAAGACTAGTCAGGCACGTACGCGACAAGTTAACTTAGCATGTATTCTCTATCGAGTCAAGTTTAACATCGTTCGGTATTGTTAGCGTAAGGTTATTCAAGCACGCCTTGCGTTTGCTAACTTCTAGCATTTTAGTTTTCCTTCGACACATGTCTGTCGTGGTTTGGCACAAAGGCCTTCGCCTATCGATCCCGTTCAACCGAGTACTTGTAGGAGCTTTTGAAAATATTAGACTTATTGTATGGAAATCCCAAGGCACAACGAGAGAGGGCGTATACTTCTTTATTTCCAACGAGCTTTCAAAATTGAGAAAATCGAAATGAAGTCCAAGGACGTGAAGCCGTGCTCTGATACCAATCTGTCATGCCCCGCTCCCGTAGGAGCGATCGTCCTCGCTAAGGCGTGATGCCGTACGGGCCTAGGTTGCGCCCGTGCAAGGCTAAGTCCAGAAACGGCCGATTTGAGCTAGGCCACAGAGTCGCACAGAGCGTCCCCATTTGCAGCGGAAAGTAAATGAAAATAAATTGAAAGCGAATTCAACTCTTTATTGATATTCAAGAAGTTTACAAGCGGCGCTAGGCCGATATTACAAATTGCTCAAGCTCTCTCTCTTCCTGAAACATAAAAGGCATGCCAAGTGGCTTACAATATGGAATGATTTATGGTGATGTTCCGATATATTATGTCCTGTATAGGGTGCTTCAGCTCCTTGCAATGCTCCAAGGCTCCAGAGATAGCTCCGTGCCTTAGCACGTTCGATGGAAGCTCCGCACCCGTCGGCGTCTCCTGCATCCTGCAAGCAGACTGTGGGGTTATCAGTACATTGTTATGCACTGGTGGGGAGGCTAGCTCGCCCACAATGCCATCATTACCAAATTCGTTCTATTTACTTTTGTGCACCGTCTATCATTCATTGTCTTTCTAATCTTGCCTTAGGATCAATTCTATGGCATATATTATAGCCTATCTCGTGTTGCCAATTTCAAGTGTCGCATGGAAATACCATACATGACTTACCCATACTTACCGTCCGGCCTTCCCTGTTCAATGTAAACCAAGTTAGTCAACAATTCATATATTTCAATTTAACATGATTCACGTAAATGTTTTAGTGCCAAGGGCGTATTCCTGTCTTAGATTTTAACGCGTCGTAGGCATGTTTTCGAGTTCATTTGCACGAAGTACTCCTTATCATTTAGTGCATTACATTTCAAGCCTATACATAAGGCGCTTCATTCAATTTCTTAACTTTAGATTACTTTGATTTCAATGCAAGGACTTGCACGTGGATCGCCACCAGTAAAGCCCACTTAACTCTATATGCACCGGTCGCTGGCACCACAAGCCATTTTGGACATCCAAGCCGTTGTATTTCTCAACCAACGTAGGGTACGGGCTGGCACACACCCCGTTAGTCTCTTGAAAATACTGCTACACTTACATCCCCTGGATGGCCAACTCCACACCCAGGCAGCCCGTAAGCCATTTTGATTTCCGTCCGGACCGGCCACGTCCTCCCTTTGACCGTGCCGCTGGAAATCCCTTATATCTCCCACCTCCCGTATACGAGGGGATTGTCCACGACCATTTTTATTATTTGTCATTTAACTTAACGGTCGTCTCCGAGCCGTAGGGTAACCCTTAGCCATAATGCGTTATTGACCAGGTTGGCGTCCGTACAGCACGGGTAGCGAGCCCCGTTGCACGTGCCCGTCATACCTGTCGCTAACCATTCCTTTCCTTCTTATCTTTTATTCATTCTTTCTTTCTTTCACTTGTTGTTCGTTCATTGATTCCTTCACGTATTCATTCTTTCATTCGTTGGTTCATTCATTCACTTATCTATTCATTCTTTCATTCACACATTATGCAACTCCCCGTGCGGGAGTCGCCTTGGCGACCCGTCGGCCCCATAATCTTTTAATATTGCTATACTCTACTTGGAACGACTATGTTGATAGTCTTCCCGTTTTATTGTTGTAATCCATTCATTGTTTCATTGTTGAACGCATCGGGACTTGAACGTAAGCTTGTGCCTTAGCACGAGCGTGGAGCGCGGTACGAGAGTTCTCTTATTTTCTATGTTCCTTTCTATATTCTATACAAGCATACAAGACGGGATTATTCCCTTAGCTAGGTGCGTTGGGTCATTTATTAGCATACGTGGTGTTATCGCCTAGCGACTTCAGTGATAGAGTCCGTATTGTTATGTGTCTAGGCTAAGCAAAGACGGGTTCATCGGAGCCACCCACCTTAGCGATGTTTGCATCGGCCGAGCGATACTCCGAGCGCACCTTTGATAGTCTAAGTCTTGGATTCATCTTTGACGAGCCATTGTAAGTCTTGCATCAATTCGCATCGATACTTCATCGGGTCGACGCAACTTTTCGAGTCGACGGCTCGTTTGAGTCGTTACACTTGTCGTTTGAATCGGCGTTCCGCTAGGGCGGAGCGGGTCATTACAGGTAAGAGGTAGTTCACACATCTACTAAGATATTTCTTCTCCCGACTAGTACTTATGGACTCGAACAAGTCACGAAATACGAAAACATGATAATCACGAAATATAGTAAGTAGAGTCCCATGATACTAATTTTCGTGTGACGAGCGTGTCAACAAGTAGCCAGATATATGTATAAACATGAAACATAAAAACTACTATGAATCGAAAAGCAATCAGAAAGTGCATTTGCCGGTGGTCCTTAGCTGGTGAAACCGATTGCCCCAATGGGTCCCTGATAGTCTGATTGTCTAGGGTTGATAAGCAGTCCAAAGTCGCAAGGAACATATGAAGGATAATTAGTCAGGATTAATATCGATCTAAGAGAATTATGAAAAAGAAAATTTCTTAATAGGAAAAATATTTATGATACCAGAAATTATGTTTGTATTTAGTCAAAATATTTAGATAGATACTAGGAATATTAATTTTGGCAAAATCTTACTTTGCCTAGTAAAACTCTTAAGTGAAAACTATCTTTGGAGAATGTACGGAAATACTATAGTAATTTTTCTAAGTCAAAATCATAGTTAAAATACAATATTTTAGAAATATCATATAGATTAATAATAATTAACAATATTTATAAACTACCTGGACATACTTAAATACATATATAAATTTATTAAGAAAAACTATTTTAGAAATATGATTAGGGCCCATCTAAATATCTCATAATCATATAAGAAAATATAATGTAACTTCCTTAAATATTAATAATCCTAAAACTCCATATATGCTATTGTCCTAAAATCCCTTGTTAAAATGTTGAGCCCAACAGCCTAAATGGAAACATATAACAAAATAAACCAATCCAAATAATAAAACCTGAAACTCGGCCCAATATTACTTCATAACTAATAAAATCTAACAGCTACTGGTCCTTGAAGCCCAAAGTTCCTTTTAAAACAACTAACCATAACCTCTCTCTCTCATTCATCAGAAACTAAATATAAAGAGGGGGCAGAGTTCGAGAGAACTCACCAGTGGTTGGGCGAGGGGATCGCCGGTGCGCGACGGCACGGGAAGATGGCAATGAGGGAGCCAGAGATAGGAAGAGGGGTTTTCACCAGGAGACGAGCCACGACGGCAGACCGCTGTCGGACATCGGGCTCGTGGCGCCATGGTGGGCACGGAGACCTATATCCGCAGCGGAGGCAGTTGGCGAGAGCGACTCGACGGCACGCTGCTGGTGGGAAGGGATCGGCGCGGTCAACCGCGGCGTGGTGACATCGAGGTCGTCGGTACGGCTTGGTACCGCCGGAAGATGGAGGTGAGCGGAGGCGGAGGGCCGCGCCTGGGATGCAGCGAAGCTAGGACGACGCTCGAACTGGCCCGTAGCGTACGAGATGGGCGAAGCTGGTGGCGCTCGGCGGATGCAGATACGGGGAGGAGACCCCACGGTCGTGGACACGACGACGGACGGCACGGCTCGTGAACGGTGCGGCACAGGGTTCTCGGCAAATTAGAGATGCTGGTCCGGCGGCGCACAAAGCAGTAGACGGTCGGGACGGAGCTCTGCTGGAGCGAGCACGGCCTCGTCTCTGGAGTCGAGTGCCGGTGGCTCGGTCTCGACGACGAGACGTTCGTTGGATCAGCCACTGGTCGTAGCAGAAGAACCAGGGACGGCTCCGACCAAGGGTGACCATTCGGACGAGGCGACCGACAGGTGAGAGAGGAGGGATTTTTGGTTATTATTATGGTTGGTTTCGATGTGTTCAGCGGTTGGATGCGGGATTGGTGTAACGAACTGGATAAAGGAAATGATGACACGGACACACGGGTCCGGACACGGGTGATATTATAGCCTCTGTTATGGACACACAGACACAACCAAACACGAATATGTTGTTGGCTGTGTTGTGGTGGCATCGGTAGCGACGATGGGGGTGGTTTGGGTTTGATGTAGGTGTTAGCGAGGGGAACATGGAGGCGATGAAGGTGGTGTTCCGATGGAAGGGTTTACGACAAGGCCGCGACAGGGCAGGGACGTAGATGCTAGGGTTTTTGGGAATCGGCTGACCCTTCCCTATATATACTTACTGTTAATTTGTGGGAAAGATAGGAAGAATCTGATTTAACTCAGATTTGATAGTTGCTTGTCTATCCATAGGATTTGAAGATCTCCTATTTTAATTAAATAAATCCTTTTAGTAGATAATTTTTTAATCTAAATCAACATTCGATATTATCGAGTAATTTGATTAGTCTGAATTTAAAACTAGCTCAAATAAATGTTCAACCTAATATTTTAGAAATAATATTTAATATTTATCAAAACAAATTAAATCAATAAAGTTGAAAACTAAATTATCTTATCAAAGTTAATTTAAAGTATATAACCCAAATTAATTAACAAATTTATTATTGGCAAGATATTAACCAATAATTTAAACTGACTTAAGATAACCTTAATCCAATAATGGATTATATACATAGCTATCAAAATAATTTTATTAATATTTGATACTAGCAAACTAATTATCGTATATTTCTTACACAAAATTTTATCTAAAATAATAAAAAAATAGTTTTAAAAGACTTATGATATTTTTAGGAATATTTTTGAAACAAAATCCTTTCTATTATCTAGCAGTTTGTATCATAAAAATTTCAAATTCAAGGCAAATAAGCTATCATCTTAACAATTTAAAAATAGTATTCGTTGATAGCATATAAATTTAACTCCAAAATACAATTGATTTATCATTATAAACTAAAAATAATATTTGTTGTCATGAAAATATTGTAACGTATATTTTACAAATTGAACCCCTTTTTATAATCCAAAAGTGTTTATGATCTTTTGAACTATCAAAACCAATAACAATGAAATTAAATAAAATATTTTTATTAAGAGAATTTAGTACTTTAATTTAAACTAGTTTATTTGATTATCACAAAATATCTTTCAAAAAAATCTCGAGGAAAAATTACCTTTTAAACAAAATAAAATAAAATAAAAAATATTGAAAATCCGGGAAGAGGAGTTACACCTTTGCCAAGTATCGAGCGTTGAACACTCTGTTGATTGCACAAGAGAGAAGTAGCTGGGCTAGTAGAGCCCGGAATGATATGCGCCTTCTTCATGTCAAGAGCCTCTGTGGCAGAGCTATACGCCCACAAAGGAGCTCCATGAGCCCACATGGAAGGCCTAAGCGCCCACGTGACAGAGTCCTTCGGTTGTATATCTTCTATGACACTGGCAGGATATGCAGCATGAGCCTTCGGAAGCCAAGTCTTACGAGACTTGTTTGGCTTCACTGATTTTGAGGAAGTCGAGCCGTCCCTCGAGAGCATCTCTTCAAATGCCTACTGATTGAACTTCACGATCAACATCTTCTGAGTGCTTCCCACTTTATCGGTATCGGATTGCGTTACCACCTTCTCGTCAGAGGGAAAGGTAGTCCCCAGCAGAGTCGCCATTTTTGTGGACACACAAAAAATAAGAATAAATGATGTATTTTTTTATTGGCACAAGGCACCACAAATCGAGTACGTCTGAGAGATCCTGCGCTGAGGATCCCCGAGTACAAAAAAAATTCTAGGGAATGGGACGATGGTGATCGAGCGACAGTTGCTCCTTTACTCCATTGACACTCCGATTACAAAAATGGGAGAAAACCTAAGAAAATTACTAACTCTCAGCTTACTGGTAAGAAGTGCAGCAATTTAGATCTTGAAATGTTCTCCGTTCTCTCTTTTGAAGAGGTATGAGACTCCTTTTTATAGTCTTTTCTGTGTTGGAATGATGTTAGGCGCCCATATGAGAAAATACACTAATTTTTATGTGGGCATATAGTCCTGCTTTGGGCGCATAGAGTGTAAGCGCATGCAGACTGCGTGATCGTAGGGTTGACGTGGCCGCTTGCTTCGGTGCACGACTGCTCGTGGAGACTGACGTGGTCGTATGCTTCGGTGCACGATTGATCGTAGGTTTAACCGAGTCAGGGGCTATCATGACTTGGGCACATAGCCTGAACAGGGCTATGTTCCCCCTTCTGGAGGAGTCCAGAGTGGGCGCATAGGGGATGTATGTTATCAACATGGGCGCATAGCTTGCTCTGGTGACTTGGGCGATTATGGGCTGTCCTGGCTTGGGCGCATAGCTTGCTCTGGCTTGGGCACATATGACTCCCTGGCTTGGGCGCATGGTTGACAAAACTGCTAAAATTTTCATGCTTCTACAACTTGGCACGCCTTTTATCTTTCAGAGAGAGAGCCTGAAGGAATTATAATCTCGGTATAAAGCCGCTTGTACTACTTCTTAATATCAATAAAGTCTATTGAGTTTGTTTCAAATTGTGTTCATTTACTTTTCGCTGTAAATGGGGACACTCTATTTTTATGATACGACTTTCAAGTCGAACAGGACTAGCGATAACCCTTACCATAACACTGATGTACTTTTCGACTGCAATTAGAGATCTAATTTTGACGAAAATCTTTTAGACCAATATATGGTTGTGATCTACTCGAAGCTTACTACGCACATCTCACTAGTGTGCCACTCAATTGAGTCTTCTTGTGCTACTTAAACACAAAAGACACAGAAGGAACATTTTTGGATTTTAGGAACCTAGTTAACCAACCCGACTGACAATTAGGCCAACCACTTGAGTTGGAATCTATTCTTGGTTACCCCAACCTAATAGGCATGGTTAAGATTGATTTCGTGGATCTTGTCCAACCAATATGGATTAAAACCAAAGACTTATTCAATAAAAGATTGATGTCCAATCAGAGAACCTATTAAACTCCAGCTAAACCCATCCATGCATATCACCATATACGGACTATAAAACCAAACTTATGAAATAGGTCCTGATACATATTATGTGGTCTTCATCTTATGGTCTACTTATTCCCTTTCCATAATTTCCTTAATCGTATTTTTTTGAAATTATGTTATGCGATGAATGGAATCCCGTTGTACCAACTTTTTTTCGGTTAGGCTTGACCAAGACCTCTCCTACCACCTTGATAAAACGTGGCCAGTACATGAGCAACATTAAATAAGTAATATCTAGACTTCCCATAGAGTCCATGACTATGACCAGAAGTACCTCATAGCTTTAAACACCTCTTTGCAAATTTTCATCTTAGAAGTCCTATTACTGTGTTTTCTACATTTAACAAATTCATGTGGGTTGGATAAAACCATGAACTTAGTATACTCTATCTCTTATAATAGAATGCCATTCGTACTACATCTGCTTGGGAGTTGCGACATGATTTTTGTATCATACTTTATATCCTTTGCTCATGCGTTAGATAATTGCGGTAAAGGATAGCAACCCTGATTTTTTTTTTTCAAAATTTTGTTCCGCCGCAGCATTTTGTCTTAATTTTAGTCAAGACAGAAATTTCTAAAATGTAAAAGCCAGCCTCTCTAAGAATTAGCAAATGATTGTTCCAAGTTAGGCCAATAATTCGGTGGTCATAAACGTCCACTTTTATCCGTGTCAATTGATAACCTCTATTGTAACTTTGACATTTTGAGCACAACACGAGCCGTTCCCTTCGAACAAATTTCACACTCATGAACTAAACCAGTCAAGCTATCCACACGACATCAATTAGTGGTTTTATTTTATATATTTTATTTACGATGAATTTTCATACTTTGATTGTATTAAAATTTTGGTAGCAAGTTGAGTATTACAGTATAGGTATACGTAGATAAAATGGTACATGTTTACGTACTAAATACTTTAGAAAAATATATTTTTATTTTGGCAAATTTTAGAGAATTGTTTTTTTATTTTTATTTTGTTCTCATAATATTCCTTGATTTTAAACAATTTAGTATTAAAAAAATCTTTTTTTGCTAAACATTAAATGTAGCATGTAGTTGCTACAACAAGATAATTTTATCCAGGAATTACATGTTAAGTGTCTAGAAATTATTTTTATTTTTAGGAGGAATTTTGGGATTTTTAGTAAATTATTTTGATATATATATATATATATATATATATATATATATATATATATATATATATATAAAATTAAATTAAATCCTAATCTTTATTGTTCCCAAAGGGAACAGTAAGTATTAGAACCCGGCCAGGTGTTCTGCTAATAAGAAGAAAAAAAAAAGGGATTAACCCTAATCCTCGCGAGAAGCTAATGGGCTACAGCCCGCGACCCCAACCATCCGAAGTCACAAAAGCTGCTGTGTTCACATATCGATATATATACACAAACGAAAGAAACGCGAAACCCTAATCCTCTTCCACCTCCAACACGATCGAGCGCCACCTCCTTGGCGACGGCGCGCGCCAGCGCACGACCACCGGCCGGCCATCGCCGCGCACGGTGGTCGCAGCAGCAGCAAATGCACCAATAGCCGCCAGAACAACAGCAGTACGAGCACAGTAAGGTATCAAATTTCCACTTTAATTTCTCTGTCCCTTGTCGATCATTTTTGTTTTCATAAAGATCTTTAGAAAGCCCACATAACCCTCTTAGAGTCCCTTCAAAGAGATTTGGATATAACCCAATACATCGACGTAGAACTCGATGCGAAGTCGGCCAAAATCTGTTCAAAAACAGAACAGAAAACCTTTCTCAAACCCCAACTTGGAAGCCAAATTTTGATCTATACATTAGGGTTATTGAAAAACTAATTTGACACAGTTGTAGAAAACCTATACATGAGTAAAACCTGATTTTTATTTCAGAATATATACAGGAAGTTATTCGCTGTTGAAAATCAAAGAAAAACTGTGTTTAAAACTAAATTTTTTAGAAGCTTTTCCTGATACGGTGTGTGTTCCGACAAACAGGGCGACGTATTCGCAACCCATAAGCATCAAAAGGTGCGTATGGGTGTGTGCGACAAAATCAGTGCGTATCCGTCAAGATACTCCTGTATCGATCCTTTGCAAACTAGGCCATCACTTTGTGTACAGTCGTCGGTTCGAGACGAAACTTGTGCCAATAGGACCAAACCATTTTTCTGGTCCTGTGTGCCAAGTTTGGTCCGATTCTGAGAAGGTCGACCAGAACGCCTATTTGGCAGGCCCGCGATCCGCTCTAATGGGCGAAATTGTGCACGGCCCTCCGAAATCTAACTTTGGACATACAGTTGGGTTCGTCTCCTCAAATCGGACATGTAAACATATAGTTTGATGACTTTAGAGACCATAGATACCGACACACGTTTTGGTGCAAAACGGGTCCAAGGGCGGACATCTTTTTGACCCAAAATTATGATTTTGCCGCTCTATCCATAATTGGACTTTTGGACAGGCATTTCTTAGATATATCTTTTGCACCAGAAACATTCTTGATGTTTGTTTCAGCATCCGGTGCCATTCATGGATTGTGACTTTTTTGTTGACGCTTGTGACAGTTGGACTTACCATTCTCGCACCACAGTCAAGATATCTTGCCTTATTTACTGCTTATAATTAGTTGCATGTTTCTTTGTTTAATTACTATATATTTATTGTCTATTTATTTTTGGTTGGATCCATGACTTGTTGTTTATAGTTTACTTTATTTGCTTTCAATTGTTTTTTTCTACTTGTCTTTTGTTATGCATGTGGACCTAGTTTTTGCGGACTACCTTTTGTCTGTGACACTTGGGAGGGTGAAGACAGTTAGATGTATAGGCTACCCAAATTCGAAAGCTTTAGTAACTGCGTACTATGGTAGCCGTGTCGCGACGGTCACTAGCCTCGAGCTATGTGGACGGATGGGTCACGCGGGCCGCTAGTCCCGAGTTATACCGGCTGATAGTATTGGTACTTGACGTATGTGTGTCGTGAGTTGTGAGTTAGTCTTGGGGGAGTCAGCCTTCACCTACCCATACATCGAGATGTCTTCTAAATTGCGTACTGGAAAGGTTAGGAGACCTTAGTCAATGTCATGTCACACTCCGTCCTAGTCATGGCATGGGACAATGTCACATCGCAGAATAGTATGATGCACCTTGTCCTTGTTTGGTTGTAGGGGTATTCCACTATTTCGATGATGGGATACTGGGCTGTGTTATGGTTGGGACACTTTACTTTTATTTGTGACTTTATGGCATATTTTATATTAAGTAATTATGGCAAGTTCTTCCTGTATCTTGTTATGTCCCTCTGAAGACCTAGTGAACTCTCTAGCTGTGTTTTTGTGATTTTCGCAGGTGCTCTAGCCAAGGCCATGATTTACTCTTTCGAAGATGATTGCACTTGATCGTCTTTTGCTTCGCTCGACAAATTCTTTTACCTTTATTGTATTCTTCTCCTTTAATAGTTGGTAATGGATTTGTCTTCGTCCAACGTCTGGTACCAAATACCAATCCATATTGATTTATATGTTACTCTCTTATTATTGTGGATGAAATTTAGTGTATCATAGTTTAACTGCATTTTACAGCTTACGTATGCATATGAGGATTCCATATATTTTATATGTATGCAGCTGGCATGTCTACGTACTTAGTCCTAAGTATTTTGGGACTGGACGTTACATATTTTTCTGGTGGCCTATGCAGGTCAAGTTAGCCATTTTGGTTACGTTACTGTAACGAGCGGGCCTGCATATAGGATTAGAGTCTATGATCTCATCAACATACTTGACTTTCTTCCTTGGTCTTGTTGACCCAAACTAGATCGCAGTCAACCTAATCTTGATAATCAACAAATTGATATTTGTCATGATCCAACTTGACACATAAATCTCCATCAAGCTACAAATCAGACGATTATCACATATCAAGTCAGACGAACATCATCGATGACTGCTCGAAAGATACTGCTGTAACTTGTAAACGGAGTCTGTAATTGTATACTTTTATTACGTCTAGGCTATTTTACGTTGAGTCGCACTGAGTATCTCAACCATAGACTAGATAACCAAAAGCTCTACAAACAAAAGACTAAATTGCCAAAGCCCAAAATCAGCCTATGAACATTCTGTCCCCAAGGAGGCAGAGTTCGGGCCTGTAACTCCTCTTCCCGAAATATTTTTGAAATATTTTTTATTATTTATTTGAATTAAATGATAGATTTTTGGAAATTAATTTCCTACGCTATCAAACACTAGTTACACACTTACACTACATCTGGTGGAAATTTGTGATTGAAATATTTTCCATAAAAGACAAAGGCTCGATCAAACACAACCTATATGCATGGGATTAATATATTTTACCCTCAATTAGTGTTATTACATGTGAATTGTCCGGTCGAATGATCGTATATTTTCTCCTACTCAAGCCCAGCCCAAATTCTAATATCCTTTTTAAATCCCTATTAAAATAATCACCCAGCCATTCAAAAACCAAGGCCATGTTCTTTAATCCATATATATGCCAAATTCTAATCTAGTGTAAATAACTCTTCAAGCCCAACAAAAGAACCTAAAGCCCATTGTCTGGTGGCCCAAACTCAAATCTGCTCCTTGCATATATAATGGCATGCACGAAGGAAAACCTAGCCGACATTTAAGCTTGCTCCTTCCTCTCCTCTACGTATCCTAACCTCCTTCCTTTTCTTTGCTCTCCTCTTTCCAACAACTAGTCTTCTCAAAACCTAGCCATGTAAACACTACTCTCAACTCTATCATCGACCTTGGACCAAACTGGTGTACACGCAACCCTCATCGACTTCTCGACAACCCTTCGCAACGTCAAGCCTACCACGATCCTCCTGGACTTCATGCTATGGCCGACTGTTCCAACACGAGGCCGCCCCGCTTCTAAGCGTCTGTACGACGTCGGACGATGTGGCCAAAGAACCACAATAACCCTCTTCCCGGCGGCATCGCATATGGTCGAGCTCTCCGACATCGAGCAACCACCTAGCTTTCCTCGAGAACCCAGGCTGAACCGATCTTTTTGGCCGATCCCTATGGTTGGGGTTCGATTACAGCGTACCCACCACGGTGATGCCGACTTCGACCCAGTTCCATGTGTAGACTCGGAGATGAGCCGTCCCTCGAGTCATCATCCTCGATTGTGGCAGAGTAGACGACGATCCTGCTATAATGCTCTTTTGTGCATCCGTACGAACCATTCGCCGCCAAAACTCGAGTTTTCTTTGGATAATGGTGGCTTCCCATAGATTACATAAAAAGAAAATAGAAGAAGCCATCTTCTGCTACGTGGGCGTTGTCCCCACACTAAAGAAAAGAAGGGGTGTAATTAAGGATTGAATATTGCAATTGAGCCCCTACAAATAAGCTTCCGGAGGCAGTTGTGAGACTTGGACTTTCTGACTTGTTGATTGGCGATATATTGTTGGTTCTCCGTGCAACCACCAGGCAAGATACCTTGCCTCCCTCTACAGTTCATTTTCATGCTTATATTTCTTCTGTTTTTATTATGTTATCATTTAGTTACTCTAGTTGATATGGATTCATATGTTTTCTTCATACCATGTTTACCAGTTTAGTGTCTTTCTTGTATATCAGTATTTCATGACTTAATAGTGTAGTTATACCAGCTTGCTCACATTATTGTCCATACTAGAGTTATCCTTACCTACGTTATGACTGAGTTGTACCGTGTCGTCACCTGTATCTTGACCGAGTCATGTCTACAAGTATATGTAATTGAACTACTATTCCTGTATCATTTCCACAACCTGCGAGTCTACAATCGGGACGAGGGTTGACCGTTTGTACCTGCGAGTCCATACTCGGGACGAGGGTGTTTGTCTTGATCTGTTTGTACCTGCGACTCCACACTCGGGGCGAGGGTGTTTGTCGTGAATTAACCTGAGAGTCCACACTCGGGGAGAGGGTTAGTGATTAGTTCAAACCTGCGAGTCCACACTCGAGGCGAGGGTTTGGAATTCTATCGATCTCTTGTTTACTTATTCTTCCTGCAGTTTATTTATAGTCTTATGCATGATAGAACTGTTAGATAGGCTGTTTATAGTCTTATGCATGATACAACTGTTAGATAGACATATTTTATGTATCTTGCTAGTCCTCTGAGGACCTGATGATCTCTTCAGGTAGCTGATTGCACGGAGTTAGTTAGCTAAGAATGTGGTAGTTGACTTCATCCGCATGATTCAGGTATTTTATTAGTGTTATTGATTTACTATCTTTCTCGTGATTTTATGATATATCCTGCTTATCAGCTTAGCTTTATAGACTCATATTATTCTTGGAGTCTAATCGAACATATATGCTAGTGGACTGTAGACCACGACCCATACTTATTCATTCTTGTCTTATATATTCTTGTGGATTGATATATAGTTTGCCTTGCCATGATTAGGCACAATACCATAGTCCAGACAGCGTTTACGTATTCGAAATGGGCTGGAGTCCGCTCGATACGTAGCTGGCTTGCTCACGTACTTGTATCCCGAAAAGCGGATACGGGTCGTGATAGGACCGAACTCTACCCCCACACGGAGTTCGGGCCAAAACTCTGTCCCCTAAATTCCAGGAGCTGATTTTTAGGGTATGCTCATTGCTAGTTGTTCAACGGCCAAATTTTTGAATATTTTGGACAGAGTTCTGCCCGAACTCGGCCTCCCAGAACTATTATAAATAGGCACTCATTTCTCTTATTTCAAATCATTCAATCTTCAATTCTTTTCTACTCCTATAGCCTATACATCCTAAAGAGATATACTCTTCTCATCTACTAGCCACAAAAATTCCCAAGCCTATAAGGTGCTCAGTGTGAGTCGACTAGAAGTTTGTGTGCAACAGTCTCAAGGAAGTCGCTTAGAAAATTCCAAGTTTTACCTCTGCAATTTTGTAAGAAGTTGGCGTGCTCTTCTTAGTAAAGGCACATGTTTGTATGCTATTTCACAAATAGTAAATTTCAGTCCTGAGCAAGAGTTCTCAGGCCTGGACTAGTCCTCCATAAGGAAAACCAGGTTAAAATTGTTGTGTTTGCGTATGCTCTCTGATTTTCATTTTCTTTTTGCACTTATACTTTGATTAATCTTTTGTTGGTTATACTTGAATAGAGTAAATTTTTTAATTGTTCATTATTGACACACATACTCTATTCACCCCCTCTAGAGTTGTCTACACGTACTTTAATTGGTATCAGAGCCCTGTTCTCTTGATACATAATTTACATCCTAGAGTTGATCTATGGCAACCACACAACCCATCTTTACCAACTATGGTGAGGGTCAATCCACAAATAGGCCACCCCTATTTGATGGAACCAACTACACATATTGGAAGACTGGGATGAGTTTTTATCTTAAGTCTCTAGACTTTGACCTGTGGACTGTAGTCACTGATGGCTACAAGAAACCTCCTAGAATAACTGTCGAGAGGAGTCTCGTTGAGAAACCCTATGACAAGTATACTGATCAGGAGAAAAAAACAGGCAAGTCTGGATGTTAGGGCTATTAATGCTCTCTTCTATGCCATAGACAGGACTGAATTTAACAGGGTCTCCACATACACCACCTCACACGAAGTATGGAAGCTTTTGGAGGTGACTCATGAAGGGACCACACAAGTCAAAGAATCAAAAGTCAGTCATCCGACATAGGAGTACGAGGCATTCAAGATGAAGCCAAATGAGACGATCACTCAAATGCTCACCAGATTCCTTGACATCGTCAACCTACTATCTTCTCTCGAAAAAGATTATTCCAACCATGAGAAGATACGCAAAGTGCTACTAGGATTGTCGAAGTTCTGGAACCCCAAAGTCGCGGCGATCATCGAAGGCAATGATCTTACGGTTATGTCACTAGAAACTTTGATCAGCAGTTGATAAAGCATGAGCTCGATCTAAAAGGTTTCGAAGAAATAGCTCCAAAAAAGAAAGAGATTGCATTGAGAGCTCATCGCCGAAGAACCAACTCAGAAGACACTGATGATGACGACTCTGAAGGTGACGATCAAGCTCTCTTAGTTTGAAACTTCAAGAAGTTTCTACGCTTCAACAAAAAGAAGAGAGAACAAAGAGACGATAAGGAAGAATCCACCTGCTTCGAATTCAAAAGGACTGGACATGTCAAGAAAGATTGTCCCGTAGCAAAGAAAGGAAGCAGATATGAGAAGCATAAAAGAAGCCAACTACAAGAAAGTATGCCAACACTAGCATCTCGCACAAAAGCGAGGCTAGTGATTCAGACGAGGAAGATGACTCTCCGTAAAACATGGCTAGCATCTGTCTAATGGCAACTTCAGATAAGGTAAAAGATTCTTTTTATGAATTCCCATTTGATAAATTTGGTGATGCTTTTAGTGATCTACTTAAAGATCACAAAAAGGTACTCAATAAATATAAACATGCAAAGGATAAGATCAAGGACTGTGAAACTGAGATTCATAGACTTTCATGTCTACTAGATAATGTTGGAAACACGACACCCACGGAAAATACTGAAGATGTATCCAAGCTTAAATTAAGCTTACACGATGCCGAATCAATCATTGAGAAACAAACACTTGATATCATGGCTTTAAACAAAGAACTTGATGAAGAGAAAAAACAAGTTCAAAATTGCTACAGGTAGAATACACGGTCTTAACACTAAATGTGATGAGTTAAATGATGTCTCTAAGAAATTAGAGATTAAACTGGGCAAGCAGGTTATTCAACCCCAAGTTCAGTCTTATAGTGACAACACTTACAAACACAAGACAGCTCAACCCAAGAAAGCATGTCACCACAAGAACACACTTCCACATGCTACACAAAATCATGCTTTCATGTACACCTATTCACATGCAGTACGTAAAACACACACACGTAAACACCATCATCATCCTGCTGTACTAAATTACTATCATCATCATGCTGCTGCACATAGTCACTATAATCACTCTACTGCTGCACGTAGCTGTCATCACCCCACTTATAAACATCACTATCAACATGCTCCTATCATAAACATGCATGCTATATGTACATATTGTGGTTCATATGGACACATTTCACCATAATGTAGAATTAAAAGATTAGTTGATAAAATATATATATATGGGTACCGAAGTCTAACCTTTCAGAACCCATAAGAATCTGGGTACCAAAGGTCACATCTACTCATGGTGTAGGTTGTAACTCCATCTTTCTATTTTTCGAGAAATATTTTAGTTTACTAAAAAATAATTCATGATTAAATATTTTTAGAATATTTTATGATTGCTTTTGGAGGGAGATTTGAATTATTTTAGCAAATAACTAATTTTCAAATTTTATTTGGAGTGGTCCCCACTCCCAACAACTTGTAACCACCTCTCTAACAGAATTTGGGTTATTTGTGCAAATAGTAGAAAAGGGGAGGGTTTTTTTTGCCTAAAATCCTTTTAGATGAGGGGGCTTTTTGTAAAATTTCTGATTACTCGTTAAAGGAGCTGGAGAGAGAGAAAATTTTTATTTCTTTCTCACTCAGCTCGTTTCCTTCTCCCTAGACCCCTCTTCCCCAATTATTTTTTTTCGTAACCCTAACCCATTGCTCGGTCGGCCATGGCTGGGCGGTCACCATCGCACCGGCGGCGATGGCACTCCTTCTATTTCGGTGTACGCGAGCAGACTCTCCGGTGGGATCTTCTCCGACAACTTCATCTTCCCGGCGACATCGAGACCTTCTGGCGACGATCCACGATGGTGACTCGTACGTCGAGCGACGACGGTGGCGATCAGCAAGGGTGGCCATGGTTGAACCGACCACCACCTCATCGAGTACCCGCAGCCGCTCCTCGGCTACGGCAGCATGGAGAGCGCCTACCCTTGGCGACTAGGCACTGCTTCCAGGAGGCGACGACCTCCTCGACGACGACGACGGCGACGTCTTCTTTCTCCATTGAACCACACGATTGTAGAACGGAGCTGTCCTCTTCGCTCGATCAAATCAGTGAGTATGCAAATTGTCATGCCCTGCACCCGCTTTTCGGACGCAAGCTCGTGAGCAAGCCAGCTACGTATCGAACGGACTCTAACCCGACTCGAGTACGTATAAGCTGTCCAGAGTAGGGTATCATATCTAGTCTAAACTATATCTCAATCCACATGAATCATATAAACAAGAATGAACAAGTATGGGTCATGGTCTGCAGTCCATTAGCATATTGTTCGATTAGACTCTAAGAATGATATAAGTCTATAAATAAGCAGAGTATATAATGGTACTGAATATAAAGCAAGAAAGGATAATAAAGAAATATCACAAGCAAATACCTGTATCATACATCGCAATCCTCTACCATCATGCTCTGCTAACTAACTCCATGTAGTTGCTAAACCTGAAGAGATCATCAGGTCCTCAGAGCACTAGCAAGATACATAAAATATGCCTATCTAACAGTTTAATCATGCAATAATATAACCAGGGTATAAATAGGAACTAGACATGAGACTGACATGTGGCTACTGACAGGTAGCTAAGAACACGGATACGGGATCAAGTATGCATAAATAAACTGCTGGAAGATCAATGGAATACCAACCCTCGCCCCGAATGTGGACTTGCAGGTCAGTATTAAGACAAGTCACCCTCGTCCGGTATGTGGACTCGTAGGTGCAAAGGACAACCCTCGCCTCGTGTGTGGACTCGCAGGTTATGGGAAAAACAAAGGAATAGCAGTTCACTCACACATACTTGCAGACACGACTCAGTCAAGATACAGGTGAAGACACGGTACAACTCAGTCATGACACAGGTAAGGACAACTCTAGCATGATCCATGACGTAAACAAGCCTGGTGTAACTAGACTATCAAGTCATGAAACACTGATATACAAGCAAGACAATAAACTGGTAAATGCGGTATCATATAAATCTATAACAACTAAGGTAACTAAAGATAAAATAATACAACGGGTGTACTATAAGCATAAAAATAAACTGTAGAGGGAGGCAAGGTATACTTGACTGGAGGTTATACGCAGATCCAACAACATATAGTCAACTAGTAAGCCGATGAGTCCAAATCAACATAACTATCTCCGAAAGCTAAAACAGACATTGCCAACATTCTCAGAATAGTCAAATTAGCTAGAGTTGCCTGTCCTTAAGTCCAATTCTAGACACAGGGGCAAAACGGTAATTTTGGGCAAAACGGTGTCCGCCGTTGGGCTCGCTTTGCACCGAAAAGCGTGTTAGAGTCAGTGGTCTCTAAATTCGTCAAACTACATATTTACGCATTCGGTTTGATGATATAAACCCAACCGTATGTCCAATTTTGGAATCTGGTGGGCCGTGCACAAAATTGTCCATTGAATCGGATCGTGGGGCCCGTAAAACGGCGATCCAATCAACTGTCTCAGAATCGGACCAAACTTGGCATATAGGACTAGAAAAATGATACGGTCCTGATGGCACAAGTTTCGTCTTGATCTGACGAACGTGCACAAAGTAATTGGGAAATTTCGAAAAGGCCGATATGGGGGTTTTCGACGGATACGCATCAAATTCGTCGCGCACACGCGACCAATTTGAATTTTGTCAAAGCCCATACATCCACAATATCCATACGCGCCTTTCGATGCTTACGGTGCGTGACCATATCACCCGGATTGGCGGGACGCACGTCGTATCGAAGGGTTTTTATGAAAATTTACAGTTTTGAAAACATATTTTTGTCAAAGTTTGGGATCCATTTTCTCGGCGTGTTGTCGATCTAATTGGGTTCTGTAAATTGGGTTGCAGGGCCCTATAGGTTGTCTAGGTCTTCTCTCAATTAGTTTTTAAAAACTCTTATTATTTAGTTCGAAAATTCCCTTCTAAAATAGCCTCGAACGGTTGAACTCACAGTGTCCAATCTCAGTTTTTCATCGAACTTCCGACTTAACTTCTGGAAAATCTAGAGCACCTAAGGTTGAACTATCTATCAGGCCTCCTAGCCGTATATATTGTGATTACGACGAACCAATCGGTTCTTCGATTGACTACGAGATGAAGGAGGAAAATTACCTGCAACTGGGGTTTGGGACTGCCCTTTGCTGCGCGGTTCTCTGCTTCCAGGAGCGCGCGGCCGGCCGTCAGCGATCCTTCGTTGACGCACGGCCGTCGGGGTGGCCGCCCAGGGGTCGAGGAGGGGCACCGTGGGTTTGTGTAGAGTTAGGGTTTGGTTTATCCCTCTCTCTTTCGATCTCTTTGTTATATATACATGTGTTGCCGAGCTGCTGTGAGGGGTTTACTCCTCTTGGGTTTGTCTCTGTTGGAAAAACAATGAGCGGGGGTAGCTGCGGGCAGGCCGGCTGGGCTTTGGGCCTGGTCGGGCTTAGCATGGCTGGGCTAATTTGTTGCTCGGCTGTGGTTTGAGGGTGGTTGGGCCAGCCTTGGGCCTGGGGCTGGATTCAGGTATGGACTTCTCCCTTTTATTGCTACTCCTAAACTCATGTATATATATATGTATACATACATATACCTCTATATATATCTACACTTATATATGTATACATCTACACATATAATATATATATATATATATATATATATATATATATATATATATATATATATTTTATATATATATATATATATATATATATATATATATATATATATATATATATATATATATACATCATGTTCTCATTTCTCGTATTTCTATATTTTCCTGTATTCTTTTTCATACCATGATGTTCATGTTCATTTCCTTGGATATACTTAGCTCCGCTCCTGACTAGGATATGTTGCAGGTGTACTTGCAGGATACCATTCTACTCTACGGGCCAGAGCCTAGGATATTAGCTGAGCAGGATGGAGCTATGACTTAGCTTGAGGTTACAGGTTTAGATTATTTTAGCTCTTCCTCTAGATATTGTATGTTGTGAGTTCATAGTATTTTCTAGTATTTTTATGATATTATGATCGATGGATTATGGTGATCATTCTGGGAACGATACATAGATGTTGTGATTGTGCACAATCATATTTATCTGGTTAGATTTCCCTAGCTTGGTATAGCTTACTTCGTCGTGTCTAACGACGAAGGCTGGGCGTGTCCGACTCGTGTCCGATTATTTGGGAGCGGGTCGTGACATAGGTGGACCTTCCCTCTTCAACTAGAAGCAAGTGGATTCTCGATTGTGGATGCTCACGACATATGACTGTAAATGCAAATCTATTTGCAACACTATCGATGAAAAAGGAAGGATACGTTTACTTCGGCAATAACCTTAAAGGCTATATCATAGTGCACGAAGATGCCTTTACGCTCACAAATATGAAAAGCTCCTATGGCATCAGCGTCTTGGTCATGCCAACATGGATACTATATCCAGACTATCCACCAAGAAGCTAGTCAGAGGACTGCCGGATATCACATTTAAGAAAGACACGGTATATGCCTAATATGTAAAAAATAAGGCTACCAAATCTTCCTTTAAATCTATAAAAACTGTAAGTACTACCCGACCATTGCAATTACTTCATATGGACTTATTTGGTCCTAGTAGAGTAGCCAGTCTTGGCGGAAAACTCTACGCTTTTGTCATTGTAGATAATTTTTCAAGATTTACCTGGATTTTCTCTCTTACAAACAAAAGTGATACAATTTTTGTTTTCAAAGTATTTGCTAAAAAGGTCCAAAACGAAAAAGGCTATATGATTACTTGTATCCGAAGTGATCATGGTGGCGAATTCGAAAATTCTGATTTTGAAAAGTTTTGTGATTCAAATGGTTTTATTCATGAATTTTTGTGTCCAAGAACTCCTCAACAAAATGGTGTTGTGGAGCGGAAGAATAGAACTCTTGGCGATATGGCTAGAGTTATGCTAAATCAATTCTCTCTTCCAAAATACTTTTGGACAGAAGCTGTCAGCACAGCGTGGCATATTTTGGATAGGGTGTTGATTCGACCTAATTCGAAGAAGACACCCTATAAGCTTTAGTTTGGTAGGAATCCTAATGTTTCTTACTTTAGAGTGTTCGGTTGTCGCTGTTTTATCCTGAATACCAAAGACAACTTAGGCAAATTTGATGCGAAAGCTGACGAAGGTATTCTTCTTGGCTATGCGGCTAAGAGTAAGAGATATAGAGTGTTCAACAAACACTCCATGATTGTTGAAGAGTTTACTAATGTAACTTTTGATGAGGATAATAGTACAACTGTCATTCCCGATAATGATGAACCATCAACCTCTACACCCATAAATACAACGTCTGAAACCAGTTCTCCGGAGGAATTACCAAAGAAGTTTTACTTCACTCCCTCTTATCCAAAGGACTTGGTAATAGGTGAAATATCAAAAGGGGTAACTACTCGATCTTCTGTAAGGGACACTATAGCTAGCACTGCATTCATTTCTCAAATAGAACCTAAAAATATTTTAGAAGCTTTTATTGATGAATTTTGGATTTCTGCGATACAAGAAGAACTCAACCAATTTGAAAGAACCAAGTTTGGGAACTTGTTTCTAAACCTGCTGGCCACTCAATAATTGGCACTAAATGGATTTTTCGTAACAAAGTAAACGAGGATGGTTCAGTCACTCGTAACAAAGCTCGTCTCGTATCCCAAGGATACAACCAAGAGGAGGGCATCGACTATGATGAGACATATGCTTCTGTTGCCCGACTTGAATCCATTCGGATGCTTTGCGCATTTGCAAATTTTTAAAACTTTAAAATTTTTCAAATGGATGTGAAAAGTGCTTTTCTAAACGGTTTTATCAAAGAAGAGATTTTTGTCAAACAACCACCTGGTTTCGAAAATCATAAATTTCTCGACCACGTTTTTAAACTTAGGAAAGCTCTATATGTCCTCAAACAAGCTCCTCGAGCTTGGTATGATCGTCTTAGTACTTTTTTACTTGATAAAGGTTTTTCAAAAGGGAAAATCGACAGTACATTTTTTATAAAATTTCTTGATGACACAATTCTTTTAGTACAAATATATATATTGATGATATTATTTTTAGGTTTACTACTGAGGGTCGATGCAAGGAATTTGCCAAATGTATGTAGAACGAGTTCGAGATGAGCATGATGGGGAGCTCAACTACTTCCTTGGACTGCAAATCAAACAACTCTCGTAAGGCGTCTTCATCAGTCAGTCAAAATATGTAAAGAATATGCTGAAAAAGTTTGAGCTTGACAACATCAAACCAATCAGCACCCCTATAGCTACTACAACAAAGCTGGAACCGGACGAAAGCGGCAAACCGGTCGATCAACGTAAATATCGAGGTATGATTGGTAGTTTATTATATTTAACTGCTAGTTGCCCCGATATTATGTTTAGTGTTTACTTATGTGCTAGATATCAAGCCAATCCTAAAGAATCACACATAACCGCAGTTAAACGTATCTTTAGATACCTTAAAGAAACTATTACAGTAGGCTTGTGGTATCCCAAAATCACTTTCTTTGACTTAATCGGATATTCCGATGCTGATTTTGCGGGATGCAAAGTCGACCGTAAGAGTACCAGCGGTACGTGTTATTTGCTAGAAAAGGCGTTAGTCTCATGGTTTAGCAAGAAGTAGGACTCTGTCGCACTATCCACAACAGAAGCTGAATACATCGTAGCTGGTCGTTGTTGTGCACAAATTTTGTGGATGAAGCAAACCCTTGAAGGCTATAACTTATTTTTTAAGCATATACCTATCTTCTGTGATAACACTAGTGCAATCAATCTGACCAAGAATACAGTATGCCACTTACGCACAAAACACATAGAGATTAGACATCACTTTATGCGTGATCATCAACAACAAGGCACAATTAATTTAGAGTTCATAGACACTGAACATCAGCTAGCCGACTTCTTTACCAAACTATTGGTCGAAGAGCGCATCAATTTCCTTTGTCGTGAGTTAGGAATTTTGGATGAAACAGTCATAAAATAAATTGGACCTGCGTAAATAACGATTATGACATATATCAATATGGTAATTTTGCTATGGGTACAAGCCGAAAGGGTCCTTCTGACAACAAGGCGTAAAAGTCTAAGCGACAGGGTGCACTAGTCTTCGGACTATCGCTAGCTGGGATCCGGCCCCTACAACTAACCCATGGTAGTTTTATCGTAATGATCGCTGTCTTAAACCATTATTTATTATATGGCTTAATTATTTTTATGACTTATTAAATTCAAATTTTCAAATTCTAGACATTTTCTCTCAAAACTTAGCCATTTTTTAAACTTTCATGTGTTCTGGAACATGGAGGCAGATTTTGGGCTGAACTCTGCCCCACACAGAGTTCGGGCCGAACTCTATGTCCATGTTCACAGAACCTCCTTTGGTTCTCAGCCATCCATCTTTTTTATCCGATGGTCAGTATTTCAGCCGACCTGCTGCCCCCAAAGCACTTAAACCCGCGAAAACCCCCTCTCTCCTCACTTGCATCTTCTTCCACCTTCCTCCAAACATATTTTTTTTCTCAAACCCTAACCCTAGAAATCCAATTTTAGGGATCATCTCCTTTCTAAACTCAAAATCTAAGGCTCCTGAGGGGATCTCTTCCATCTCCCATCATTTGGGTGAGGTATAATTTCCTTTTCTCTTCTATTTTCCCTTTCAAATTTATTCTTCCCATGGCTCCAAGACTCCTTGGTAGAGGTAAGAGAAGAAGGAGTGATGGTGCATCAACTTCCCATCCTCCTCCTCCTCTTGTTCCTCTAATCCATCCTTTATTCAATCCACCACCACCACAAGACCCCAACACCTTCAATGAACAACTCTTTGTATCCTAGGATGCGTAAAATGAATGGTTTTTCAATTTTTGTTCATAAAGCGTGTATGCATAACATCCGATAAATTTTAATATCTTTTCGGATTATGATTCCTTGTTTCATGATTTGTGCTTAGATGAATTAGTTACTACTTCATCTATCGTTTATTTGAATACAATACAAATATTCTATTGCAAATTAACTTTTGACGACACACGGATTTATTCCCGTGTCACCGGTATCGATATTTTGTTTGGTGACTTTGAGCTTGCTGACTATCTTGAGATCCCAGAACCCAATTCTTGGGAGAAACTTGTCGACATTCGAAAATTTTAATTTTTTGATGGATTTTCGCTTGAGAGCTTCAAGGATGACTTGTGTACTCCTAACACTCGTCCCTGCAAGCTACGGGCAAAATTCCTCAACCCATACTTTTATGAACTTCATCGGATTCTTTTCTCCATGATCTGTCCAAAGCGGGATCGACCGATGAAGTGTCCTACCTTGAGATTTCTGCTCTTTACCATCTCCATTTTTATGTCCCATTCAACTTTCCTCGTACGATGATGGACTGGATGATTCGTCCAAGGACGAAACCCCGATCATTGGTTTATGACATGTATTTGCCAATAATCTTTTATGCTTTCCATATTCTACTCGATGAGTGTCAATTTCTCCCCGCCCCTGCCTATCTGTCCAAGGCACGGAGGCTTCTAGCTGCTGCTGAGTCTGAGCACTCTGAGTCTGATGCTTGTACTGATCCTCCAGCTCTTGGTGACCCTAAGCCCGAGCCACCTGCTACCCTTGAGTCCCTTCAGACTATGCTGAGAGATCGTTTCTGCTTGGAGGACGATCACTAGATTCAGATGGATTACCGGACAACCCTACAGATGACGGCCATCAGCAACACCCTGCATGACATCCAGTACTCCCTGGATACTCATCCTACAGTATCATACCCCATGGTACAGGACCCTTCTCGCCAAGGTTTTCGTGTCAACGACACTTGGGTCAGGCGAAACCTGGATCCGGATGTAGCGTTTGTTGATCCACGTCGCTCTGCCAGTGGCCCATCTGATTTTACTGGACCTTCCCGTGCTCCGTGAAGGTCGTGGTCCCCTTTATGATGCTGCTGCTGATGTTTAGGATTTACTTTGTTTCTGCACTTTGTAGTTTCATTCAGTTTTATGTAGTTGAACACTTTGCATGTACTTCTTTATGCTTAGCTTCTGTTTGGATTATTACTTGCTAGTTATCTCTTACTTTTGGATTTGAGCATGTGTTGTGTGGATGCATATTTTTTTCTTGATTATTCTTTATGGGGGAGCATATATTTTATTTTGTTAAATGTCAAAGGGGGAGAATATGTGATATTTGCTTGTTTTGGGAGCATTGGATAAATACTTGTGATATGTGTATAGATATTTGTTTTAAAACTTCAATACATATTATGCTTAGACAAGTACTTGTATCAGGACTTTTCTATTTACGGGGGAGCCGACATGTCCATCTATGGGGGAGCTATATATGTGTCCAGGTATGAATGTTGCGACATACAAATATCACAATTTTGTCAATTATCAAAATGAAGGAGATTGTTGACCCAAACTAGATCACAGTCAACCTAATCTTGATAATTAAAAAATAGGATAATTTAGCAAATGCCCCCATTCTAAATGTTGAAATTAGCATATACCCCCACTATTTTATTTTTCTAACAAATACCCCCATTTTTGATATAAAATAATAAAAATTTAAGATATACCCCCACTCTTTTACATAGGAGTGGGGGTATTTGCTAAATAAAATAAATAGTGGGGGTATATGCTAGTTTTAACATTTGGAATAGGGGTATTTGCTAAATTATTCCTTAAAAAATAAATATTTGTCATGATCCAACTTGACACATAAATCTCCATCAAGCTACAAATCAAACGATTATCACATATCAAGTCAGACGAACATCATCGACGACTACTCGACAAATACTGTGGTAACTTGTAAATGAAGTCTGTATTTTTATACTTTTATTGAGTCTAGGCTATCGTACGTTGAGTCGTACTGAGTATCTCAACCATAGACTAGATAACCAAAAGCTCCACAAACAAAAGACCAAACTGCCAAAGCCCAAAATCAGCCCATGAATATTCTGTCCCCAAGGAGGCAGAGTTCGGGCCGAACTCTGTCCCCTAAATTTCAGGGATTGATTTTTAGGGTATGCTCATTGCTAGTTGTCCAACGGACAAATTTTTGAATATTTTGGACAGAGTTCTGGCCGAACTCTCCCTCCCAGAACTCTTATAAATAGGCGCCCATTTCTCTCATTTCAAATCATTCAATCTTCTTCTCTACACCTATAGCCTATACATCCTAAAAAGCTATACTCTTCTCATCTACTAGCCACAAAACTTCCCAAGCCTACAAGGTGCTCAGTGTGAGTTGACTAGAAGTTTGTGTGCAAGAGTCTCAAAGAAGTCGCTTGAAAAATTCTAAGTTTCGCCTCTGCAATTTTGTAAGAAGTTGGCGTGCTCTTCTTTAATAAAGGCACGTGTTTGTACGCTATTTCACAAATAGTGGATTCAATCCTGAGCAAGAGTTCTCAGGCCTGGACTAGTCCTCCACGAGGAAAACTAGGTTAAAACTGTTGTGTTTGTGTATGCTCTCTGATCTTCATTTATTTTTCGCACTTATACTCTGATTAATATTTTGTTGGTTATACTTGAATAGAGTAAATTTTTTAATTGTTCATTATTGACACACATACTCTATTCACCCCCCTCTAGAGTTGTCTACACGTACTTCAGGTTTCATTTCGGAACCCAACTCGGGGTCCTTTCAACGCAAGTAGCGAGCTCGAATGCAAGTCCCCAAATTATCCGTTGCTTAAACCCAGCTCGGCTATACCGTGTTTCCTCCTAGGCCGAAGCGGTCCTGTGGCCCCGGGTTACCGTTCGAGGAAACAAACGCCCATGTATAAAAATTATCCATGACCGTGCTAGACTAAACTAATTATTCAAGCGTGGTCTATAATTCATAATAACTTAACCAAAATCGGCGTATCACGCCTTGTCATTTTGCAGTGTACATCTGTTGGTTCATTTCCTTTTTGCTTAACATAGTTTAATGGAAAGCATATTATAAGCAAGCATGTGAACAGTTCTATGATAAGCAGTTCTATAGTCCGTATATGTGAAACGTTGTGCAACGGTTTATGGGAATAAGCCTTTGTTTTATTGCATTTACAAATTAGCATAGCATATGTTGGTATCGACAATACATTAGAAAAAAGGGTCAAGGGGAGAAGGGTCAGCCACTCACCCTGATTTTTGTTCGAGGCAAGACACTTGTTGGTCGTGCTAGACGTTGCCTACGCGATTACCTGAAATCGTACAAGCAACTGATTATAATACTGTATTATTCAAGGAGTTCGATATGTAAATGCGAGTTCGAAACGCAAGCCATGAAAACATTCATGAAAATATTACCCAAAATGCATTCGGAAAACCAAAGCCAAAACCAATACAAGTGCAGCGTAAAAAATAGAGCAACGGGAGGTCTCTTCCGACTCAGCCACAGAGTCTATCCTCGATGTGCAACCCGCTGAATATGGGACTTGATTCTGAAAAAGCCTTTCCATAACGAGAAAAGGATCTTAACGACCGATTCGATCGATCCTGACCTATCGGTCCCGATCGAATCGATAACGACAGCATTTCTTTCTTGCGCACCCCGTAGACAAAGAACAGGGCACGATATAGGGACGGGGCACTCCATGGGACACGTTGTAGGGATGGGGTACTACATGTATGTTATGTTCCTTACGAATAAATTTGATATTTGAGTTGTCCCATGAGACTTTTCTCTATTTAATTATCATGTTTGAGAATTAAGGTGTCAAGTTCTTGTACCCAGGGTCATTACACCAATGACCAAAGTTTTTGTACTCTCTTAGGTGGTATCTAAGTCTTGATGTGCCGAGAGGCATGATGAGAACTATGATGGTAATAACCAAAAAATTCTTCCTAGAAGTTTAGGGGGTTGAAGGCCCATTAATTTGCAACATTATGTCGCATCAAAGTCTCTTTGTAGGGTTTGAATCTATGGGTACGACTAGTTGAGCGAATGGTAGCTTCAAGAATCGACGAAAAATTCGATCCAAGATCCAAAAATAGCATTACAGGTGAGTAATGCCCATGATCTCCCTATAACGCCCCGATCCAGCAAGATCGAAATTTGCTACTGGACGTGATGTTGTATAAGCCTAAATTATACTTACACAAGGCCAGAACCAAACACGGCCAATAAGACATCTCAAATTCAAAGTCATTACATTTGATTAAAATAAGCAAAAAAAATGATAGATACAAGATATATAAAAATAATTCTCTTAATTGATAATATACTGTAGATTTACAATGGTATTAGGTCAAAAGAATAACTAAATTACAAACACTGAATCTCATTACAAGAACGATGCCACAAGACTATCAACTCATAAAACTAATACAATCAACAATGTTCATATATTATGTTCTCTATAAACAAAAGATATCACATATAGCCGAATAGTTTCAAGTTACCAAACGAGCTATAATGCCTCAACATGTCCAAGTGGCTCTACGCACCAGTGACGTTGGGGGGGGAGGGGTTCAACACATTGGAAAAATGACGATTGAGCGACCTTAACCCAACTCAACAAAAACCAATATGGTTGATTATGTAAGAGTAGGCAAATTATTAAGTAGTCTTTCTAATCTTGCTATAGGATATATATATCCCTATTTTTGGCCTATTTATAAGATTTCCTTTCCTTATATATATATATATATATATATATATATATATATATATATATATATATATATATATATATATATATATATATATATATATAGTGACAGATGGGGAAGAAGGGGCCTCTGGCTGGAGCTCCCCTGCTCGCCACCCCCCCTATCCTCGTGTTCGGCTGGTTTTGGCCGGCCGCCTTCCCCATCTCAGTCGCGCTTCCCGGCGCCCTTTCAACCTTCGGAGGCCTACGCCCTCACCGCTCCCCGTGCGTTCCTAGCTGGCCGAATGCTGCGTGGGCACCCCCCACTCTCCTGTGGGGGTTTCTCTCGTCAGGAGGTTTCCTCCCCGCGCTTCCCCCCACCCCTCCGGCGCCGCCGCCCCCGTCGGCGTGCTCGCCGCCACCAGGCTCAACGGCGGCCCATCCCGCCGGCAGCTCCTCTCGTAGCCTCTCCGGCTCCCCCTCTCGCCGGCCCACTGCCAGGACAGTGCCCGGCCCCTCCCGCGTTCCCGACGCCCATCCCCTCCACCGCTCCGCCTACGGTGTCGCTCTCATCGGCCTCCCCTCTCTCGCTGAAGTGGCCATCAGCGATCCCCTCCTCGCTCGCCCCGGCCCCCAGCGCCCCTGGTAGTGCCACCCCCCCCCCCCAACCGCTGCCTCGTTTCCTCCTCCGGCGCTCCCATGCGCCTCCGCCCACCCCTCGGAGCTCTGTCCGCCTTCGTAGGCGCTTGTGGCTGCGCAGCGGCCTCCGAAGGACGCGGCACCCCCCTGCTCGGCGTCGGCCCTCCCCCTGGCGCTCCCCGGCGCCCCTGTCCCCCCTCGTCGGCAACTCTCCCCCCTCGAAGGCTCTCGTGGCAGTGCAGCACCAGGCGCACTCGTCGGCGACGGTCCGCCCGTCCCCAGCAGCGATGTCGCCCCCCTTCCCCCTAGTGTTGGCTTCTCGTCGGCATTGACGTTCGAGACATCGAAGCCCTCTGGCCTGCGACGCTCGCTCCGCCGCCACCGCCCCATCCCCCTCCCTTTTATCCACTTCTCCCGCTAGCCGCTCTCTTCGCCTTTGTCGCCGGAGTCTCTCGGCCTCCCTCGCTTCGGACCTCCCTTCCCCTCCGCCATCGTCTTCCCTCTCCGGCGCTTCCCCAAGCGCCGCCTAGTTCGGCCACTCCGGCTGCCACTGTCGCTGAACCAGCTCCGTCCTGGCCAACGCCAGACCACCCCCCTATTCCGATCAGCCTCCCCCCTCCCTCTCCGCTCCTGCTCGCGGGAGGGGCTCGAGACCCTCGTGATGCGCACCCTTCGGGCAGCGCGCCCCATCCTGGGGCAGGGTGGACCTTGGGCCTCGCGCCCCTTGGGCCTCGCGCCCACACGTCCTGCCTTCCACTTTTGTTTTTGTTTTTAGCAATTTCAAACCTTTGAAATTTTGAAGGGTTATCCCCTTGGCTGATTTCCGAAATTCGGGTTTTCCGAATTTTCAAAAATTGAGCATTAGTTCGGTTTGCTTTGATGTACCTGATCCAGGGCCCTTTTGTTTTTCGGCCCACACCTGTCTGTATTGCTCCTCTAGAGCTTCTTTTAGTTTTCAATAAAATGCCCTTTTATTAAATATATATATATATTTTTTTTTATTAAATATATATATATATAAAAATATATATGTATATATATATATATATATATATATATATATATACATATATATTTTATATATATATATATATATATATATATATATATATAATATATAATATATATATATTTTTTTTTTAAAAAATATATTTATATATAAATATATATGTATTTTTTTTTTTTTTAAGAACCCCCTTTTTATTAATCAAGGCTCGGAGACCGAAGCCGGAACAAGTATACAAGGCGCAAAATGCCGAAGCCTATACAAGTATACCACCCAAAAAGAAAGGAGGAAGGGGGAGCCAACAACCAGCGGGAGCTAGGGGAGGACAGAGGACCAGAATGCCCTCGAGCTGTGTGCACACCGGGTGCTCCTTTTACGACATTGGCGAAAGATTTCCCGGATGAGCTGGTTGGCGGAGTAATGGTGTCCTTCATATCTAGCCTTGTTGCGATTCTTCCAAATGACCCACGTGGCGGCCGCTGCGACGATCTGGTGTCCGAGAGAGGCCGAGCCCCAGGAACCAGCAAGATCGTGGAAGCGCCCACTGCCAGGCTCAATGCTACCCAGATGGTTAAGGATACTCCAAATGTGACCTGGCAGGCCTCCCTGGTAGAAGATGTAATCAATAGTCTCCATCTGACGGTCAGCGCAACAATTGCAGGCTGAAGCTAAACTGATCCCCAGGGTGTTCAGGATGTCGTCTGTTGGTAGTTTCTTCCGGATGATTCTCCACATCAGGAAGGACCACTTCTTAGGAATGCAGGAGTGCCAAAAGGGGGTAATAGTAGAATTCGGGTTCCCATTAACACGAACAGCGCGCCGCACCGACCGCATCGAGAATACCCCCGAAGCCTCGAGTGACCACCTCCAACCATCCTCGTCATTTCCGATCCTCACCCCACATCGGCGGATGTTTTCCACGGTTTCATTTCCGGACCAATCACGAATCTTATCCCAGTTCTAATCGTTACTACTGCGGTCCCATAGGTCGCAGATCCTGCAGTCGCGAGGGATCTCCGTGGTACTCGGGAGTAAGCTAACCCCAGTCCATCTTTCCAGGAAAGGGTCCGAATGACCGTCACCTAACTGGAGTCTCATGATAGGTTCGGCGCTGGCTCTCCCGTCGAGAATGCGATGCCACGCCGCAGAGGAACGGCAGTTGGATATGGCGACAGTTGGGTGTATGTGCTTGAAGTATCTGGCCTTCATAAACCTGGTCCATAAGTTGTTGCTAGTCCGAAGAGTCCACCACAGTTTCAACGAGAATGCTTTAACGATGTTGGAGAGTTTGGTGAAGCCTAGGCCTCCTTCTTCAGTAGGACGGGCCATCGAGTCCCAGCTCGCCCAGTGATGCTTGTCTTTGCCTTTGTCCTGCCCCCAAAAGAAGTTACAAAAGATCTGTTCGATCGAGGTCAGAACCTTCTTGGGAGGGGAACACATGGCCAAGGTGTGTATGGGAATTGAGGAGAGAACATGATTGATAAGGATCATCTTGCCGCCTGGGGATAGAGTGGCATTATGCCATCCCTCGAGTTTTTTCCTGATTCTAGCGGTCAAGTCCTCGAAAATGCCAGAGTTGGATTTCCCGTACACCAGAGGGCATCCAAGGTATTTGAAGGGGGGATGGGCAACATTGAAGGATGTTAAATTGGAGAGGCCGTGCGCGTACTCTCGATTGAAGTTGTGGTGGGTATAAATGACGCTCTTGGCGGGGTTGATTTTCTGCCCGGAGCATCTGGAGTATCTCTGCAGCGTGTGGTGCACCACTTCCACCGCTCCAATATCCCCAGATGAGAAAATTAGAACATCGTCGGCGAAGGCCAGATGGGTGATGAAGGGGCAACCGCTGGAGGTATGATAGTGCTGGAAGTTGGGGGTATTTATCATGTTATTAAGGTTTCTGCTGAGGGCGTCGGCCGCAATGATGAAAACAGTGGATGAGAGAGGATCGTCTTGTCTAACTCCATGAGTGGATTTGAAGAAACCTTCTGCCTGACCGTTGATAACCGTAGAAAACCACGAGTTGCTAATGGATCTCCACACAGTGTTGGTCCAATTTTCCGAGAATCCGAAGGCTCTGAAGACCCAGATGATAAACTGCCAATCCAGTCTGTCATAAGCTTTCTCCATGTCAAGTTTGATTGCGATGTTGTCCCCTCTTGCTGGAAACTTCATGCAGGTGATAAGCTCCTGAGCTAGCATTATGTTATCCTGGATATTTCTTCCGCGAACAAAGCCGCTTTGCTCCTCGGAAATGATCTTGGGGAGAAGACCGGCCATTCTGGTTGCCACCATCTTGGATATTATCTTGTTGGTGAAATTACATAGACTGATGGGGCAAAAGTCTCGGAAAGATTCAGGGTTGGAGTTTTTCGGTATAAGGATAAGCTTTGCGCTTGATATTGCTTTAGGGTAAGTAGCTCCCTCGAAGAATGCAATGGCCGCCTCAGTGATGTCCTGGTTGATGATGTCCCATGAGGTGCGGAAGAACACCCCCGAAAAAACCGTCCGGGCCGGGTGCACTGTTCGCATCCAGGGCCCAAACCGCGTCAGTCACCTCCTGCATGGCGGGGGAGCGACTCCAGCTGAACATTGTCGGTGTCGCTGATAAGGTGTGGGATGATGTTCAGGAAGGAGTTGTCTTGGTGGACCATCTCTTTGGCGAATAACTTGGAATAGAACTCGGCCGCGGCCGTTTGGATGTTCTTTTGATCGGTAAGGATGTTCCCAATTTCGTCGGTGATTTGGTGGATCGAGAGCTGCTTTCTGCGGCCTTTGACGCAGTCTTGAAAATATTTTGAGTTTTTATCCCCTTCGCTGTCCCATTTCAACCTCGCTTTTTGCTTCCAGAATTCGGTTACGACTCTGATCCTGAATTTGAGCATAGCTTTGGTAAGATTCATGGCCGTTCTAGCTGTCGATGAGCGGTCTGAAGCAAACCTAGACTCGGCTCGAGAGACGTCATCCTCAGCCACCCGAACAGCTTGAAAGATGTCCCCGTATGCTTGTTTGCTCCAAATGGTCAGGGCTTTCCTCGTTTCTTTAAGCTTGATGTTAACACGAACGAGGGGGTCGGGTGAGTCAACCCTATTCCACGCCTCCTGAACAATATCCAAAAATTGGGGGTGCTCGGTCCAAAAGTTGAGGAATCGGAAGTTCTTCTTGACGGGATTGTAAGAGTTTTTAATTTCAATCAACAGGGGCGTGTAGTCAGATTCCGTAGCATTGAGGTGGGATAGACTGGTAGTGATCCCCAAACCGTCCCAATGGGCGTTCGTGAGGGCCCTGTCAAGACGGGAGTATTGGCGACGATCTCCTTCCTGCATGTTGCACCAGGTGAAGGCATTGCCAGTGAACTGGAGAGATGATAGGTGGGCATTGAATATGAAGTTGTTAAAATCTAGCATGGCTGAATTCGGCAGCGGACGGCCTCCAATTTTCTCCTCTCTGGTGGTGATAGCGTTAAAGTCCCCAACGCAAAGCCACGGAGCTACAATGTTGTTGGTATGAATGTCAAGAAGGTTATCCCAAAGCTGTTTCCGCTCTGCAATTTCGCAGCTGCCGTGCACTGCTGAGAGGATGAAACATTTAGAAATGAAAGGGTGTTCCACCCAACAAGAGAGGTCCCTGCCTGGAGTCGTAGATGACTCCAAAGTTGACTTCTTCTGTGCCGAGGATCCAGATGTCGTTACTCCCAGCTAAGGCCTGGGGGAGGCCGAGCTGCAGCTGTATGGATTTTAATCTTTTGGGAGGGATTTTGGGTTCGATAATAATGAGAATATCGATTTTGTGGATCTTCCGGAGGATGGCAATTCTCCTCAGAGTGGGTTTGTTGGCCAGCCCTCGAACATTCCAGGAAAGGATGTTAATCATTAATGGGGGTGGGGAGGGTGTTTTTGTTCCGCCTGGAGGCGGATCTGGTGAGGATAGTTTGGATTTCTGCTGGTCCCCTCTTTTCTATTTTTCCGCTTGATGTTAATTTATCTGCCATAGACTGGATTGGGATGTTGTTGGAGTTCGCTTGGAATTCGGTGTCGACCCCACTAGGGTGGTCGATTTGATCTCCAGCGGAATCCAGCATGGACTCCTCCGGGGGGATGACTAAGGCGTCACTGGAGCACTCGATCTGCTTCAGAGTTTGCTGGAGCGAATAACCAGCGGCTTGGACCTGAAGACCTCTCTGCACCTGGTCTGGTCCTAGGATCGATAACGCTTCTACCACTTGGTCTGGGGTGATGATGTGTTGCTCTGCAGTACTGTTGTCATTGATCTCTACTATGGCCTCCAAAGGAGGGATAGGCTCGGGGATATTGGGATCAAATAAGGTTAAGGCCGATTCCGGCGGACCCTCCTCCAAAGTAGTGATATCAACCGTCTCTGGTGGGGTGCGTTCGTCTTCCGTTTCAAGAGCACCAAACTTATTGAAGAGGATTATAGCTCGAGAATCGCAAGGACTAAAGGTTTTGCTTGGGCTACCGCCATTGTCAGAATTGTCGTCACTGGAATCAAATCTGGTATGCGTGTTCGGAGGTGGTAAGAGAGGAGGCCGGGGTATCCTCCTTCCTGTTTCCGAGGGATTGTTCTGAGCCGGTTTCTTCTTGAGTTCAGGGTGAAGACGATGACAGTATTTTGGGGTGTGGCCACGTAAATGGCAGTGATTGCAGAACATAATGTGGTTGTCATATACAATCTGTTGGGTGTGGGTGCGATTGCCAAGTTCAATGCTGATAAAGTTGGGGGGATCAGAGGAGAGATCGAGTTCCACACAGAATTTGGCGTAATTGGCCTTGGTGAGGTTGGTGGTTTCAGGGGCCGTGGCGATATACGTCCCGAAGGAGTTGGCAATGCGCCAAATGGCTGCTGGGACGAAACAGATGGGTGGTAGATTCGGCAGCGTCATCCAAACTACAACCTTCGCTGAATCTTCTTGAGTGGTAAAATCAGTGGACCACTTGATGATTTTCATCTGGAGGGAGTCTACCCGACATGTGCCTTTGGACCACACAGACCTGTGGTCACCTCGGAAGAGAGGTGGAGGAGCATATGTCTGGGATCGAGGGGGGCGATTCGGTATTCCGCTGAGAGTTTCCAGCTGGCAATGACCTCTTGCACTCTGTTAATTTTGGGGCATCCTGATGAAAATTTGAGAACAAAGGTGTGGGTGAAAGAGGATGAAAGCGAGGTCAATTCCAAATCGAAGAATGGAATTGTGGGAATAGGGGATTCCTTCGGGTATTCGATATCCGGCAGATTGACGTATGGGATAAGAGGGCCCTTCTGGGCAAATAAATCCGGACGAAGGGTTGCGGCGAAGGAAGGCTGGCCGGCTCTGGAAGAGGAAGGGAGCATAGACCCGCTAGGAGAGAGCGAGGGGGGGGAGGGGGGCAGACGAAGAACTACTGGGGGGCAGAGGTGCGACGACGACCGCGGAGGGAGCTGCAGCGAGAGGACTCCCTACCGCAGCAACGGCGTCGGAGGTCTGGGATACGGCAGGCGGAGGCGGGCCCCTAATTCGCCTGCATCGGCCAGGGCTACAAGGGGAGCAGGGGAGGGGGTTCGGCGATAGACGAAAGGGGAGGAGCAGGGGGTGGCGAAGTGTTGGGGGATCGACGGGGACTGAAGGAGGGGTCACCGGGAGAAGTTGAGGAGAAGGGGGTTATCGGTGGGGGTAGGGAAAAGGGGTGGCAGAAGAGGATGGAGGGGCGACAGTGGCCTGGAGGGAGGGAGGGGGATGGAGTGGGGAAAAGTATCTCCTGTGGCGCGGGGGGAGAGGGTTGAAAGGTCCCACCAAGGGATGGTGGCACGCTGTGAGGGGTGGAGGCTCCGCCCAGCACCAGAGAAGGCGAAGACCGAATGAGGGGGGGGTCCACCGCGCCCTCACACTATGGCGCAGCAAGTATGGCTGCCTGTGGTCTGGACCTACCACTAAGCCGCGTAGAGAGGGAGAGAACGATGAAGAGGATCCCAGGATGACTGGATTGCGAGGTGGTACCACAGGTAGGCCGGCCTGAAGATTGTCCATCTGCACGAGTAGAGGGGGGTAGTGGGGTCGCCAATGAGGTGAGAGTAAAGGGGGAGAGGGGAGGGCGCATCGGGTTGCGCAGGTGGGTCCCGGAGGGGAAGGCGCCAGCAACTGCTGAGCGGATTGCGCAAGGGGGATTCCTCCAGAGAGCGCTGGAGAGGGCGCCAGAAAGAATTGCGCGGATTGCGCATAGGGGGTCCCACCAGATAGCGCGTGGACGGGCGCCATGAATGTATCAATGTAGCATTGTTTCCCAGCTGGACCACCAGATAGCGCGTGGGCGGACATGAATGTATCAATTGGTGACTACTTTGGGTCTTGCGCTGGGGTCCCACCAGATAGCGCGTGGGCGGGCGCCATGAATGTATCAATGTAGCAATGTAGTCATGGGTATACATATATATATATATAATATATATGTATCAATGTATACAATTATGTAATGTGTGCATTGTTTCCTGAGATCATTAAGTTTAATTGGAAATTGATATCTGAGACTTGTATGTTTTAATGAAACTAAAAACTGGTATAGGTTTAATGTTTAACCATTGTGAATACTGATTATGAATCTGAGAATTCATTCATGATACAATAACTGAGAACTGTGTTTAAATGAAATCTGAAATTTTACACTGATTTTGGGTTTTGATTTGTTAACTGAATTCAATTTGAAAACTGAGATTCCCATTGAGGAAAACCTGAGAATAAGTCCCTGTTTTTCCTATTTTGAAGTTACATTTCACTTCCCTTTAAATATTTTTACTGAGTTTGTTTTGGTGTGGAAATCTGGAAATGTTTCAATGAGATATGCATTTGGTTAGGGCTGCACTGTAGGACTGAACCTGGGACTGATTTCAGTCCCCAGGAGCAGTGGTTGGGGTATTGAATTGGTTCCCCCTCCTTCTTCTCACAATTCACTAATTTTGTCTCACATCCACACACATATGTTCATCACTCCTACATTTCCTCCCTCACATGACACACACTTTCCTCTTTCTCTTCTACTGTTTTTGTAGTTCCTGCACAATGTCTTCACCTTGCCACACACACACAAGCCTTCCCCCTCTCTATGCATATGTATATATATATATTATGTATGAAATCTAGATGTGTATGTGTGTGGAATGTATAGGTATATATACCCAAATATATATACAATGTATTATGGATATAGTGGATACACATATATAGGAATCACATATATATGATGATATGTGGTGTACCTAGGTAGCTATATATATATATATATATATATATATATATATATATATATATATATATATTTCTATGTGATTTCCATGTGTAGGCCTAGATGTTATATATGGTTGTATGGTGATATGTATAGATAGCACATGGGTATATTTTATTAGATTATAATATATACCATTTGTGTATTGATTAGCTATAGAGGATATCTTGGTAGATGTGTCTAGTAGACTATAGGCTAGATAACCTTGTGTAGAGTTGTGTGTTGATAGGCTTGGCATGGCATTGCCTAGATTAGTCTTGATTAACCTAGTATAGCTTTATTAGACCTAGTATAGACTAGTTTAGACTTGATAGCCTAGTTTAGACTTGGATGACCTAGTTTGACTTCTAGGGTTGACCAGAGTTGACCAAGAGTTGACTTTAGCCTAGATTGACCTAGAATCATGTAGAATGCATAATAGGACTTCATTATACTATTCTGGACTTGTTGTGACTTGTGTTGCTCTGATTAGGAGCCAGACACCACTCCTCGGGCAGTACTTTTCATATTGGACACTCAGATACAGGCGAGTACATTCTCTGATCGTTTCATACTTGTCACGATTTATATTCTCGCTCTAGATTACTTTTACTTGATGCTGTCACGTTATCATCACGGATTGGTACTATATGGATCTCTTCTTGGGATGTTATCCCCCTTAGCGGCGCATCGGATACTTTATGATGTGTTTCATGTACATCATGTATTCCTTGTTTCTGCGTTATTCATGTACACTCATGTTCTCTCATGTTCTTTCATGTACGTTCATATACTTTCATGTTCTTTCATGTACGCTCATGTTTCTCATGTGTTTCCTGTGTAACCAAAATATCATGTACGTAACGTAACTGGACTGGATCCTTGTGTATTCATTGTGGGTAGGGGGAGTATAAATGGTCATGTGATTTACCATCATGTACACTCTGTTACTTTTTATGTTCATCATGTACAACCAAAGCCAATTACATGCCATCTCGTACTTGTAGGCCTTAAAAAGTCACGCTGAGTTGATCAGGATAAAGTCCAAAAAGTCACGCTAAGTTGATCAAGACAGAGTCTAACAGACACGCTGAGTTGATCAGGACAACATTTAAAAGTTACGCTGGGAGACAGCTCATCATTTGTCAGAGTGTCATTATGACTGACAGCACGACAGTCGAAGAATGTCTCCTCGTATGCCACGTATGCACGGAACTCGAGAGATCACAACCAACTATTGCGTGACTTTTGAAATCTTCTTCAGCAAGACTCAATATTCACCAAGTTGGCGTACCAAAAGAGCTTATTGTCATTTAATACAACGGACAAAGCGATCACTGTCAGAGATTTTGTGTCAGTTGAGGCACGTCGAATCAAGACAGCTGGCAGTCCTGCCTCAATCTTGCGTATATTTGGAGCCTTCTGGCTCAAGTCTGCGTGTATTCTGAACTTCTATGTTCCTTCCTCAAGTCTGCGTGTATTTGAGCTTTCTGTCTCAAGTTTGCGTGGATTCTGAAGCTTCATGCCCCACGTCTGCGTGGATTTTGAATCTTTCTGTCCCAAGTCTGCGGATTCTGAAGCTTTTTGCCCCAAGTCTGCGTGGATTCTGAAGCTTCTTGCCCCAAGTTTGCGTGGATTTTGAAGCTTTCTGACCCAAGTCTGCGTGGATTTCGTCTTCAACAACTCTGCGTGGATTTCATCAAATTGGAGTACGTGGCAGCCAAGCCACTGATCTCTCACCCGCGTGTCCTGTAACTTGCACACGACTCATGCATGATTGCCATGTGTCCAACAGTTACAGACCACGTCCAGTAACTGCTCATAACCTTGCGTATGTTAAATCCTGTATGATTTTCAACTAGGCACAGGTTGTGAAGATAGTTATCCTTTCAGTTATTTTGACTCTATAAATAGAGTTCTTTTTCTCATTCATTGTACAAATACATAGTTATCTAACTTACTGTCAAAATTTTGACAGCTTTTCTTCTTCGCATCGTCCAAGGGATAAAGCGATCGTCTTCTAGATCGGATTCCTATAGTTGTAATTTTCCCAGAAACACAATAAATAAAGTGAATTTATTTATTGAAAACAAATTGGCGACTCTGCTGGGGAAAACCATCTCCTCTTCTGAGATGGCAACAACTCAATGCGACACTTCGTCAGTCGGCTCGACGAAGAAGGTGATATCGATCCAATTCGATCAACTCGCCTACGAAAAATGCAGCGGGCTAAGGGTGGCAAGCCCACTTCAGCCTCCATCACTACTGCCAAGTCGAAGAGACGATCTGTCTATGTCCCTAAGAATCTGTTGGCAACCAAAGGTGAAGTTTTTGCCACAGTGTCTACTCCTAACACCGGCAAGGACTCTACTTCAGGCACGCACACTCTTGTGTGCTCGAAGACGACAGCAGTCAAAAGTCACGCTAACAGCACTGGCTCCTTAGCCAAGTCTGTTCCAGCGTGCAATCTCAAAGTCAAAAGTCACGCTGGCAGCACTGGCTCCTTAGTCAAGCCTGTTCTAGCATGCAATCTCAATGTTAAAAGTCACGCTGGCAGCACTGGCTCCTTAGCCAACTCTGTTCCAGCGTGTATTTCTAAGTCCAATCTCTCTGACTCAGTGTACGTACCAAATATGGCTCTTTAGCCAAGACTTTCTACGCTGACAATACTGGCTCCTTAGCCAAATTGTCACCAGCATACTCTAAGAAGAATAGCTCTTTAGCTATCTCTTCTTCTTTGCCAAGTTCTACTAGAACTGGGGGTAGTCTTGCTAGAACTCCTCCACACAAAGTCCCTTCGAAAAGAAATAACTCTTTAGTTGTTTCTTCTGCTCCTGTAGTCTTTACTTCAGGAACAGCTTTGACTGACAATTTTGTTAGTCAAAGAAAAGAAGATGGTCTTTTGACTACTCTTCCTTCTGGACATTCTATGTCTCAAAACTTGAATAAGTCTAAGAAGAAACATTCCTTAATGTCTTCTTTACGACTTCTTCAAATTGGGCACAGAATTTGTTTATAAAAGAGGGTCTGTTACCAACTCCTAATCAAGGGGGGTTCAACTCTTCCTTCTCTGCAAATATCCAGATCAATGGAAGGAAAACTCCAAGTTTCAAAAACCAATGTATTGCCTCCAACTGATCTAAGAACAAAACTCAATAAAATCCGTTTGGGAAGCACTCATGGTGTCAAAAAACCATACCAATCGGGAACAAAATCAATGATCCAGATGCAGAGTATGCTAGAAATTATGTGGCTCATATTAATCACTCTCTATATAATCAAGAGCCATCAAGACCCAAGAACCGGAAATATATTCCTAAAAATACACAAAGAGTGTTCTCTGATATACCTCAATCTTCACAGACAGATTTACAAGAACACCTTCAACAGAAGAGAAGGAATAATTCTGTGTCAATGGATCATGCTGAATATGTCTTCTAGCCAAGAGTCATCATTCAATGCAGATGTCAATTAATGGATCAGGACCATGTTGATCATGAATGTGACTTCCAACCGAGAGTCACAATGCAATACAGATGTCAAACTAAATGACAATCTATCTTCAATCGGATTCAGTGTGAGCCCATGCCTGATAAAGACGAACTTTTGTTTGCTTCTGTCAATATGACCTCTCGGGATACTGGGGGTAGAGCTGATAGTCCAGATGGAGTATATAGAGACCAGAGCAAGAGTCCTGGCTTCCAGTCAGAGGACTTTGATTTCTGAAGATGATTCTGAATTTCTTGGAGAATCTAACTTCCCACCTCTTCCTACTGGGGGGTTCTCCTACAAATGACTTTGATACACAAAGTAATGATTCAGAACATACAACATCCACCAGTTCATCAATAATCCCTCGTACAGTCACAATTTATATGGTCTGAGAATACTGATGAACCTTCTTCTTCCTTACTCCTCAAGAACAAAGAATTGCTTCTTTGGAGCAGCAAATGAAATCTATGGCTGATACTATGAAGTCGATGTATGAACTCATGGCAACCCAGATGCAAAATCGACAGACTGTACCAGATGCCATACCAATTGACACTGGTGTAAGTCCAGTACAAGTTCCTCCAGTAGTACAATCCAATACTCATGGACAAGCTCAACCAAATCCTAGTCTCTCCGGAGCTGGGGGTAGTGCTTATAATGCTGTTCCTCCTCCCAGCTATTCTCTGCAAGCTACAACTCCACAATCCTCTAGTTGTTACTAAGAATTGAGGAATCTTAAAACTCAATTTGAGGCATTCAAACAGAAGGATGGTTTACAAAGGTTGGGCATCAAACAACCTTATCCGATAGAATGGAAGCAAGTATCGTATCCTCCTAAATACAAGCCTCCTACTATCTCCTTCTATGATGGAACCACTTCTCCAAGTCAATTTATCAACCACTTTGAAGTGATGACTGACCAATTGCAACCAAGTGACGCCCTCCTTACTCGGGTGTTCGTCGGATGTCTCAAAAACGGCTTATGAATGGTATAGAAGTCTCCCGGATGGGTGTATTACCTCATTTGCCAGTTTCAAACAAATGTTCCTTGAACGGTTCTATGAAGGGCTCAATGACATGACTATGTCTGCTCTTATAAGAATCAAGCAGAAAAATAATGAAACTACAGAGGATTTCATTGAACGGTTTCGAAGAGAAGCTCTGAAGATGCCTCTTGGAACTCCTGATGCTGTCACCATCGACACATGCAAATCAAATTTGTTGCTTATCATCAGCATGTGGACAGGATCTACTCAATTTCAAGATTGGCCTTCCTTCATAATTAGTGCCAAAGCCGCTGAAATTAGTGCTGAAACCTTCAAAGGTTTAGGAGTGCAGATGAATCCCAAGGAAACAGGTCAAGGTAGTAACAATATGCTAAATCCAATACTCGCAAGGGAAAAGAAACCCTTGAAGTTAATCTTCAGAGTAAAGATGCATCGACTGTTCAGACTCCACTTGTCTCTACAACTCAACAACCAAGAGCACCTCGCCCAAAGAAGAATACTCTTTTGATGATGACGATATCCTTGGTATCTTTGAATGTCTGCTGAAAGGTAATAAAATACAATTACCTGAGATCAAGAAACATGATGAAACTGGTAAGACGGATCATCCTAAATACTGTCCATACCATAGAATGTTGGGTCACACAATTCGTACATTCTATGTACTGAAAGGAAAGATCCAGGAAATGATTAAATCTGGAGCTATCTCTCTTACTCCGAAAGAGAAGACCGTCATCTCCAACGTCGTCTCTATGCAATTCGGAGATTTCCCTCCTCAACTTCTTAAAAGCGGATTGTTCCTATTCCCAAGGCAACTCTTGAAATAGTGAATATTCCTCCTCCACAGTCTGAAGGATTAGTGCCGATCACCATGGAAACAGGAGAAATCATGTGGATTCATCCTGATCTAGTGGCAGATTTTGAATCTCCTCCTCTTCAAAAGACTACTTCCCGAAAGTCTAAAAAGGCTGGAAAGATTAAGTTATGTCATATGACTTCTTTGGATCTACTCCCGACATAGAATCATAAGATAAAGAAGAAGCACTTGCTGGTGCTACTCGAACAGGGAAACCTTATCTAAAGGATTACTCCAAAAATCCTGAGGATACTCCTGATATCCCTCCTGCTGATAAAGATGTTCCTAATGTTCCTCTTGAAGAAGAATCATCCACAGCACCTATTCCTTCCACTGCACCGGTTGAACCTGCTCCTTCCAAGCCCACAGCTCTTGAGAAAGGCAAACAACAGGCTCGATTTGATAAGCCAATCAAGAAGTCCTCTCCTCTTGGGCTTCAGAAGCCTTATAACTTCGACATTCTAGCTTAACTTGCTAATACTCCAGCTAGAATGTCCCTCTTTGAACTTCTACGTCTTTCCAAAGAGACTCGGGAGACGTTAATTAAGCACTTCTTCAAGCTGACTCTTGTCTTGCACAGTTAAATAAGTCAGGTGAAGAACCTGCCACTTGCTTACATTGTAACAGTGTATTGAAGATTATCCCAAATATCACCTTTACACAAGACGACATACTATTGGAGGATAATCGACATGATCGGCCTCTCTACTACACCGGTTATATCGATACGATGAAGATAGATCGTATCCTTATTGATCCAGGGTCTGCTATATGCATAATGCCAAAGAGTCTGTTGGATGAACTAAAAATTCCTCTTCACAAGCTTTCCAAGACAGTTACTACTATCCTGGGATTCAATCAAAGCCGAAGCGAACCTTTGGAAAGATTCACCTGAAACTTCAGATAGGTGATTTCAGATCCAAAGTCACTTTCTATGTGATTGACATTGTGGGATCTTACAACTTCTTCTGGGGAGGCCATTTCTTCATGAAAATAATTTGGTGCCTTCTACTCTTCATCAGTGTTTTAAATATATTGACAGCAATGGAAGAGTACAAAAGGAAGTCGCTGATATAAACCCTTTCATGGGGTTGAAGCCTATTTCAATGATTCCCGGATGTACAAAGAAGAGTATACAAGGGTGATACAAGCTATGGAGAAAGAGGATTCACAAAGTGAGACTTAATAATTCCTGTTAAAGGTCGAACTACTCAGCAATAATCTCCTAAACCCTCTGGAGAAGGTTCTTTCATTATTCCAGTGAGCGGACGGATCTCTCCATTACCTCAGTCGTCTACTCAAGATACACTGATCATTCCTGTCAGTGGACGTACCACAGTTCCTGTATCTGCACATATGAAACAGGATACTCTGGTAATCCCGGTTGGAGGGCGGACTACTCTTCCATCTCAAGCTTCAAGGGAGCTCACCTCTTCTGAGCCATTTGTTATCGATCTTAATCGAAACAAAGCTTCTTCTCGTTTTTCTTCTCCCCCTTTAGTCATTGATTTGGCTAAAATTTCTAAGGCTCAGCCTTCTTCCAATGTAAATACTGCTACTTTTAAATTTAATAAAAAGTCTCCATCTTTGCAGTATATTGATGTGTGTAATTATGTTCATAGTTATTTACATTTGTTAGATGACTTGAGAACAATAACCATAGGAGTTGTACAGACTTTTCATACAGATGTATCCCTAGAATCAGTACAAACTTCATACTTTCTAGTTCCAGCAGAAAGCCAGAGACATTCCAATAGTCTTTTACAAAGGGCCCCAAAATTCTTCTAACCCTGAAGATGATGATAAAAACGATGATACTGGAAGATTACAACTACGTCGTTATAGTCAGCAATTTAAAGACATCATTAAAAATGGGCTATGACTTCAGAACTGGCCTCAATAGTGGAAAAAGAAAAATGCCTGTCCGGATTCCTTCTCAGAAAATGGGAGAACAAAATACGGATTGGGTTATATTGCTCCTACTCCTTTTATCAATATTGTCCATGAATATCCCAAATCTGACGAAGATAGGAGATCTGATTCTTCTAGTACTACCTCTTAGGATTCTGATACAAGTATCGGTGATTTCTACTGCAACATTCTGTCTTCCAACATGGTCTCCATTGACCGTTCTGAAGAAAGTGATGAAGATGAAGACGAGTTTGAAATCTCACCTGAATCAGAACAATGGGCCCAAAGGTTAGATAATCAATGGGAGTTTAGATTCGAGCAAAAGGAACCTCCGACTGAAGACAAGCTTGTTCAAATAGATTGTGGAGAGGGATCCCCCAAACCAATATTCATCAGTGAAAGTCTTTCAGAAACTGATAAGCAAGACATGATCAAACTTATTCGTGAATACATCGATGTCTTCGCCTGGAGTTATGAAGATATGCCAGGACTTGATCCACAAATCGCAACTCATAAACTCAATATCATGCCGAATGCTAAACCGGTCAAACAACAACAGCGACGATTTTCCAGACATCATGGATGCAATTGAAGCTGAAGTCAATAAACTCATGGCCTCTGGGTTTATTAGAGAGGAACAACATCCCGATTGGGTAGCTAATATAGTTCTGTTCTTAAAAAGACCGGTAAGATCAGAGTATGCATAGACTTCCGCGATCTCAATGCGGCATGTCCTAAAGACGAATTCCCGCTACCTATTACTGATGTCATGATCGATAATACCTGTGGGTTTGAACGGATGTCATTCATGGACGGGTATTCTGGGTACAATCAGATCAAAATGTTTCCAGATGACGAGAAACACACTTCTTTCAGAACGCCGATTGGTACATACTGTTATACGGTTATGCCATTTGGTCTCAAGAATGCAGGAGTAACTTATCAACGAGCTATGAGCACTATATTCCACGAACACTTGCAGAAAACAGTCGAATGCTATGTTGATGATATTGCAGTCAAAAGTCGACAAAAGGAGGATCACATCCAAGATTTGAAGACTATATTTGATCTAATGCGTAAGCATCAATTAAAGATGAACCCTACTAAGTCCTTCTTAGACGTCTCTAGTGGTAAATTTCTCGGCTTCGTCATTACCTCTAAAGGTATACACGTGGATCCCGAGAAGATCAAAGCCATCCAAGAGATGCGTCCTCCACGCACCTTAAAAGAGCTACGAGGATTCAAGGAAGGATCGCTTATATCAGGATATTCATCTCTAATCTTTCAGGACGCTGCAGACCATTCAACAAACTTATGAAGAAAGGTGTTTCGTTTGTCTGGAATGATGAATGTCAGAAAGCATTCGATGATATAAAACAATATCTGATGAGCCCTCCAGTATTGGTACCTCCTGTCTCATGAATACAGTTCCTCCTATATACTCGAGCAACGAGTCATTCGTTGGGTGCACTGCTTGCTCAAAAGAATAAAAATGGTCATGAACAAGCCATTTACTATCTCAGTCGTACTATGACCGGAGCTGAACCTCGTTATTCACGGTCGAAAAAGAATGTCTAGCCCTGATGTTCGCTGTCCAAAAGACACGACATTATATCATTGGCCAGACTATTCATGTCATTTCCAGGATCAATCCTATACGGGTCATGATGAAGAAACCCATTGTTTTGAATTCTCGATTGGCTAATTGGAATCTTACTTGCTCAGTATGATATGCACTATATTCTCAGAAATCAGTCAAAGGACAAGTTTTAGCTGATTTTTTGGCTGCTCATTCAATTCCAGAAAATTCAAAACTCTATGATAAATCCCAGATGAAGTCCTAGATTCAAACCAAATTGCTGAAAAGATCCTACTTGGCGTCTATTCTTTGACGGAGCTTCAAGAATAGGTCCTAATGGTGACATTGTCGCTGGAGTTGGAATCGTTCTTGTATTGCCAGAAGGCCTTGCTATCCAAAGAGCTTATTCTCTCGATCAACCATGTTCAAACAACGTAGCTGAGTACAATGCACTGCTTATTGGTCTTCAACTCGCTAAATATTTGAATATTCAACATTTGGAAGCGTATGGAGATTCTAAACTCATTGTTAATCAGATAAGGGGTACTTATGAAGTTCGCCATCAAGATCTGATTCCTCATCATAGATCGGCTATTTCTATGGCTTTTCCTTTGGGGTTCTTCATTGAACATGTTAGGCGAGCATGTAACACAGAAGCTGATGCTCTTGCTAATCTTACGGCGGTGTTAGCTATTCCAATCAGACGTCAGCAAATGATTGTTGTCTGCAATCGAGAATTATTTCATCTTGAAAACAATCCGACTCTAGGACTTCCAGTTGACATTGAAGAATCAACATCACATGATGTCAATGCAACAAGAGGATTTGGATTAAGTCGTAAATCATTATCTTCTTCATCTGATTCTAGCATGGAATTCATCTTCAGTAATTCAGCTGAGACTCAGAATGCGGATAAAGATTGGAGACTTCCTTTCTTAGATTTTGTATTGTATGATATTCTTCCAGATAATCGAATGAGGCAGCATCTATCAGACGACGACCTCAGATTCTATTACAATCATACAACAAAAACCTTATATCGTCGAGCTTATGATGGTCTACTTCTTCGATGTATTGCCGGTGATGAGGCTCAACAAATTATTCGTGAAGCACATGATGGAGTTTGTGGAGCACATCAACCTGGACCAAAACTTCAAGACCGTATTCGCCGTATGGGTTATTATTGGCCCACTATGTATCAGATGCCATCGAATATGCAAGGAAGTGTAAAGCTTGTCAAATTCATACAGTTTTATTCATCAACCCTCGAAATTTCTATATCCGATGGCAGCGTTATGGCCCTTCAAAGCTTGGGGCATGGACATTATCAGTCCGATTAATCCGTCGTCATCAAAAGGTCATCGGTTTATTCTCGCAATAACGATTATTTCTCCAAATGGGTCGAAGCCATTCCTTTATCTGAAGTCAAAACTTCCAATATCATCAACTTCATCAAACATCATGTCATCTACAATTTTGTGTTCCCCAACGCATTATTCATGATAATGGACCACAATTCGTTAGCCAAAAATTTACTCGATTCTGTGACGATCATCGGATCAACAATGTGGCTTCTACCGCATATAATCCGGCGGCTAATGGATTAGCAGAAGCTTTCAACAAAACCACATCAAACTCCTAAAGAAATTTCTCTACTAACAAACGTAATTGGAGTGAGAAGCTCGGTGAATGTTTGTGGGCTTACCGCACTACAGTTCGTAATGCTACTAAATGTACACCTTTCTCTTTGGTGTACGATACGAAGCTGTTCTTCCTTAGAGATTTAAATTCCTTCTTTAAGGATAGCAATCGCTAATGAGCTTACTGTCGAGAATAACGACCGTCTTCGACTTCAGGAATTAGAAGCTCTGGATGAAAAACGATTATCTGCTCAATAGAATATTGAATTCTATCAAGCTAGAATTTCAAGAGCTTTTAACAAGAAAGTCAGAGTTCGGGCATATCAAAAAGGAGAACTTGTTCTAACAGTTAGACGTCCTATGACTATGACTCATATGAGCAAAGGCAAATTCGACGCAAAGTGGAAAGGTCCCTATGTTGTGAGCAGAGTTTTCTCAAATGGAGCTTATCAACTCTCAGAACTGGATGGTCGAAAAGTTATGATGCCTATTAACGGCAAATTCCTTAAAAAGTATTATGTATAAATGTAAATACTTATAAATCATCAGACAAGTTCATGTTTATAAATAAAATTTTATTTTATTTTAATCATGAATGATAGTACATGATTTTAAGGAAGATCACTATCATCCTTCTCTACATTTGGACGCGGACCTGCCGTCCTTCTCGAAAACGTGATCAGCAAAAGAGCTGAGAACTTCTTTGTGGAACCCACGAGGAATTTGCAAGCAGCTATCCTCATGGCTTCTTCTTCTTCAGTCCTTCCTGGATCAAGTAGAAAGTCCAGAATGTCTCGTGATGGCTTCGGTGCAGACGAACCTTCGCCTGCTTTTACCTCCTTCGGTTGAACTGGATCGGCAGGGCATTCTTCAGTGCCCTTCTGAACCTTCAAGATGATTTCAGCCTTTTTGGATGCTTCTTCAGACGACATTTTTATGTTGAAGAGTAGAAGTGTTCGTTCTTGACAGATTTCTGCTATATTTATAGGCAGAAGTTCTTTAAATAATGAAATGACACATTCATTCGACGGTTCGTCCGTTCATTAATGCCTGACGGTTCTTTGTTCATTTATTACATTCATCCGACGATTCGTCCGTTCATTGCCTGACGGTTTATTTGTTCTTTCCATCATTTGTTAGTTTTCCCGTTCATCCCACATACATTTACGATTCATCATCGTCCATTATCCATGTCAGTATCATATTATGATATCTAGTCTTTTGATTTCCGAGTCTAAAGATCGTGAAAAATTGAGTTCAAATATATCTTTATGTCTGGATTCTATTTTTTCCAATCAGTATTAAACTAAGATCATTTCTGGTTTAATATCATCTGATAGAATTACAAAGTTTGTTTGTATATTTTATTCTATTGAAATGTGTCATGTATTATTTACCTCTGAACGTATTTTCTATATATATCATTATCAAAACAGCAAAACCAAAAATCAGATCAAGAATTCTCATTTGCTTTCATTCAGAATCAAAATATGGAATACAAGTGAAAATCAAAAATCATTTATTAGGAGTTATTAACTCCCTGATACGTTCAAGAACAGCATTCAGTTTTTCTTCATGAGCTTTTTGAACTCTTTCAGCTGCTTCAACTGTGACAGTTTGCTCATCAAAAATAATGATAGCAGATTGGATGCGGTTAACTTCTTCAATCTGTTCCGCCTGCATCTGCTCTCGCTCCTTTTGAAGAGTGTCACATCGTTCGGCTTCAGAATATAAGCAGCAGCAACCTCAGCTTGTTCTGTTTCTATAACAGCAATTCGCTCTTGAAGGTGAGCCAACTCCCCTTTCAGTTTCTTCAGCTCTTCAGTCTTGGATACTTTATCTTTCTCCAGCAGCTCTACTCTTTGACGCGTAGCCAATATTTCTTCGCCCTTTTCTACTAATTTTCAGAAGAAGAGGCAAGAAATGCTTCTAATGCAGCCTGCTGAGACTGGGCTTCATGCTCCAATTGACTAATTTCAGCGCAGTTAAAGAATCATGTCTTCCTTCTTAGTCTTCCAGTATTTTTGGATAGTTATTTCCAGCTCATCCAGGAGATGTTCGAAGAAGATGTACTGAGACTCGCAACCAGCATGTCGCAATGCCATGAGCGGGAACTTGACCATAGTTCGAAGATCAGAAAATGGCATAGCTTCATCCTTCAAGAAACGTCTGAATATGTATCTAGATATGAGTAAATGATCTCTGAATACATTCCCAGAGTTCTTGCTAGCCCAGTCTCAAATCCAGGAGTCGCCGTCATCATTGAAGAAGAAGCCTGAATGTTCTCTATCCTGGGAACGGAAGTATGCACGACTGGAGAAGTTGGTAAGTGTGAACTCCCTTCATCAGCATCAGCCTGGATAAGCGGAGCATGAGTCGAACTCATTGCTGCAGCAGTTCCTATAAGTCAAAGAAAAAAATAATCAGCATCTAAAAGAAAAGAAACAGTAAAAACAGAATTTAAAATAAAATTCTACCAGGTTGAGGTTCATATTCGATATATGAAGGGAGTTGGCATCTTCTCGTAGCCGGTCCATGATAGTGTCCGACACCTGCTTCATATGGCTGCTTCCAGCTCCAGAATTATTGGGTGCTGGAGCGTTGTTCGGAGATTGAGCAGGTTCGGGGCTGATTTCCATTCTGTTCCCCTGACTTTATCCTCATCATAAGGGGTAGAAGTGCCAGCTTGCCAATCATCTCCTTCTTCAGCTTCTTCTTCTTCAGACTCTTTGTCATCTCCGGCTTCAAGATGAGTTTCTGATCTAGAGTCCATTATGTTCACATCTTCATCTATTCCTCGAGATGGATAATCTCAGGAACAGTGATGACAGCAAGTTCAGTATTGACTGCCGCTTCAGTCTCCCTGGAATATCAGTTCGAAGAATGATGTCTGTACAAACATTCTTCAACAAGTCATCAGCAGCTGGTAGCTCGGACGTTCGCACGTCTTCATCGCCTCTGGCCGAAGAAATGTCTTCTTCAACATGAGTTCCAGAACTTCTGGCTGTTCTGTAACTTCTGCGGGGCAGGTTCTTCTTCAGAATAATCAATTTGGTCATCCAGTGCTTGAATGACGCCCTCTGTCCCATGCTCAAATGGGATCATCCTCGTCTCTGAGGGTTCAACAGCTACTCCACTTGTTGTAGGAGCAGTCATTTCTGAGCTTGAATAGACTCTACTTCAGTATGTCCAGTAAAAGTTGCCGAAAGGTGAACTTCATCAGACTCGCTGCTAGTAGAAGCCGCTTCATTAATTTCTGGCAAAACTCCTCCACTCATAATTGTTTCTAGGAGTTCATTGCCCTTCATTTTGCTGACGGACTTCTTGACATACTACCTCTCGACCTCCTTATCAAAGGAGCGTTGTCTTCATCAGTCTCTTCATCTTTATCTGTGGCGTCATCTTCATCAACTGAGATGCCACATAAAGATGAAGTGGCAGTTACTGAGACCTTCTTTTTCTTCTTCTTAGATGTTGGAGACTTAGTACTCTTGGAGACGGTCTCAGATTCATCGCTTCTCTTCCTCTTGGAAAGGGATACAAAAATGGGCGAAGAACTTCATCAGGAAAATTTCCTTCCTGGAATAATTCATATCGGGGCTCAACCTCCGCTGTCTCATCTACGGGTTCTGGAGAAAATTGTAAAATAACAGTTTTCTTCTTTGACCTCTTCGATGGAGCTGGCTCATCCTCCGCAACAAAGGTCTTCAGATTGAAACTCGGCTTGAAGGTGCTTGACGACACATAGAAGCGAGCATATGTATAAAGCATCTTCGTCCCCGAGCTAGATAAAGGATTAGGCATAGAGAATACAGCTTTTGTATCTCTAGCCGCAAATATCTCCAAGCCCGAGCTCCGTCGATAAGCCCTCCACGTGCAGAAAGGCAAGTGGTGGCGTTCCCAACGTGAAGTTGGTCATATCCGAATTGCGTGGCAAATCGGCTTGGTAAATATGGCTTCAGATACGTCATCTCTTCATGACGGTACACTAGATGAGACGGCCTGATTCTCTACAACCATTGGAAGGCTACGTCATCTAGCCTGTTTCCCATATCTCCATCCATCATATTTAAGGGCATACTCTCATAGCCCAGTGGTGGGGGAACACATTGAATGGACCAATGTGATGCCCAATTCAAGATATTTCTGTATTCTGGAAGGGTGTGAACCTTCCAGAAAGTCTCTCCAGAGTACCTCTCCAAGAAAAGACTGCCACTCTCTCCTGCCCTTGGAGGTATCAAACCATCATGATGGAGGAGAAGCCAACCATATAAATATATGAAGGGCATCTCTATCCGTGGGAATTCTTCAGTCATCCTCCTCTGATCAGATAACATGTTGGTTACAAATTTCGAAGACTTGTATTCAGTCTACAGGTCATCGCTGATAATAAGTCTAGCTTGTAACCATACATAAGGCGCACCGCTGCAAAGATAACGCCTCTATGTATCCTGTCCAAGGAGCGGAAGCCAGGAACAATGAATCTTCTTAACCACAGAGATAGAAATCCGGCCAAATGACCGTTCCTCGACAGAGTCTTTTCGCTCTGTCTCACATAAGAGCTGAAGGTGGTTCCAGCTTTGAACTCGTACCAGTCTTCAGTGATCGTGAAATCCTTGCAGTCATATTTCTCCAGCAGATACATGATTTCACTCTCAGAGAGAGGTTTGAAGTTGCTAATCTGATACCATCTCTTCTCGTTTATTTTCTTCTCATCCTTTTCACGGTTCATGAAAAGGTAGGACATCCACTTCTAGATGTGGTTGCCAGCTTCATCTTTAGAACTCTTGTAATATAGTAAATGTGCCAAAATGGCATATCATCTCTTCAAATAGATGCACCATCTCTGGGTTCTTCTCTGACAGAAATTCAGTTCTTCTGTCGTAGGCACGTACTCCTCATACGGCAACGTGCCTGAAGGCAGGTGTGAGATGTATTCCATCTCATGAAGGACGAAACCCATCTCCCCTTTCGGAGTCACGAATGCCCCCGTCCTGTGGTTATACCTCTCAACCAATGCCAGGAACAGGAAGGGGTTGGGCCTGAAACCGTAGGATGAATTGACGACAGCGTCATAAAGGTTTATCTTCTTTAGCTTAATCTCAAAATTCTCCAAAGCCCAGTGGACCAAAGTCCTCCATCTCACATTCTCCTGATTCATCAAGCCGTTCATCCTCGGCGTTGAATCGGTGGGGTAGAATGTATTCTTGTTTGACATGAATTCGTTTATGAAAATGGGCATCCTGAATGGCATTAATATTGACGAGTCTTCAGGTGGTATGCATCCAGGCTTCAAACCCCGAAACACTGATACATGATTCTCAGGGGCACTGAAGAATCCCTCCTTTCTGTAAATTATACGGCTCGCCTTCGCCTGCTGATATTCTGTTAAATGCCAGGACATCTTTCTCGGATAGCTGGCATGCATGAATCTCATGATTGATAAACCCCTGGAAACCTTAGGCCAGTACATGGGCTGGTTTATATCACCTTCGAAGTAGAAGCACACTTTCTCTCTGATGCCCTTTGGCTGAGATTTCTGTGCTATGGCATCTCCGAACAAAATTGTTGGTTTCTTGTGGGATACCAAATCCAGACTCTGAAAAGGTTGTCCATTCATTAAGCAGAGTAGGGTTGTATGGTCTTGATTGGCCAACAATGATAGTCTGGCTTCTGGAAGATCAAATTAGGGAAATTGCACATGAGATAAATCATGTTTAAATGAGAAACTCAAGTGCCCTTCATAGTCTGCCTCCTCACTTCGGATGTTCACTACATAAAATGAAAAAAGACAAGGTCAGATATGTTTTAGTAAAATCTATGTCTATGCGTGTATAGCAGTGTTTGAAGGAAATTTCAAAAGTCATGCAGACTTCAGACAGATATACTACTACTAAGACATGCTGAGTGGTTTATTCACGCAGATGATTAATTCATGCAAAATCCAGACAGATTAGGATGAAAGTCACACATCATTGCCAGAATCACATTTAAGTGAAAATGACAAAAACATGCTGACAGATCAAGACTAATCTATTCAGAGTATGGCTCTCAGAAGTCTGCGTGACTTTCAGCATGGACATTTTTGCCAAACATGTGAAAAATTACGCAGAGTCATCATGAAAGCTGCGTGAATAATTCAATATTGACATCTCTGCCAACATGTAAAAATCACGCAGAGTCATCATGAAAGCTGCGTGACTATTTCAAATGGACATTTATGCCAACATGAAAAATCACGCAGAGTCATGAGAGCCATGCTCCTTTGCGTGAAACACAGAGCTTCGTAAATACGAAGATGTGAAGTATGGCCGACCCTAAAGAGGGGGCATACTTTATTAATATCCTTTGCCCTAATAAGGGGGGATATATTTCTGAAGTTCATTATTTATATTAAAGATCCTAAAAAATTTATGTGGAGTTCGTCTTCATCAAGTCATCTTCAACAATTCGTATCCTCCATCACTTACGATGAATAGGAGGTTGCGGGACTTCATATCGAGGAAGTCTGTCAGTAGTGGCACGCGAAGAAGTCGCGGGGGCTTTTCCCTTGGCCTGAGCATCGGCTTTCTTGGGAGCCATTGCTGCTGAGAAAGGGAAGAAGAAGTCGAGGAAGAAGAAGTTCGTCGGGGAAGATGAAGTTCTCATTTGTGGATTCTCTCTCTCTAAAAGCAAGTAAAGAAGGAAAGAAATGACTTAAGGTTTATTTATAGGCTCATAAAGAATTCTAAACAGCACATCATTATGCCTCGATTTAGAAGCTTGATACGGGATCCTAACTGCACAGAATCCCAACAGCCCAATCATTTAGGAGTAAATATCTCTTTAAAGTCATCTCAGCGTGACTAAATTCATTTTATCATCTTGATTTCAAAGTATTTCGAATAATTTATTATTTTTTGAAAACTTTGAAGGGGGTTTTGTAGGCCTTAAAAATGAAAGTCACGCTGAGTTGATCAGGATAAAGTCCAAAAAGTCACGCTGAGTTGATCAGGATAAAGTCCAAAAAGTCATGCTAAGTTGATCAAGACAGAGTCTAAAAGACACGCTGAGTTGATCAGGACAATATTTAAAAGTTACGCTGGGAGACAGCTCATCATTTATTAGAGTGTTATTATGACTGACAGCACGACAGTCGAAGAATGTCTCCTCGTATGCCACGTATGAACAAAACTCGAGAGATCACAGCCGACTATTACGTGACTTTTGAAATCTTCTTCAGCAAGACTCAGTATTCACCAAGTTGGCGTACCAAAAGAGCTTATTGTCATTTAATGCAACTGACAAAGCGATCACTGTCAGAGATTTTGTCAGTCGAGGCACGTCGAATCAAGACAGCTGGCAGTCCTGCCAATCTTGCGTATATTTTGAGCCTTCTGGCTCAAGTCTGCGTGTATTCTGAACTTCTATGTTCCTTCCTCAAGTCTGCGTGTATTTTGAGCTTTCTGTCTCAAGTTTGCGTAGATTCTGAAGCTTCATGCCCCACGTCTGCGTGGATTTTGAAGCTTTCTGTCCCAAGTCTGCGTGGATTCTGAAGCTTTTTGCCCCAAGTCTGCGTGGATTCTGAAGCTTCTTGCCCCAAGTTTGCGTGGATTTTGAAGCTTTATGACCCAAGTCTGCGTGGATTTCGTCTTCAACAAGTCTGTGTGGATTTCATCAAATTGGAGTACGTGGCAGCCATGCCACTGATCTCTCACCCGCGTGTCCTGTAACTTGCACACGACTCATGCATGATTGCCATGTGTCCAACAGTTACAGACCAAGTCCAGTAACTGCTCATAACCTTGCGTATGTTAAATCCTGCGTGATTTTCAACTAGGCACAGGTTGTGAAGACAGTTATCCTTTCAGTTATTTTTGACTCTATAACTAGAGTTCTTTTCTCATTCATTGTACAGATACATAGTTATCTAACTTACTGTCAAAATTTTGAGAGCTTTTCTTCTTCGCATCGTCCAAGGGATAAAGCGATCGTCTTCTAGATCGGATTCCTACAATTGTAATTTTCCCAGAAACACAATAAATAAAGTTAATTTATTTATGGAAAACAGTACTCTAAATTAGTAGTCACTTACAGTTCTTACTTATCATGTATATATTTCCAGTTATCAAATATCTCTCCTGTTTTATGTACATCTTCTTACAGCGTTTCATGTATCTTACTCTATTGCTTGCTTTATATTTCCTACCTTGATATGAACTGCATGAGATGTACTGTGCTCGCTCCTATCCTGACTGGACCAGTTGAAAATATTACAGAGGATGAGGATGAAGCCCTTTGTACCACCTATTACGGAGCATGCTTAGACGATACCTGCGACCTGGCTCCTCTGGAGGACCCAGCTGCAGTTCAGGATACTACTCCCATAGTCTAGGCTAGTCAGCTAGGCTTTATCTTTCTTTTCAGCATTGTTTTTGGCTTTCAGTTGTTGTTTTGAGATATATATATTCTTTCATATTCTGTAGTTGAGACTTGTACTCGGAATGTTTGTTGAGATATTATCTTAGATACTAGACTCTTCTAATTATCTGTACTTCATTTTGAGCTCTATATCATATCGTACTTTTCTTCCTTAGTTGTGATTGAGTTTACATTCTGCTATGTCACCCCCATTCAGGGAGTATAAACTGCCTGGCATTATATTGTTAGATGTTGTGACCTAGGACAGCGTTCTACCGCCGACACTGCGGCGTAGGCTGGGCGTCGTTACGTTCTCGTACCCTCACAGTGGGTACGGGTCGTGACACATTTTTAGTGGTGGCCCATGCAGGTCGAGTTTATGTAGTGGTATTCGAACTAGAGTATCACTACAGCCTGCAGTAGGAGTAGAATATTTTGGGGTACTCAATCACCTTAGGAAAAGCTCTTAAACTGATTCTTGTTATCAAATTCTTACTACTTGAATACTTTCTTTTGAAATAAACTGTCCTCCCTTGATTTATCGCTTCTTTCTCAGCAATTGATATCCTTGTTTGATCTGTCTTTAGGATGGTGGAGACGCGGTTACAGCGTGCCATTCAGGGAGATACTGTAGAGGGGACTGCTACCTCTCAGCCAGTTCGGCAGGGTCGGGAGGCTACAGCTCCTGCCACCTCTGCTCATATTGGGACTTCAGCAGCAGCTGAGGGTATACCTTCACGAGATCGGAGGCAGGACCCAGTCACTCAGAGATGTCATTCCGGCAGCCGCCGCCTACAGGACACGTGGACGCGGCACAGATGTTTGCCTACTTCCAGCAGTTTATGGACAGACAGCAGGCTCGACAGGATAGAGGCATGGAGTTGGCCGTCACGACAGCCGCGGCTCGACCAGTGGTGCAGCAGCCGAAGACACCTGGGATCGAGCAGTTCCAGAAGATGAGCCCCAGAGACTTCCTGGGGACGGAGGGGATTTATATGCTGACGAGTGGATCGAGCATATAGAGGAGATCTTTCGCCTGGCCCGGATACCGGCAGATCTCCAGATAGAGGTTGCAGCTAGCCGGATGCGAGATCTTGCTCGCACCTGGTATCAGTCAGACCCCAGGGTGGGGGTACCTGGGCAGACTTGGAAGCAGTTCAAGGGCTTGTTCAAGAAGAAGTTCTTTCCAGATTCAGCGCTCAGAGCCTTAGAGTCACAGTTCAAGAGCCTAGTCCAGGAGAGCCTTACAGTGGAGGAGTACGCTTGGGAATTCGGCCGCCTCGGCAGGTTCGTAGAGGGATTGAGTGAGACGGCGAAGGCCCAGAGGTTCCGGAAGGGTCTGGTCAGGGAGGTCAAGTCCTTGACCAAGGGCAACAGGGATGCCACATTCGAGGAGATTCTTGAAGAACAGTTTGGCAACTCTAGAGGGGGGTGAATAGAGTTTATATAGAAAAATAGCCAATTAAAAATAACTCTTTCACCAACAATAAATAATCAGAGTAAAGTACGGAAAATAAATGAAGAGCAGAAGAGCATACGCAAACACAGCGATTTTAACCTGGTTTTCCTCGTGGAGGACTAGTCCAGGCCTGAGAACTCTAGCTCAGGATTAAATCCACTATTTATGAAATAGTAGTTTACAACCCGTGCCTTTTCTTCAGAAGAGCACGTCAACTTCTAACAGATGATCGCAGTGGCGATTTGCTTGGAATTGTCCAAGCGACTTCTTCGACTCTTGCACAAGAATCCTAACTGAGAGATGCTGAGCACTCGACACTTAGGAGGCTTGTGGCTAGTAGATGGGAAGGGTATGGCTTACTTGAGCTTATAAGAGAGAAGAGAAAATAATTGGATGGATTGGAATGAGAGAATTCATGCCCTATTTATAGTGTTTTTATAGGCAGAATTCGGCCAGAATTCGGGTAGGAAAATTCAAAAATTTGGCCGTTGGACAACTAGCAACCAGCTAACCCTAAAATTAGGGTTCCTGATTTCTAGGGGACAGAGTTCGGCCCGAACTCTGTGTAGAGGCAGAGTTCGGCCCGAACTCTGTCTCCAGAGCACAGAGTGGTTCTAAGGGATTTTTGGGCAGTGTTTGGTTCAGTGAAGCTTGGGATTTTGGGTAGGCAGTAGACTAAGTGTCAAGAGCTCAGCAAGACTCAGAGTACACAAGTCTAGACTCAATGAAAATATAAAATACATACTCAAAAACCCACTGAGAGCCGGAGACTGAGCTGTCGTCTGTCTTGAACTGTTATGCAGACGTCGTGTGTCGTATTGAATTAATACAGATATTATTTAGTCAATGTAGTCAATATTTGGTTGACTGTGACTTTGTGTCAACAATCTCTCCCATATTGATAATTGACAAAATGATATATGTATATTCAATATTCATACCTGGACACAGTTGATTATAGCAACATAGCTCTCTTTACTTGATGCCGAGCTAGAATGTAATAGCTCCCCCGTAATCAGTGAACGGTGCTGAGCTAGAAGCAATAGCTCCCCCGTAAATAGTGCATAAAACCTGTATAATATCTTCCAACAAGCACAAACAAGCACAGAAATACGAAAAGATAGGATCTGATACCAAACAAGTATATCCAGCCATATATATCTGATACCAAACAAGTATATCCAGCCATATATCCAGACAGAATATACATAGTTCTTCCCCTTTTGGCAGTTAGCAATATAGACTGCAGAGAAATGAATAATAAAAGAAAACTGCAGTAGACAATTAATAGTAATACAACCACACCAAGCAGAGAAGAAACAGTATAGAAATAATCAAAAGAAGTACTAGCATAAAGTGTCATAACCAAATGTCAAACACACAGCCAGAGTTTAACTACATAAATCCAAGTACAGAAATCCATAATAAACTAAATAACTGAAATCAAAAAGCAATAACTAATGTCATCATCAGCAACAGCAGCAGCAGATAGTAGCCAATCTCCATCATAGAGCACGAGATGGTCCAGGAGTGTCAGAACGTCTGGGATCCACAAAAGCAGCACCCGGATCCGGGTAACGCATGACCCACGGATCATCAATGCGATAGCCCTCACGATCGGGATCCCGCTGCATGGGAATGGGCATAGTAGGATGATGGGACATGGAGTACCCAATATCATGTAGCGAGTTGCTGAGTGCACTCATCTGCAGGGTAGTACGGTAGTCCATCTGAGCCCACCGATCGTTCTCTAAGTCGAAACGATCCCGGAGCATGGTCTGGATGGAGTCAAGAGTGGCAGGTGGAGGAGGTGCATCCTGACCGAGTGGAGGGGCGTCTGGCTCCTCATCATCAGAATGTTCAGAAGCCTCAGGAGAGGCGACGACTGCTTGAGTACGTCATGCCTTGGACAGGAAAGCAGGAGCAGGCAAGAACGGACAGTCATGAATAGGAATGATGAATGCACGAAAAACCATAGGAAGGTATAAAGGATAAACCAAAGCTCTTGGTTTCTTCCTGCAATTTATCATCCAGTCCATCATTGTCCTAGGAAGATTGAAGGGGATACAAAAAAAAGGTGATATAAAGCAGAGATCTCAAAGTAGGTAACTTCATCAGTTGAACCAGCTTTTGGTAAGATAGTATTGAACACGATGCGATGAAGTTCATAAAAGTAGGGGGTGAGATGCTTGGCCTTTAGCTTGCGAGGACTTACGTTAGGAGCACATAAATCCTCCTTAAATCCTTCAAGGGAAGTATCGCCAACAAATTGAAGTTGACGTGCTTCCACAAGCTTGTCCCACACATCAAGATCCGGGAGAGCAAGAAAGTCTCCCAACTCAGAATCATTGAAGGCAATGTTAATGCCAGCAACCCGGGAATAGATGTGGGTTGCATCGTGAGTCAGATTACAGTAGAATATTTGGATTGCGCTACGGTAAATGACAAAGTTGGAAGCAACTAGCTCATCCAAACAAAGATCACGAAATAAAGATTCATATTGAGAAAATATTATGAAATTGATGGGATGGCCCCCAAACACCGGACGAGTCCTAAAATCGCTAAACCATTCATTAGAGGCGTCTAGCGACACAAATAGACGGTCGTCGTATGTATTAGGGTCATCGGGACGCGGCGGATTGAACAACGGATGAATGGGGTGTTGTTCAACAACTTGTTAAATCGGAGGAGGAGGAACCGAAGAGGAAGCTCCCTCATGTCGAGTCCTTCTCCCTCGTTTGGACAAGCGAGATGCCATTTGCAAAGAAATAGGAGAACTTGAAAATGATAGAAGAGAGAGTTATACCTGAAAATAATACCAAACAGTGGAAGAGAATGTTGAAAAACCCCTTTCCCTTGATTTTGAGAAGAAAAGGAGCTCTCTAGATCAAGAACTAGGGTTAGGGTTTGGAAGGAAGAAGGTTGAAGAGGTGGAGAAGAAGGAAATATGGGAGGAAAGAGAAGGAATCCCGAAATAGAATAGGGGTTGTCTTTGGTCGGATAGAATATTGACCATTGGATCTAAAATGATCCAACGGCAGAGCCAGATCCCGACGCTGGAACAATTGGACCGAACTCGGCCCAAACTCTGTTAAGGGCAGAGTTCGGCCCGAGTTCTGGATTAGTGGTCCAGAACAGAAAATAGGCTGAAAGATAAAAAATGGTTAAGTGTTGAAGATAAAAGTTTGATAAATTCAATAAAGAACATAGAGAGGTACACAAAAGTCAGAATGAACTTTAGAATGTAGTAATTAGACAGTATTAAGTCGAAACAAACCATATAATAAACAAGGAAATATATTGTAATTCAATATTTCAAATTTGCCATGGGTTAGCTGCAGGGGCCGGATCCCAGCTAGCGGTAGTCCTGAGGACTAGTGCACCGTATCGCTTAGGCTTTTATGCCTTGTTGTCAGAAGGACCCTTTCGGCTTGTATCCATACCAAATTTGTTGTAAAAGAATCAAAATATACTCGATATTTACGCAGGCGAGTCTCAACTTATAACTGCTTCATCCAAAATTCCGAGTTCACGACATAGAAAATTGAAGCGCTCTTCGGATAATGGCTTAGTAAAGAAATCTGCTAGCTGATGATCAGTGTCGATAAATTCTAAGTTAATCATGCCATTTTGCTGATGATCACGCAAAAAGTGGTGTCTGATCTCAATATGTTTAGTGCGTGAGTGGCAGACAGGGTTCTTAGTCAAATTAATGGCACTAGTATTATCACAGAATATAGGAATATACATAAAAGATAACTTATAGTCTTCAAGGGTTTGCTTCATCCACAGAATTTGTGCACAACAACGTCCAGCTGCTATGTATTCAGCTTCTGTTGTGGATAGTGCGACAGAGTTCTGCTTCTTGCTAAACCAGGAGACTAAAGCTTTTCCTAATAAATGACACGTGCCGCTCGTACTTTTACGGTCAACCTTGCATCCAGCGAAGTCAGCATCGGAATAACCAATAAGATCAAATGATGTTGACTTGGGAAACCATAGGCCCACTATAACCGTACCCTTAAGGTATCGAAAGATACGCTTAACCGCGGTCATGTGTGATTCCTTAGGATTAGCTTGATATCTAGCACATAGGCAAACACTGAACATGATATCAGGACGACTAGCAGTTAAATAGAGTAAGCAGCCTATCATACCTCGATACTTACGTTGATCAACGGGTTTGCCGCTCTCATCTGGTTCGAGTTTGGTTGAAGTAGCCATTGGTGTGCTGATTGGTTTGACGTTGTCAAGATCGAACTTCTTCAGCATGTCCTTGGTATACTTCGATTGGCAGATGAAAGTTCCATTAGCCATTTGTTTCACTTGCAGACCAAGAAAGTAGTTGAGCTCTCCCATCATGCTCATCTCAAATTCTGTCTGCATACACTTGGCAAATTCTTGACAGAGGGTTTCATCAGTAGAACCAAAAATGATATCATCAACATAAATTTGAATCAACAGAATAGTGTCTTTAAAAGATTTTATAAACAGTGTAGTGTCAATTTTCCCTTTTGAAAAACCTTTCTCAAGTAAGAAGCTACTTAGCCTTTCATACCAAGCTCTAGGGGCTTGTTTGAGGCCATAAAGTGCTTTCTTTAGCTTGAACACGTGGTCGGGAAATTTGTGATTTTCAAAGCCAGGAGGTTGTTTCACATAAACTTCCTCCTTAATAAAACCATTCAAGAAAGCACTTTTCACATCCATTTGAAATAATTTAAAGTTTTGAAAATTAGCAAAAGCACAAAGCATCCGAATGGATTCTAGTCTAGCAACAGGAGCATACGTCTCATCGTAGTCGATACCTTCCTCTTGGTTGTATCCTTGAGCTACTAGACGAGCTTTGTTACGTGTGACTGAACCATCTTCATTTACTTTGTTTCTAAAAACCCATTTAGTACCAATTATCGAGTGATTAACCGGTCTAGGAACGAGTTCCCATACTTGGCTTCTCTCGAATTGGTTGAGTTCTTCTTGCATAGCAGAAATCCAAAATTCATCATTAAAAGCTTCAGAAATATTTTTAGGCTCTACTTGTGAAATGAAGGCAGTGCTAGCAACGGAGTCTCTTAGTGATGATCTAGTAGTTACTCCACGTGAAACTTCTCCTATAACTAAATTTTCTGGATGAGAAGGTTTGAAAGAGAATTTCTTAGGCAAACCCTCCAGAGAATTAGTTTCGGTTGAAGTATTCATTGGAGTAGAAGTTGATGGCTCAACGTCATCATCAAGAGTACTTACTGCACTGTTGTCTTCATCAAAAGTCACATTTGTTGACTCTTCCATAATAAGTAAGCGTTTATTAAAAACTCTATATCCCTTACTCTTGGCGGCATAACCAAAAAAATACCATCGTCAGCTTTGGCATCAAATTTGCCTAAGTTGTCTTTGGTGTTAAGGATAAAACATCTACAACCAAAAACTTTAAAATAAGAAACATTGGGGGTTCTCCCAAACCAAAGCTCATAGGGTGTTTTCTTCGTAATGGGACGAATTAGCACCCTATTCAAAATGTGGCATGTTGTACTGACAGCTTCTGCCCAAAAGTATTTCGGAAGTAAAAATTTATTCAACATGACTCTGGCCATATCGCCGAGAGTTCTATTCTTCCGCTCCACAACACCATTTTGGTGAGGAGTTCTAGGACAAGAAAATTCATGATCAAAACCATTTACATTACAAAAATTTTCAAAATCATAATTTACGAATTCGCCTCCATGATCACTTCGGATTCGAGTAATCATGTAGCCTTTTTCGTTTTGAACTTTCTTTACAAAAACTTTGAAAACAGAGATAGCATCGCTCTTATTAGCGAGAAAGAAAATCCAAGTAAATCTCGAAAAATCATCAACAATAACAAATGCATAAAGTTTGCCACCAAGGCTAGCTATTCTACTAGGACCAAATAAATCCATATGAAGTAGTTGCAAAGGTCTAGTAGTACTTACAGAGTTGATGGAATGAAATAAGGATTTAGTTGCCTTGTTTAGTTCACATTCGGCACATACCGTGTCCTTTTTGAATGTAATGTCAGGCAATCCTCTCACTAGCTTCTTGGTAGAAAGCCTGGATATAGCATCCATGTTGGCGTGACCAGGACGCTGGTGCCAAAGTAGTCGTTCGTCTTTGTGGGCATATAGACATCTACCTGCATTGTTAGTATTTACAGAAAGATAGAAAATATAGATGTTGTCCTCTCTTTTCCTTTCAAAAGCAATGTCTCCTGTTGACCTATCATAGATGTAGCAACTGTTTTGTCCAAAGTTAATATCATATCCATGATCAGCAAGATGACTAATGCTGAGCAGGTTATGCTTTAACTCGGTCACTAGGCAGACATCCTTTATTACAGGAGAAGGAGGATGACCAATGATACCATTACCTATTATGTGCCCTTTGAGATTGTTACCGAAGGATACATATCCTTCTCTCTTCATCGATAGTGATGCAAAAAGATTTGCGTCTCCCGTCATATGTCGCGAGCATCCACTATCGAGAATCCACTTACTTTCAGTTGAAGAGGGAAGGTCCACCTACATCAAGAGTAGATGTGACCTTTGGTACCCGAGTTCTTGAGGGTCCTGAAAAGTTAGTCTTTGGAAACCAAGTATATATCTTTTTATCTACAAGTCTTCTAAATTTGTACTGTGGTGAGATGTGTCCATGTAATCCACAGTAAGTACAGATAGCATTCTTTTATACTAGGAGCATGAGAATAATATCTATAAGCAACAGGATGAGGATCGTCATGATGTGAAGAGTTAGCATGGTGATGATGATTATGCACAGAATGAGTGGCACGGTGATGGTGTCTATGAGGCATATCATGATGGTATTGTCTATGATGTGTGACATGCTGATATTGTCTATATGGCATGGCATGATGATTTTGTCTATATGGCATATGATGATCTTGTCTATATGGCATTGTATGATGATCTTGTATATATGGCATGGCATGATGATTCCTATGTGTGGAGTGATGTTGATTGTGTCTTTGTGCATGATGATTGTGTACTGAGTGAGAATTATTCTTACGTGCACGTGGTTTGTGAAAGTTTGTGTATATAAATGCATGGTTATGTGCTGCATGAGAATGACGTGGTTGACTAGCATGAGTGGTGTTGTGCCCATATGATTGGGTTTGAGGTTGAAAAACCTGTTTACCCAATTTGGTTTCTAATCTTTTAGACACAGCTTGCAGTTCATCAACCTTAATATTTAAGCCATATATCTTAGTCATGGAAATCTTGTGTCTACTCTTTTCTTCAGCAAGCAACGTGTTGAGTGTAGTGATTTCTTGAGTTTGTTGCTCAATACGTGCTTCAGCATCATGTAAGCTTAATTTAAGCTTGGATACTTCATCAGTGTCATTAGTGGGTGTCGTGTTTCTAACATTATCAAGAAGTAAAGAAATTCTTTGTATCTCATCTTCAAGACTTTTGATTTTATCCTTGGCATGTTTGTATTTACCGATGACCTTTTTGTGATCATCGAGTAAATCAGTGAAAGCATCTCCAAGTTCATCAAAAGAGAAGTCATCTAGAGTTTCGTTAGATACCTTGTTGGAAGTTGCCATTAGGCACACATTTGCTGTATCTTGAGGAGAGTCCTTTTCTTCCTCGGAGTCACTCGCTTCACTTTCATGCCAAATGCCTGTGTTGGCATATTTCCTTGATGAGTTCCTTTTGTATGGCTTCTCATAGCGGTTGCTCTTCTTCAGGAGTGGGCAGTCTTTTCGGACATGTCCAGTTTTCTTGCAACCATAACAAGTTGGCTCTTCTTCATCGTCTTCTTGAGATTCCTTCTTCCTTCGATTGAAGCGAAGGAATTTCCTGAAGTTGCGAACCATGAGAGCTTGGTCTTCATCATCCGAATTATCTTCTTCGGTCTCATCATGATTAGCTCTTCGTTGATGAGCTTTGAGTGCGATCTCCCTGGTCTTCGGAGCGGGCTCTTCGAAGTCCTTGAGGTCAAGCTCGTGAGTCATGAGTTTACCCATCAAGGTCTCCATTGACATTGTTGTGAGATCGTTCCCTTCTATGATGGCTGTCACCTTAGGGTTCCAAATCTTTGGTAGCCCTCTGAGCAACTTACGAATCTTCTCGTGGTTTGAGTACTGCTTTCCAAGCGAAGATAGAGGATTGATGATGTCAAGGAATCTTGTGATCATTTGAGTGATCGTCTCACTTGGCTTCATCTTGAAGGCTTCGTATTCTTGAGTGAGACGGCTTATTTTAGATTCCTTGACCTGTGTGGTTCCTTCATGCGTCACTTCTAGAAGTCTCCATACTTCATGAGCAGTGGTACATGTAGAGACCCTGTTGAACTCATTTCTGTCTATAGCACAGAATAAAGCATTAATAGCCCTAGCATCTAGACTTGCCTGTTTCTTTTCCTCGACAGAATATTTGTCGTGTGGTTTCTCAATGAGGTCACCATCGACAACCCTGGCAGGCTTTTTGTAACCGTCAGTGACGACAGTCCACAGGTCAAAGTCTAGAGACTTAAGATAGAAGCTCATCCTTGTTTTCCAATATGTATAGTTAGTTCCATCAAATAGGAGAGGCCTATGAGTGGACTGACCTTTACCATGATTGGAAATCAAGGATTGTGTGGTTGCCATGGATCAGCTCTTAGGATGTTAGTCCTTATAAAGAGAACAGAGCACTGATACCAATTGAAGAACAGTTTGGCAACTCTAGAGGGAGGTGAATAGAGTTTATATAGAAAAATAGCCAATTAAAAATAACTCTTTTACCAACAATAAATAATCAGAGTAAAGTGCGGAAAATAAATGAAGAGCAGAAGAGCATACGCAAACACAGCGATTTTAACCTGGTTTCCTTCGTGGAGGACTAGTCCAGGCCTGAGAACTCTAGCTCAGGATTAAATCCACTATTTGTGAAATAGTTTTTACAACCCGTACCTTTTCTTCAGAAGAGCACGTCAACTTCTAACAGATGATCGCAGTGGCGATTTGCTTGGAATTGTCCAAGCGACTTCTTCGACTCTTGCACAAGAATCCTAACTGAGAGATGCTGAGCACTCGACACTTAGGAGGCTTGTGGCTAGTAGATGGGAAGGGTATGGCTTACTTGAGCTTATAAGAGAGAGAGAAAAGAAGATTGGATGGATTGGAATGAGAGAATTCATGCCCTATTTATAGTGTTTTTATAGGCAGAATTCGGCCAGAATTCGGGTAAAAAATTCAAAAATTTGGCCGTTGGACAACTAGCAATCAGCTAACCCTAAAATTAGGGTTCCTGATTTCTAGGGGACAGAGTTCGGCCCGAACTCTATGTGGAGTTAGAGTTCGGCCCGAACTCTGTCTCTAGAGCACAGAGTGGTTCTAAGGGGATTTTTGGGCAGTGTTTGGTTCAGTGAAGCTTGGGATTTTGGGTAGGCTGTAGACTAAGTGTCAAGAGCTCAGCAAGACTCAGAGTACACAAGTCTAGACTCAATGAAAATATAAAATACAGACTCAAAAACATACTGAGAGCCGGAGACTGAGTTGTCGTTTGTCTTGAACTGTTATGCAGACGTCGTGTGTCGTATTGAATTAATACAGATATTATTTAGTCAATGTAGTCAATATTTGGTTGACTGTGACTTTGTGTCAACAATTCTGACAGGAGCCTTATTGGCAGAGGATGATCTTGAGCTTAGGCTCAAGAGGGGACGAGACCCAGTTGGGGGCAGCAGTAGCGGAGGCCAGGCTAAGAGGCCTCACGTTCAGCACCAGCAGCCGAGGCAGTTCCAGCCGCAGCCATTCCAGCAGAGACAGCAGCAGCAGCAGAGACAGCAGGAGGCCCCTAGACAGCAGCAGGTTACCTTTTGCCTTTTCTGTAAGAAACCAGGGCACGATTGGGGTAAGTGCCGGATGAGGCTAGGCAAGTGCCTACTCTGCGGATCATCAGATCATCAGTTGAGAGAGTGTCCCAAGTCTGCGGGACGGACAGCTCAGGTAGCAGGAGCCAGGGCTCCAGTAGGCCAGCAGCAGGCTAGAGGAGGCCAGCAGGGCGAGCTTACGCCATGACGTTTGAGGATGCTCAGACAGTAGGAGAGGCGCTTACAGGTTCTGTTCTTTACGATTCCATTCCTACCTTGCCTCGTTGTTTCCATCTTGAAATTCAATTCCATCTGTTCCTATCTTTCCTATTAGTTGATAATTTAGAATCTGTATGTTTTGTTGTTGATTTAACCTTTTACCGAATCATATGGGCTAGGTCACCCCAATTATGGAATCTAGAGTCTCCGATAGTTATATTAGTTGGTACGGTGAGGGCATAGTCTGTGTTGTAGACTCCATGGGTGCCGTAGCCTTACTTACTAATATGGCGAGGAAATTCTGATCATCATGATTCTGGATAGACGCATATGATTATCTAATTATATTAAAATATTTTAAAAACCTACTATTTCCATCTTTCGTTTCAGTATTTCGAAATATATATATAATAAATAGATTGGTAAAATGTTTTGATACTATTATAAGACTTTGAATTGATTGGGGTGTTTAACCTAGGAGGAGTACGACCATCTTAATTTCGAGGACGAAATTCTTTTAAGGGGATAGACTTGTAATACCCACTTTTCCAAAATAAGGGTAAATTTGAACTTTTGTATTTTTAAATTATTAAAATATTTAATTTTAGTCATGAGATGATTTTGGTGATTTTTAGTTATTTTAAAACTATTTAATTGAGTGAAATGTGAATTGGTGTTTTGCTAGTGTAACATTAGTCATTCATGACCTAGAAGACTAATCATGACCAATGAGAACTAATCATGTGTTCAGGATTTCAAATTTCTACTTTTAAGCCTAGGGGTATTTTGGTCATTTTGACACTTTTGTGAAATTGTGAATTATATTAATTAAATATGTGTTAGCTAGATTATTAAGACTTGACCTAGAAGTTAGCCAAATCTAGATTGTTAATCATGACCCTAGAGACTAAGTTAGAGGGTTTTATTAAGTAATTACATTAGTGAAATATCTAGATATTTGTTAAAAGATATTTTAGGCTAAAGGTTAAAAGGGCTACTTTAATTGTGAGCCATTGATTTGACTTGAAATTGTTGGAGAAACCTTAGCCCCTCATCCTAAACCCTAACCCTAACTTAATGACAGCCAACACACATCCCCACCTCCTATAAATACATCCCATTAATCATTTGCACCATTTTTAATTCATTTTATTTGCCTCTTTTGTGTTCTTCCCTAAACTTCTCCCCAAATATCCAAATCACTCCAAATTGAGCCAAACTTCTTGCATTTGGATCCCCTACCATTGAGGATGCTAAGGGAAGCTAGCTAGCAAGGTTGCACAAGCTTTTGGCATCATCATTTCAAGAGGAACCCCCTACCTTAGTTTTTATTGAGTTTTCCTCAATAGGTAAAATGCCTCAAAACCTAGTAATATTGTGATTTCTCTTCATGAATGGATGCATCTAGGTACCAGGGACCTATAGGCTAAGTTTGGTAGGAATTAGATTGGGTTTGGTGTCCGTATCGGACACGTATCTAGGTTAATATTAAAGTGTTTGATGTATTGCCTCTGTGAACAAAATGTTTTTATTTTCGAAACTATTTGAACAATTTTCTAGCCCTATAGGTGTAGATCACAGAACCCTATCTCTGAGCACGATATCGCGTCGTGTCCGTGTCAAAATCAGACATGAACACGCTGCACACACTGCACTGTACAGTATGGCAGTGCCCTGCTACCACCCTGTTCGTGCACACTGCACAGTACACGTTGACACGCCAAACTTGGCATGGACACGGAGGCAATGTCTGTGAACATGCTCCCAAAGTTTCACGAGGTGTCGTTTTGTATCGGAAACGAAATTAGGGCCGCACTGGCCACACACGCACACGTTCAGCTGAGAAATCGTCTCTGATACGCGTTCGTGTCCTTTCTACACGACACGTGGACACGTATCAGGGTGTGGAACACGTAGCCTGACCCTAGGTGAACCTACACACGTGACCACGACACGTGGACGCCTGTGTCGTGTCCTAGGGCGACCCACACGCCAGCACGAGGCTGTGTTTCACTATTTTTCTGATGCATTTATTTTTCTGTTGTGGACACGTTGTGTCATGCTGTTTGGACACGAACTGACATGTTGGACAAGTACACATGTTACACTTCTATTCCCAACCATTAATTGTGTATTAACATGTTTTTTTTCTGAATTCGAATTGGGTTTTCATATGTTCTGATGCCTAGTTGACTGAATGTAAATTCTGATATTTCTGTTGTGCAGTTCATGTTATCGGTTTAATTGTTAATAAATAAAAATTTAGGTTCATTGATAATGTGTAAATGTAAATACAAGTCAGGGAGTTAGTTATTGAGAATGGGTTTGAGTTTGTTTTATAAAAACTGAACTGAAATTGATATAAAAACCGAATATGGGTTAACTGTTCTTTCCAGATTTCATAGGTTGGCATATTTTTGGATTGTATTATAGTTTGAGTTTTCTGAGTTCGATTCAAGTTGGGGTTGATATTTTCGAACTACTTGATTTGATAGATATAGGTGAGTGTCTAAATTCATGTGTATATATATATATATATATATGTATCAATGTATACAATTATATAATGTGTGCATTGTTTCCTGATATTATTAAGTTTAACTGGAAATTGATATCTGAGACTTGTATGTTTCAATGAAACTAAAAACAGGTATGGGTTTAATGTTTAACCATTGTGAATACTGATTATGAATCTGAGAATTCATTCATGATACAATAACTGAGAACTGTGTTTAAATAAAATCTAAAATTTTACACTGATTTTGGGTTTTGATTTGTTAACTGAATTCAATTTGAAAACTGAGATTCCCATTGAGGAAAACCTGAGAATAAGTCCCTGTTTTTCCTATTTTGATGTTACATTTCACTTCCCTTTAAATATTTTTACTAAGTTTGTTTTGGTGTGGAAATCTGGAAATTTTTCAATGAGATATGCATTTGGTTAGGGACTGCACTGTAGGACTGAACCTGGGACTGATTTCAGTCCCTAGGAGCAGTGGTTGGGGTATTGAATTGGTTCCCCCTCCTTCTTCTCACAATTCACTGATTTTGTCTCACATCCACACACACATATGTTCATCACTCCTACATTTCCTTCCTCACATGACACACACTTTCCTCTCTCTCTTCCACTGTTTTTGTAGTTCCTGCACAATGTCTTCACCTTGCCACACACACGACAAGCCTTTCCCCTCTCTATATGCATATGTATATGTATATATTATGTATGAAATCTAGATGTGTATGTGTGTGTAATGTATAGGTATATATATACCCAAATATATACAATGTATTATGGATATATGTGGATACACATATATAGGAATCACATATATGATGATATGTGTGGTGTACCTAGGTAGCTATATAGATATATATATATAATATATTTTCTATGTGATTTCCATGTGTAGGCCTAGATGTTATATATGGTTGTGTGGTGATATGTATAGATAGCACATGGGTATATTTTATTAGATTATAATATATACCATTTGTGTATTGATTAGCTATAGAGGATATCTTGGTAGATGTGTCTAGTAGGCTATAGGCTAGATAACCTTGTGTAGAGTTGTGTGTTGATAGGCTTGGCATGGCATTGCCTAGATTAGTCTTGATTAACCTAGTATAGCTTTATTAGACCTAGTATAGACTAGTTTAGACTTGATAGCCTAGTTTAGACTTGGATGACCTAGTTTGACTTCTAGGGTTGACCAGAGTTGACCAAGAGTTGACTTTGGCCTAGATTGACCTAGAATCATGTAGAATGCATAATAGGACTTCATTATACTATTCTGGACTTGTTGTGACTTGTGTTGCTCTGATTAGGAGCTAGACACCACTCCTCGGGCAGTACTTTTCATATTGGACACTCAGATACAGGCGAGTACATTCTCTGATCGTTTTATACTTGTCACGATTTATATTCTCGCTCTATGATTACTTTACTTGATGCTGTCACGTTATCATCACGGATTGGTACTATATGGATCTCTTCTTGGGATGTTATCCCCCCTAGCGGCGCATCGGATACTTTATGACATGTGTTTCATGTACATCATGTATTCCTTGTTTCTTCTCTGCGTTATTCATGTACACTCATGTTCTTTCATGTTCTTTCATGTACGTTCATGTACTTTCATGTTCTTTTATGTACGCTCATGTTTCCTCATGTGTTTCCTGTGTAACCAAAATATCATGTACGTAACGTAACTGGACTGGATCCTTGTGTATTGATTGTGGGTAGGGGTGAGTATAAATGGTCATGTGATTTACCATCATGTACACTCTGTTACTTTTCATGTTCATCATGTACAACCTAAGCCAATTCTATGCCATCTCGTACTCTAAATCACTAGTCACTTACAGTTCTTACTTATCATGTATATATTTCGAGTTATCAAATATCTCTCCTGTTTCATGTACATCTTCTTACAGCGTTTCATGTATCTTACTCTATTGCTTACTTTATATTTCCTGCCTTGATATGAACTGCATGAGATGTACTGTGCTCGCTCCTGTCCTGACTGGACCTGTTGAAAATATTACAGAGGATGAGGATGAGGCCCTTTGTACCACCTATTACGGAGCAGGCTTAGACGATACCTGCGACCTGGCTCCTCTGGAGGACCCAGCTGCAGTTCAGGATACTACTCCCATAGTCTAGGCTAGTCAGCTAGGCTTTATCTTTCTTTTCAGCATTGTTTTTGGCTTTCAGTTGTTGTTTTGAGATATATATATTCTTTCATATTCTGTAGTTGAGACTTGTACTCGGAATGCTTGTTGAGATGTTATCTTAGACACTAGACTCTTCTAATTATCTGTACTTCATTTTGAGCTCTATATCATATCGTACTTTTCTTTTCTTAGTTGTGATTGAGTTTACATTCTGCTATGTCACCCCCATTCAGGGAGTATAAACTGCCTGGCATTATATATTTTAGATGTCGTGACCTAGGACAGCGTTCTACCGCCGACACTGCGGTATAGGCTGGGCGTCGTTACGTTCTCGTACCCTCACAGTAGGTGCGGGTCGTGATAATACATCAGATGGATGTAAAGACTGTATTCCTAAATGGGGAGCTGACCGAAGAGATTTACATGCAACAGCCAGATGGATTTGTCGTCAAAGGTCTTGAAGACAAAGTCTGCAAGTTGGTAAAATTATTGTATGGTTTGAAGCAAGCTCCCAAGATGTGGCATGAGAAGTTTGACAAAGTTATTAGGTCAAACGGCTACAGAGTCAGCGAGACGGACAAATGTGTTTACACAAAGTTCGCTGATGGAGAGGAGTCATCGTTTGTCTGTATGTGGACGACATGCTAATCCTAGGTACGGATATAGGCTGTGTCACAGAGACAAAGAAGTTCCTCTCAACCAAGTTCAGTATGAAGGACTTGGGGGATGCAGATGTTATCTTGGACATAAAGATCATCCGGACAGACACTGGAGTAGCGCTGTCACAATCTCACTACATTGAGAATGCTCACCGCTATGGGTATAAGGATCTTCCAGGGATCGATACGCCATACAGGTGTGATCAGAAGCTGAAGCCAAATTCAAGGGAAAGCGTCAGCAGCTGGAGTATTCTAGCGTTATCGGAAGTTTGATGTACGCAACCACTGCCATAAGGCCTGACATAGCTTTCGTCGTGGGAATGCTGAGTCGGTTCACAAGCAACCCAGGGGTTGAGCACTGGAAAGCTGTGAAGCGGGTGATGAGATATCTCAAGAAAACTCAGACATATGCACTGCACTACAACGGGTATCTGACAGTAGTAGAAGGCTTCAGTGATGCTAGCGGGTGCTCAGAAGTGGAGAGCGAGAGGTCCACAGGTGGATATATCTTTTTCTTGGATGGAGCTGCTATATCGTGGAAGTCGAAGAAGCAGACTATACTCTCTCGTTCCTCCATGGAATCTGAATTCTATGCACTTGAAACTGCAGCAGATGAAGCGGATGGCTTCGGAAGCTCATGTAATCTTCCAGTAGTTGGGGCTCAGATACCGGCGATACCGATATACTGTGACAACCAGGCGACTACGGCGGTGGCATCAAATGACCTCTTCAACGGGAAGAAGAGGACTGTGCGGTTGAAGCACAGGGCAGTACACGATCTTATCAAAAGGTGTAATTGCAGTGATTGATGTTCGGAGTCAGGAGAACCTGGCATATCCGTTCACGAAAGGCCTCAAGCGCCAGTTGGTCGATAGACAGCTTGTAAAATGGGCTTGAAGGCATTCTGATAGTGTGTCTTTGTAATCCTACCATAAAGTTTTATGCTATTAGTTCAAAGAGAAATCTACTAGGCATCTAACTTTTGGTTCAAAGGAGGATCACTGACTGGGAAACTATCAGGTAGCAGTGGGTACTTGTTCTCTGGAACATGGAAGGGATACGGACCCATAACCACTGTTGTCTACTATGTATTTTTTCTGCGGAAAAAAACTGATCCTGTGGAAGGTTGGCTTAAACGCCTTAATGAGTTCTCAGGCATAGTGAATGCCTGGTGTACTTTACAGGAAGCACGGTAGAGCAGCACTACAAGGAGTGAAACTCCATGCTACAGTGGGTGACTCCACCATGAGGTTCCCAGGTAGGGGTAATGCCTCGGCTTTGCAAGCCAAGTCACAGCGGCGTAGCACCGCAAATAGGCAGGTAGCCTAATGCTGTATGACGTAAATTAAAGAGTTGTAGATAGCACTACAAAGGGAGGATGGCCCCATGTTACAGTGTCACGATACCACGATGAGGTACCCAGATAGGAGTAAAGCCTCGGCATTGCAAGCCATGTCGTTGCGGCGTAACACCGCAAGGAAGCCTTAGGCTTCATGCTGGGTAGTTTGGCACTACAAAGAGGCTTGTGACCTCATGCTACAGTATGACACTACGATGAGGTTCCCAGGTAGGGGTAATGCCTCGACTTCAGGCCATATCATAGCGGCGTAGCACCGCAAGGAAGCGCAAGGCTTCATGTCATATCTCTTTAATAAAGAACTCACCTATAGTGTATGGAAAGAGATATCAGGCCGTCTCTTGAGGGTAAACTTGTAGACGCCCAAAATTATACACTGAAACCAGGCTGGTACAGGGCCTTTTAATGTACAGCTAGAAGCACACGTAACTACACTTTGTGAGTGGGAAGAATTACAATTGTGGTGCAAAATTCAAGGTGTAGTCCATTCTTGTATCACATTGTTATTTAACCCATGTGGGAAGATTCAAGTCGTCAGCGACATCTATCCTAATGCAAAATAGATAGTTACTATAGGGAACGCTCAACCCTGGACACATATATATGTTTGATATGTGGGGAATTATTGGTGCTTTTTTTACATGGAGAGAGCTTGCTCTCAACATGCCTTGTAAAGTTTAGTCCCACATCGGAAATGCACCATGAGTTATCTCAACATATATACTTGGTGTGTTGTTGAGAGATGCACATGGGGTGGTGACCCTAAGGAGGGAACCATGTGGGTGATTTTACAAGGAGGTAAGAATAAGGCTCCAAGGATTAATCATTAATGCCTTTGTCATTCTCTCTTGGATTAATTCCATTCGGAGCTAAGCCCCAAAAGGGCTTAGCGACTCGGACTCGGACTTGGGCTCATGGGCTCATGAGGCGTAATATGGTATTTTGTTGGCGCACTTTGCACTTAGCACGTCAGCAGTCATGCGGTCTTTATGCGGCTCATATGCGGCCATGCGGTCTTATGCGGCATGCGGCTCATATGCAGCCTCATGCGGCTCATGCGACCATGCGGCCATGCGGCTTATGCGGTACATGCAGCACATGCGGCTAATGCGCCATGCGGCTCATGCGGCACATGCGGTCGATGCGGTCCATGCGGCCTATGCGGCTCATGTGGTCCATGCGGCTCATGCGGCCATTAGGCTCATGCGGCCTGGCTGCTGCTGCTGTCACATGAAGGGATCCGCTGACCGTAGATTACAAATCAGTAATGGAAAGACTGAATTAATGCGATTAAATCAGATCCTATCTTTGTGGGATTTGAATTAATTCAGATCCTATCTTTGTGGGATTTGAATTAATTTTGTGGGATTTGAATTAAATCTCGTTGCTATCCTTTGGGATTTGATTCAATCTTTCCATAACTGAAGAGACGCTAGGGTTTCCACCCTCTCTCTATAAATACTCTCTTCTGGCCTCCTTTGTGACTACTACGAAAACAAGTCAAAAGGAGAAAGAGAGAGTTGCTGCCGCCATTGCAAGTCCAGCCGAGGAGTCTGAACAGAGGTGACTTCGAGCGTTCCATAAGTTCTTCAACTTGCTGGTTCCTGGAAGCAGATCGTGTGGGGCGAATCTTGCTTTGAGCAACGGTGTTTTGACACCCCAGCAACTGTTCTTCTTCTAATATTTCTTCAGATTATTATAACTCGTTCTGTCCCAATTGCAACACGTTTGCAAGAAAGAACGAGAGATCTTCTCTTCTCTATTTCCCTCCTTCAGATTGTAATTTGGCTTTTTGATTTATTGTACCATCGTAGATCTTGAGTTTGATCACTGTAAGTTTTTGTGTGACATCTCAGATCTCGATTGCATCTGTTTTTCCATCTTTGATCATGCCCCGGGACTAACATATACTACCAACACCAGAGCAACCGCTCGACATGCCCGCCAAACATCGCCCGCGTTTGCCTTGCCTCCTTGGCCATCATCATCAAGGAAGCATGTGCGGTTGGATATTGAAGCACGTCACACACACCTCTACTGTACCGCCACCACCAAGAAGGAGCCGAGGCCGATCAGGTACCGTCCCAATACCGCACGAGCTTTTCGATCGACCGACCGTACCCCTCCAATATCGAGAACATAACATGGGAGCCATCACGACCTGCCTTGCCCATGCGACACTCCAGGTCATGCGTGAGCACCTCGTCCCACCGTCCGCGATGACCAGAGTTCATGGTGACCCTCCTCTAGCCACCGGCCCTCGGCTACCAGCCTTACTAGCAAGGCGAGTCACCCATCGTCCCCGATGCGGTCAAGCCATGATGCAGTCACGACCACGGTGCAACCAATTTGTGTCCCCTCGGCCGTGCGTGGGAGCAAACGTGTCGACACCTTCGAGAGCAGTAACAAATAACTGTAAGTTCTCTACTATTTTATTATTTACACTATTAGAAGGAACTTTCATATAAAAAGATAGGAGAATTAAAATCATCTATAAAGTAATGTTATTGCCGAGGCACATTTTTCGATAGAAAACTGAGAATATAAAATAATTATAAAAACAATGTTCCAACGCAACACTTCTAGGAAGGTTGCGCAAGGATAACAAAGATCTAAAAGATATCGTTATGATATTACTGTTAACCCCTCCCCATTCACACTAGAACTGGAAGGGGTTCGATCATGGGAAGCCATGGCTTCCTCTGCAAAAGCTTCAAGTAACAGAATCAAGAACTTCAAGGAAGAAGAAGAAGAAGAGAAAAATGGAGATAAGTGCTAAATTCCAGTCTGTTTTATTATTGCGGTAAATTCTTCCTTTTATAGTGAGGATACAATTACAATTGCAATTACTGCTGAGCCTCTAACTAACTACTGACTCGTCCTAACTGTCTTTGCTGACAGAGATGGCAGCTGGCAATTGGCAGTTGGATGAGCTGGATGAAGGCAGTTGGTAGTTAGTTCCTCCTGGTAGCTGGCCTTTATCTCTGGCACCAGCTTGGTCTTCTCCATGCTGCAACATTTTATGACATGGAAGCTTATCAATACCTCCCCCTCATTTGGACCTTGCCTCAAGGTCAAAGTGTGGAAAAGTTTTGACAATCCTCATAAGGAACCCAAGTATTGTTATCAGTATCCTTCCATTGGATCAAGAGTTCAACTGCTGCTCTGTTTCCCTTCTTAACCAGCCTTCTCTCTAGCACCCCAATCTGGCTCAACAATGGCTTCTTCAGCTGAATTGGGAAGTCCTATTTGGACTTCTAATCTCTGACTGATATGTTTCTTCAGTTGTGAGACATGAAAAACTGGGTGTATCATAGCATCTGATGGTAGGTCGAGCTTATAAGCTACTGTCCTAATTTTCTGCAGCACTTTGAATGGACCATAGTACTTAGGAGATAACTTCTGAGGTCTCATCTATCCCACAGAAACCTGCCTGTAAGGCTGCAACTTCAAATAGACCCAGTCCCCTTCTTCAAAGCTCCTGTCATTCTATGTAGGTCTACAAATTTTTTCATTGTCCTGTGCTAGTATCAGGTTGTCCTTCAGTATTTGTAGTGCTTGGTCTCTGCTGGTCAATGCTTGAGCCACCTCCATGTCTTGCACTTCCTCTGGAACATATGTGAGTATATTTGGGGGGGATCTCCCATACAAAACCTCAAAAGGAGTGGTTTTGGTTGCTGTATGCCAGTTGGTGTTAAACTAAAACTCTGCCCAAGGCAAGAGTTTAGCCCATTCTTTGGGTTTATGGTTACGAAAGCACCTCAAATCCCTCCACACATCTATTGGTCACCTCTGTTTGTCCGTCAGATTGTGGGTGATAAGCAGTGGTATACTTCAACTGTGCCCCTTGTAATTTGAAAAATCCTTTCCAAAAATGACTTGTAAAAATAGGATCCCTGTCACTTACCACAGACCTAGGCATCCCATGTAGTTTAAACACTCCTTCCACAAAGGTTTGTGCTACTGTAGCTACAGTATAGGGGTATTTTAATGCAAACAAATGTATGTACTTTGATAGCCTATCAACCACCACCCACGATAGTACTTGTGATGACTGATTGGTAAGCCTTCTATGAAGTCCATTGAAATGTCCTCCCATACTCTTTCAGGAATAGGCAAAGGGCTTAACAGGCCTGCAGGTGATGTAGTTTTGTTTATTTTGTTGACAAACCTCACAAGACTGTACATATGTTCTTACATCCTTCTTCATTCCTCTCCAATAGCACCCCCTCTTCAGCCTTTGCAGGGTCTTCAATATTCCAGAGTGACCTCCTTCCAAGTTATCATGGTGTTCTTTGAGTAATGTGAGTACAAATTCAGATTGGGGGTCTACAATAACCTGTGTTTGTAATACAGTAACCCTTGCTTGCAAGCATATTTAGTGTGATCTAACTGACCACTCTCCCACTGATTGATTAAGTTCTGATAGTAGACTAATTGGGCCATCTGTGTTTTAAAGTTTTGAATCCAATCTGCAGATACCAGAGAAGTTGCAGTAATTTGAACAGTTCCCCTTCTGGATA
>JANAVB010001800.1:44453633-44525501 GCA_029216955.1 Iris pallida
AGAAATAACACGCCATATAACTATAAAATAAAATAAAGCTACATGCAATGGGTGCCTAACCATTCTACGGTGACTATGCAGTTAAGAACAAGCCTTTGACGCACGGAAACTCTGGATATAATGGGATCTGGATAGTCCCCGTGGCGGGCACCAGGGGCCAAGCATATAATATTCTGCAGAACGACAGTGGCAAACCTGAGAGGGTCATCTCATACCGTATCTCTGTGGAGCTTCCAGGTTACCGCAGAAAAAGTAATAGTGGCCCATACGTTAAGGATTTATTCTCCCCACCCAATGCTAGTAATGTCATCTCCATGATTCATATGAACCTAGTAACAGCCAAGTCTATTAATCATGCAAAATCATTGACAGTTATTCCTAACCGTCGCAATTCATACGTACGGAGGGCCAACCGAATACGCAAGTCTGCGTCCTACATGAAACTCTCCATCATGATACACTAGTTCATGGCCATAGAAAATACTAATATCTCACATCAATGGGGTGATCAACTATTCTAAAGTCAATACAAATAAATAACGAAAATAGTAAAAATGACTAAAATAGTTGCTCACACCCAAGTAGACTGGATGCACAGATGATTGAACTTGACATGATAGAAATACGAAATAATAACAGTAATAAATGAACACATAAAGATTAGTAATAATGGCAAGATATCTTGTCTGGAGTGATGTGAAGAATCGACGACGTCCAATGACTCTGATCGTCAGAAACGCAAGACTGTGAACGTCAACTCCCGCAAACGTCTCCTGATGCTGAAATAAACATAGGATCGATCTAAAAGAAATGTCTAAGATCGCCTGTCCAAAAGTTAATTCTGTACACAGGAGCAAAATCGTAATTGGGTCTATTCGGTTGTCCCCTGTTGGACCAGTTTATAGCAAAATTATGCTAGAACTCAAGTCTATAAAATTTATCAAATTATATGTCTATAAGTCCGATTAATGATACAAATCTAACTACATCAAGTTGGATTTGTGGACCGTGCACAATTTTGCTCGTTGGAGGGTTGTGGCCCACCAGAATAGCATTCGGTTAACCTTCTCAGAATTGGACCAAACTTGGTATACATGACCATAAAAATGTTCTGAATCTAATGGCATAATTTTTATCTCAGTCCAATGAACGATTTGAAATTAGACACAAATATGCAAAATGCGATACGGGAGACTTTCGACAAATACGGTTCAATTTTGTCGTGCATACGCAACATCGACAACATCCATACATGTCTTTTGATACTCATGGGTTGCGACTATGTCATTCGGTTGTCATGACACACGCTATATCAGAATTTTTTCTAAAATTTTAGTTTTGAAATTTATTTTTTGGTATTTTGGAAATGATTTAAGGAGAATATGGTCAACTACTATTAAATGTAAAAAACTGAGGAATGATGCCCTATATGTTGTCAACAAACTTGTAAAATAGAATTTAAAATCATGCATGGAAGAAAATAGTGTTCAAAGTTGGATAGTTGGACTGATCTGACAGTTCTGAAAATCTACTTTTCGTCAAATTGGATCGATTTGCGATCAATTCGGATATCTAAATTAATTCTATTTGAAGGGTCCTAGAGGGTCATGCAGGCTCTCCGAAACTTTTTATGGTTCACAAACGGATAAATACATGAAAAGAAAAGAGACGGAGAAAAGAGCACCTCACTTTGATGTTGGTGCTGTGTGTTGGCGAATTTGGGCCGTGTTTTCGGTGATCGTCGGCAGTCTGGTGCGGCGGCGGGTCGGACAGGGCACGGGGACGTCGGGGTCGGGGTTCCTGTGGTGTTTGTGGAGTGCGGGGGTTTTAAACGAGGTGGGGTCACTCGTTTACAAAGGGCACGATTGTTTACAAGGGGGTCGATTTTGTGAAGGGAACGTATCTCGCAAGAAATTGATTTTCTCGCGATAAACTAATTTCTTGCGAGAAATTTTTTTTTCTAATTAAAATAAATGCATATATATGTATATAAAAAGCATACCTAAAAATTCCAAATAAATCCTAGAAAATTCTTATAATATTTTTATAATATTTCTAACGTTATGATGTACATTTCGTCATAAATGTACATAATGTAACCATTGACCGCTATGACAACTAAATCAAAATTATTATATTAATAAATATAAAGCATTAAAAATTACTAAAATATGGTTTTTTATATAAAATAAAAAAATTTAAAAATACAGTGGTTTACATTTTACCCAACTTATAAAAATTTCGTCCTTGAAATTTAAAAAAATTAATGCACTAACTACGAAATGCATTTAGTGCTACACGGTAGTAAAACAAATTACTGGAAAGCCATACCTTGATTCTCGAATGGATAAGGAAAACGGTTACATATGTCATCCTCGCGCTCCCAAGTAGATTGACCTGGAGAGTGGTGCTTCCATGACACACGAACCAGAGGAATAGACTGGCTGCACAATACTTTCACTCTGCGATCAAGGATCTCTACCGGCTGCCCTTGGTACGATAAGCTAGGGCCAAATGTAATATCTGAGTGATCAAGGACATGACTGCTATCTGCAACATATATTCTCGGCTACGATATATGAAGGATATCATGTACCCTTTCTAGTGATGGTGGCATTGCCAACCTGTAGGCAACTTACCTACCCGCTCCAAGATGTCGAATGGCCCAATATATCTCGGGCTTAACTTGTTAGGACCTCCGAAATGAATCGTGCTATCTTCAAAAAATATGATCGTCTTAGTTAAACTCCAAAGGATGGCGATAAAGATTTGCCCGCTGCTTCTGCCTATCCTGTGCTGCTCGCTGGTAGCCTTGAATCCGATTCACCTTCTCTACTATGCTAACCACCAGCTCTGGTCCCAAAATCTATCGCTCTCCAATGTCGCTTGCAACAAACAGGAGACCGGCACTTCCTACCATACAAAGCTTCAAACGGAGCCATCTGGATGCTTGCTTGAAAGTTATTATTGTAGGAAAACTCCATAAGATGAAGATGGTCTTCCCAAGATCCTTTGAAGTCTAACATACATGCCCTCAATATATCTTCTAGTGTCTGAACAATACGCTCTAAATGTCCATCAGTCTGAGGATAATAAGTCGTAATAAACTTCAGACGAGTACCCAAGCTTTCCTGCATGCTTTCCAGAAGTTAGACATTAGTCTCAAATTCTGGTCTAATACAATACTAACTGGAACACCATGTAGCTTCACTATATGCTTCATATATATATCATCTAATGCTTTGTGGATTGGCCCACTCTGAACAAAAAGAAATGGACCGACTTGGTGAGTCTATCAATAATCACCCATACAGCATTTCGTTTACTTAGACTCTTTAGAAATCTCGTAACGACATCTATAGTAATACACTACCAAAATACAGTAAATTAGCGATGGACAATTAGCGACGGATATCGTCCGTCGGCGGTTAGCGACGGCTTTATGGCAACTAGCCGACGGATTATCGACGACAAGCCGTTACATTTTTTATTTTATTTTTAGGGGAAGAAAAGGTCGCACATCCGTCACTAGGGAGTCGGTGATATAGCGACGGATATCCAGTCCGTCGCTATGCAGTCGATTATTTGGCGGGAGTCGTGGGAAGAATTGGCGGGATAATTCTTCGACTACGTAGCGATGGATATTCAGTCGACAAGTATAAAAAGAGCGACTAACGGGCGAAGGATAAGTATTCGTCGCTAGTCCGTCGCTAAATATACGTTCAGACTTAAATTGAAACGGCGGAGAGAAACTTTTCGCATTTTCCCCCAAATTCACTCTCTCTCCTCTCTCTCTCTCTCTCTCTCTCTCTCTCTCTCCCGCGGCTTCGGTGATCGACGTCGGCGTCCTCTCCTCTCTCTCTCCCGAAGGTAATCCTCTCTCTCTCTCTCTCTCTTTCTCTCTCTCTCTCTCTCGATCTCTCTCTCTCTCTCTCTCTCTCTCTCTCTCTCGCGGTATCATGGGGGCAGCGGAGGCGGCAGGTTTAGTACGGGGGCGTCGGGGGCTGGGTAGCGGGGGGCGGCGGTGGGCGGGGGGTTGTGGGTGGTGGGGCTGCGGGGGGCGGCGGGCTTGGGGCGGGGGCATCGGAGACTGGGCGGAGGGCTTGGGGCGGGGGCGTCGGGGGCTGGGCGGCGGGCTTGGGGCGGGGGGCGTCGGGGGCTGGGCGGCGGGATTTGGTCGGGGGCGATGGGGGACTTTGTTTCTCAAATTCATCTGAGTTTATATATTGGCTAAATAATGTGTTATCCATATTGGGTATTATCCATTAGTTTGGTGGTGTATGGATTAGTAAATATGAATATGGAGTTTGGGTTCATGGTGTATATGTTCACTGTGTCAAGGATAGTGCGAGTTATTCATCTGCATAAGTCACTGAATAAGTGAAGTTTTTCCTGGAGTTTGGACATTCGCTTCACCAAAGTCACTGAATAAGTAAAGTTTTTCCTGGAAAACCGACCCTTAGAGTGTATCAGTTGTGTGCTTCCATATAGATGTATATATCTATACATCTAACTGTGATATACATATATATGTGTATGTGTGCTTTAGAGAGTGAGGAATGAAGGCAGGCCTACCATGCCTATTAGCATGCAGGACGGCTTGGGGTGTAATGTGTGAGTGTAGACATGGTAGGAAATATAGGTAATGCTAGTGTAACTAGACTAAGGTAGTGCTTGCTAGATAGTAAGGACACTCTAGTATCCTAACCAAGTTAATTTTAGTCTAGATATTTTGGATATAGCTCCCATATCCTAGAAGTGGACTCTTATAATTTAGAAATAGATAGATTGACTCAGTTTGATTAATTGACCTATAATGACTCTAAAACTTGATTTACTGCTGCAAGCATACAATACCACAAAAATATTTACTGACTCGTCAAGTTGAACCGTGTATAATATGTTCGACGCTTAAAAGGAATCATTTTGACTTAGTGGACTATCGAAGAATCGGTATCGGACTATCGGTATCGGTATCGAACTATCGGACTATCGGTATCGCTAGCGGACTATCAGACTATCGGACTATTGGTATCGGTATCAAACTATCGGTATCGCACTATCGGTATCGGTATTGCACTATCGGTATCGGACTATCAGTATCGGTATCGCACTATCGGTATCGGTATCGAACTATCGGTATCGGTATCGGTATCGGTATCGAACTATTAGTAACAACTGTACTTAGATTTTTCTCTTCTCGAGCTAGAATACCAGCGGATCCACCAGTCACATGATTATATACTAATTCTGTTTAGTTTGTCTTACTATACAGATTTTCACATCCAATCTGCGATGGATCGTTATTTCGTTGATCGTACATGGATGTACAAACGACAACATGATAGCAGAATAGGTGTGAGTGATGATTTTCAGGCAGACGTGGAAGTATTTCTTAAGTATGCCATGAGCAAAGCTCAGTTTATGGACGGTAACAAAATCAAGTGTCCATGTCGTAATTGTCGCAATAGATGTTACGAAGAAATGGTGAGTGTAAGAGATCATTTGACCCGTAAGGGTTTCGTACGTGATTACGGCCTGTGGTCATCGCAAGGTGAACTATATGCGGAAAGACAGGTTACGAATGCTGCTACTTATGCTTTTGATGATAATGCTGCAGCAGATTTTGTCGTCGATGACGACGAATGCTCTATTGATTATGGAGACGTGCAGAACCTTGCACGAGATATGGTGTACGACGCAGTAGGGCCTAATTTTGATCCGGAGGATCCTAATCCCGAGGCGAAGGAGTTCTATGATATATTTCAGGATGCTAAAATTTCTTTATATCCTGGTTGTGAGCCACATTTTGTACTGTCAGTGACGATGCGATTGTTGAACATAAAGTCCGATTTTAACTTGCCACAAACTTGCTATGATCAGATTACACAACTAATAAAGGAGGTGTTACCGAAGGAATCAAAAAAGCTTCCAAAAAACTTCTACAAGTCGAAGATGATGGTCTGACAACTGGGACTGGGGTACGATAAGATAGATTGTTGTCACAACGGATGCATGTTGTACTACAAGGAGAACGAGGATATAGAAAGTTGCAGCTTCTGTAATGCGGATCGTTACAAGCCAGTCAGAGGAAAAGGAAAGTCAACTAGAAAATGACGTCCTTACAAGTATATGCATTACTTGTCGATCACGAAGCGCTTGCAGAGGATGTATATGTCTCAGAATACAGCAGAACACATGACGTGGCACAACGAAGAACGCACAAAGGACGATGGAGAATTGTCACATCCTTCGGATGAAGAGGCGTGGAAATATTTCGATTTTTGCCATCCAGATTTTGCTGCAGAGCCTAGAAATGTATGCATGGGGCTATGTTCTGATGGCTTCGCCCCTTTTGGGCAGTCGAGATCTCAATCCTCCTGCTGGCCGATCATTCTGATCCCTTACAATCTGCCACCATGGATGTGTATGAAGACTCCTTACATGTTCTTGACAGCTATCATACCGGGTCCCAAAAATCCGACGAAGAATATCGATATATATTTACAGCCGTTGGTGGATAAGCTGAAACAGCTGTGGGAGATCGGCGTCACGACCTATGATTGAACTTGAGGAGAAGATTATCTTAAAAATTTGCAAGTTGAAGAAAATATTTCCTCCTGCTTCTTCGACAGCATGGAGCATCTACCGATTCATCTAGCAAACGAAGCCCGTGTCGGTGCATCTGTTCATTATCGATGGATGTACCCATTTGAAAGGTACATAAAAATTGATATAATTTACGTTAAATTTCAGTAGATTTTAAAATTCTTTCTTAATTCTTAAGATAATTTATCTCTCTAGATACCTACACCATCTAAAGAAGAAAGTTGGCAACAAGGCTCATATAGAGGCTTCGATATGCGAAGCATATCTTATCGAAGAGGTATCAAACTTCTGCTCTATTTATTTCGATACTCATGTTAAGACAAATCGAAATAGACCTCAAAGGAATGACGAGGACGTTGAGGATGGAGGAATATTCAATGTAAGGGGCAAGCCTGTTGGGGGTAGTAAAAGACGATGGTTGACAGACGACGAGTATGATGCCGCTCACCGATATGTCTTGTTAAACTGTGACATACAAGAAGTGAGAGATTTGGAGAAGTAAGTCAGTACACTTGCACTCGTTATAATCTCGAATTTGATGAAGTAAGTGACTACACTTATATATTCTTGTTTTCTCTAATAGTGTATTTAGAGATGAAGTCAAAATGAGGACACCCGATATTATCGATGAGAGACTTCAAAGAGAGGTTGATTATACATTTCCGTCATGGTTTCGTAAATACGTAAGTAACTGTGATTAAAATTGAGATTATAAATATATAATCTAAAACATTTAAATTATAAATATTTGTTTACAGGTTTTATTGCCTGAAACAACACTCACTCATGAGAGTGTTCGTTATCTGGCATTGGGACCGAAGAAGCAAATAAAGAATTGGCCAGGCTATGTCGTTAATGGCTTCAGGTTTAAGTCAACTCAGAATGCTATAAATGTTGAATTTATCAATGACGGCATCAGTACCAAGGATTCTGGTGTTTGCATAAGACGCACCATCTATGACGACGAGCCAGACTTTGACTATTATGGAGTGCTTTAGGATATTATAGATTTATAATATACTGGCCCATATGATATGCATATTGTGATGTTCAAATGTGAGTGGTTCGATACGACACCAAATATCGGTTGGAGAATCGATAAACAATTTGGATTTGTCGATATAAATCATCATAGGAGGTATAGAGGGTCCGATACATTTGCGATAGCAAATCAGGCTGTTCAAGTCTACTATACAAGCTATCCAAGGCATCATAGATATCGATTTGACTGGTGGACAGTATGCAAGATTAAATCTAGAAATACATTCAACGTTGGAGACCCAGCATACCAAGAGGACCAAATCGAAAAGTCCCAATACTTGGGACAACACTCAGATACAATGGATGTTGAAGATATTGTTGAGAAAAATAGAGGGGAGAAAGAGGTTGATACACAAGACTTAGCTGTCAACCAGGGGAGAAAGAGGCGTCTTGTCCCAAATATTAAGGCAGAAGAAGAAGAAGAAGAAGAAGAAGAAGAAGAAGAAGAATTTGATGGGGATGAGGATACAGATGAAATCGACGATAAAGATAAGGATGAGGATGAGGATGAGGATGAGGAGGATGATGATGAAGACGAGGCCGAGGATGAGAACGAAGACGATGATTAGGTTAAATATTGTTGTATATTAAAAACACTTCCAATTACATGAATTAAGTTTGACCTCATAAAAGCAATTATGTGAATTCATGTTTTTTCATTCGATTATTTACTTATTGCAGATGGCACTCCTAGTCTTTTTCGTCGCGGTGGCACTCGTCTCCCTATTGGTGGTATGTATATTTTAGTTTAGAATTCTATATTCATTTACATTTTTATAATGTTAATTATGTTTATGTGTTCTATTTACAGGTCATAATGGCTGGCCGTGGTCGTGGTGCTGGTGGTGGTGGTGGTGGTGGTGGTCGTGGTCGTGGTCGTGGTCGTAGTAGTGCTGGTGGTCGTGGTCGCATTCAAAATTCCCGGGATGTGACCCCATCGAGCGACCCCGACCCGAAGAGAACCCCGGGCACAGACGTATCCCGCTGTCGATCGACTACTTCATCGAAGCATGAGTCCGGATCTGCTAGCGGATTCGTTCCGCTATCGGAACCACCAGCAGCGGATCCACCAGTGGATCCCCCAGTTACTGTACAGTGGGCCCCGGAGTACCCCATACTCGGTTCCATCCGATTATTGGTGAGTACATGCGCGGACCCACGGATCCTCCGACGGCACCAGTGAGGCCGAGAGGCGAGTTCCGACGAGAGCTATAGCCCGCGGGGACCTCGTAAGTAAATTTAAGATAATTTATTAAATTTCTTTCATTTATTCAAGTTAATAATCCAGTCGCTTCTTCTTTGTAGGTTTTTTTCGTTTAATGTTGCCAGGGATCTTGGAGAAATTATCAGGGCTAACTTCCATGGTCCCTACCTCAACTTTTCGTCGGTGCCCCCAAACGTGAAATACGTCTGGCTCGACGAGTTGAGGGTATATATCTATATCTTCTGGTTAATTATTAGTTACTCTTTAATCAACCATTTTTTAAATTATGTGATAATTGAATTTCTATGTTAGATGACGTACTGGTGGCCCCCCCATCGCGAGGACGCGATCCGCAAGACCTACAGAAGCGCTGCCTCGAAAAAGATACGGGATATGATTCATGACCTGAAAATGGGGCATACGATGACGAATTAGATCCGGCAGGAGTATTATGAGGACCTCTTAGGTATGATGGATACTCCTACGTACAAGAAGAAATCGGAGAAGGCGAACCGACAGGCCGCGGGGCTTCATACGGGGGCATCAAGGCCCCACGCAGCGACGCTTGCAGATCTGGTGAGATACCATAAATTTATTTCACTATCGAATTAGGTATTATTAATATACGGAGTTAATTAAGTTCTACGAAAATTTTGTATGCAGGCCTAACGGACGGTGAAGAAGGGAAGGGTGCCAGAATCGGTCACCATGTACGACGTGTTCCAGCATACGCACAAAAGACGAAAGGACGGGAGCTTCGTCGATGAGAGGGCCAAGGAGACTGATGTAAGTACTTATGTTTATAATATTTACGTTAGAATTAAAAGTATTCGGACTATAACTTAGGTAAACTTAGGATTCATATTTAACTTAGTGAAACATAGCATTTAGATTACAACTTAGGAAAATTTTATAATATAAACACATTCATTTGATAGGCTGCGTATCGTGAGGCCCTTAGTCGGGCCCAGTTAACTGACACCGAGGACGTCGGTGAAATGATGCCCGCCCGGACGCCCTCTTCTTTGGCCGCTCGCAACGACTTGTTCGTAGATACCGTCGGCAATTTTACGAAAGGGCTCCTGTACGAAGTCGGCTCCCTAGGGCCGTTGTACATGGCGACGCAGAGATTTCCACCGACACCGCCTCCTCCTGTGGCTCCGACAGACGATGATGTTAGGTCGCAGCTTACACAGCTGCACGAGGCAGTGACGTCCTTGCGGAAGCAATTTGCCACGTACTTTCTGCCTCCGTCTGCTGCTGCCGGTCCGTCTGCTGATGGTGTCGGTCCGTCTTCTACTGGTCCGTCGACTGCTGGTGTCGGTCCTTCTTTCGTGGGTCATCTTTCTTTCAACCCTGATGCCCCTATTGTACCGTCGCCGACTGTGACGGCACTCCTGGATCTCATGTTGCCAGAGCAGCTATGCCGACTTTCGAGCAGTGTCTACGACAGCATCCCGCCATACCTAGTGGAGGAGTATATTCATCGGTCGTAGCAGGGATTACCACCACCGGGCAATTGAACTCCTCCTCCTTAAAATATTGTAATTAAGAAAATTTGGAATATTTTTGGCAATTTTGGATTATTTGTGCTATGATCGGATTATAACGACAGATATTAGGTTACTCTTCAGGATAATTGATGTCTATTTTCTATTAATTTGGTTTGGTCTATGTGATTCTTGGATAATTGGTGTGCATTAAATTTGTATGTGCATATTTGGTCTATGAGATTCTTTGATAATTGGTGTGCATTATATATTTGGTCTATGTGATTGTTGGATAATTGGTGTGCATTATATATTGGTTTGGTTTATGCATATTTTTGTGAACAGGGAAAGTGCTGCAATTTTTTTTCAAAAAAATCTCAGTTATCGACGGACTAGTGACCGGTTAGCGACGGATATTTCCAGTTTTCGACTACTTTTTGACGGAATTTCCGTCGCCAACTGGAGATTTGAAACTGTTTCCAGGTAGCGACGGGTGGTCGACGGAATATCCGTCGGCATGGTTCTGGTGGTATATACTTCGACGGAATAGCGGCAGAAAATCCGTCGCCAAGGCGACGGATAATCAGCCACTAATCAGTCGCTCTCTCGACGGCGTAGCGACGGAAACTCCGTCGACAAGGTTCTAAAAATGTTGGACATTTTTAGAACCATGGCGACGGATAATCAGCCACTAATCAGTCGCTCTGTCGACGGCTTAGCGACGGAATAGCGACGACTCATCCGTCGTCATGGTTCTGGAAATGCCAAGCATTTCCAGAAAATGGTCGACGGATAATCCGTCAGCATGCCGTCACTAATCCGTCCTTTGTTAGCAACGACGATCGACAAAAAAGCGACGAAACGATACCCTCTGATACGCTATTACAACGGTTTACCGATGGACCATTACGTCGCTAGTGTCTACACAGTTCAGTATTTAATACCTGAAATGGACGAAAGCCCGTCGGAAAGTCGTCGCTAATGCTTCGTATTGTGAAGTCGAAAAGCCGTCGCTATTCCGTCGCTTGACGACTACGTAGCGACGGACCGTTATTAGCGATGAGCTGATTATCGACGGATTATTTTGGCCAAGACCCGTCAGTGATCGGTCGCTAATACAATTTTTTGACGGACGGGCGACGGATCTGGCCGTCACTAAATCGACAAATTTTGGTAGTGATATGGTCCTACTTTCGCTCAAGAATATGAAGTGGCTGTAATAAATCGGTTGATCTCTGGTGCACTGCCTTCACCTGCTGACACACCAAACACTTGGCGACAGAACGAGCTATCTCTCGCTTCATCCCATGCCACCAGTAGTGTTGCCACAAGTGTCGATACATCTTAGTCCCTCATAGATGTATAGAATATATCGAACTATGCGCTTCTGCCATCAGCTCCAGTCGAATCTCTCCATTAGGAACATATAGACGATTTCTACATCTTAATGTTCAATCAACATGGATGTTCAATCTTGTCTGCTCTTCGGCTTCGGTCCTCTACTTAAGCCTTCAAAATCTAGCATCGGTGGACAACGCTGCTTTGATCATGTCGACTAGAGAAGACTATACCTGAAGATTAGCTAGGGTGCCAACAACTCCAGGTAGTACCACTTTTATTCCAAGCTCCTGCAGATCTTCTAACATCTCTCTCTGATTAGTAATAAAATAAGCCATAGGCTTACGGCTCAACGCATCAGCTACCACGTTAGCCTTACCCGGATGGTAGTGTTAGTCCTTCATCTGCTCCAACCATCTTTGTTGTCTCGTATTGAGCTTCTTTTACGTGAAGACATACTTGATACTATGGTGATCAGTATAGATATCTACTTTCTCACTGTACAAGTAATGCCTCCAAAGCTTCAGTGCAAAAATAACTGTTGCAAGCTCCAGATCATGTGTTGGATAGTTCTTCTCATGCACTCTCAGCTAGATTAGTTTGGTACTGGACTTTGTCTCTAGATTACACCTTGGCATGTTATTATATTAGAATTTGTATTTGAGATTGTTGACTCTGAAACTCTGGACTTGTATTATTTCTGTGTCGGATTTTCTGGATGATATTTTAATATCTTATTGACTTTATCTTTCAGTATCATTTATCCTTCTTGGAATATTGTGATTGAGTATATTATATTGCCATTGCTTGTCCTCCGTTTGGAGTTGACCATTTCGACAGGTTTTGATATTATAATTATTGTTAGATAGTAGACCTAGACAGCGTTCTACGCCATTTCTACGGCGTAGGCTGGGACATTGTCATGCACTCGTGCCCTTACTCCGGGTGCGGGTCGTGACACATTTTTAGTAGTAGCCCATGCAGTTCAGAAGTCATATTTAGTACGATATCGTAGTAGTGCTCGACTTAGAGTGCTGCTACGAGCCTGCTATAGGTTTAGAAGATATAGGCTATAGGCTAAGGATACTCAATCACAGTTAGGAGTTCTTGAGAAGATTCCAGAGACGACCCTTGAGAATCTCATGATAAACTATCTCAAAATTTGATTCCAACTATTTATGTTTATTCTTCCTTGTCCGTAGTTGAATTTGATTCCTGGTGGTTATTGATTTTCTACCAGGATAAACCTTTGGACTAAGTTGTCTCGGTTATGGAATCTAGAGTCTTCTACAGCCATATTAGCAGGCATGGCAAAGACATAGGGTCTGATTTTGGATGTTTTTCTCGGGTTGTAGAAATTTAAGATTTTTACAGCCAAGCATGCGGCAATACAAAAATGTTAGATACCACGATCTTAGAAGTATGTACCTTAGTTACGGACCCTATGGTTTATTGAACCATACTTACTGGCGTAACGAAGATTCCGATAATATGATTCTGGGTAGACAGGTTTGGTTATCATATTACAAAATAGATACCCTATAGAGGGTACCCTAATATAATGGAGTAGGTATCAGCGAAGATGTTACTTGGATATCTTGGAGAAGAGAGTAGGAGCTAGGCCACCTATGGTTAGGTCTTTTGCGATGGCGGTCGAGGAGACCCACACTACAGGTAATGGACTAGGAGTTTAGGTCTTGTTCTTTCTTTTTTCTTTTTTCTTTCCACCCATTGATTGCTTGATTGATTTCTTAGTAACCTTAGCTTGCATATGTGATGTTCATGCTAGATTAATAGAAAACCCTAATGGAGACTGCAATAACATGACACTGTAGAGACTAAAACCATGCATCTTTATTTTTCTTTCCATAGAATTGCATGTTGTGTAACTTTAGATAGAATGTTGTAGACTTTGATTATTGGGGGTTTGACCTAGAGAAGAGTACAACCAATTCAAATTTTGAGGACAAAATTTTTTTAAGGGGGATAGGATTGTAACTTTATTTTTTCAAAAATGAGGATAATTTTATCATTTTTTATATTCTAATATTTTGTGAATATTTATTTATTAATATTGTATTTTGGGGATTAGTTTAGTCGGGTTTGAGTTTCGTCTAGTTTTGACTTGTGTTAATGGCTCGGGTAGCTTAGACTCTAGTCGGAGCACAAAGGTTAGTTAGCCATGGCCCACAAACTTGACTCATTAGGCTAGTACATTTAGACTAATCCCACATGACAAGTTTAGTCATTAGAGTTTAGAACTTTGACCAATTTGACCCCAATTCCTTGTTGACTTAAATTAACCAAAGGGGAACCATTAGGGGCAACTTAGACATTTTTTATTAATCCAAATAGGGTTTACATAGCAGCCAAGAGAGGAAGAGGCCTCCATCATTTATTTTTCATAGTAGCCTCCATCATCTTCCATTTAGTGTTCTTTCTCAACTTGAGAGCAAACCCATTTATTTTTTCCTCAAATCCACTCATTCTTCTACCAAATCCTCTCATTCTTGCAAGAAGAAGGAGCCTGCTAGAATTATGGAGCCAAGAGCAAGGAGGGGAGTCCATTTGCTAGAAGTGTCTGTATCGGATTCGTGTCCTTTTGGTTGTTCATTGAAAAACTACTCCCAATAGGTATCTTTCTCTCTAAACCCTCTCTATTTCATCTTTTCTTTGCATATTTATCATTTTTGAATCCATAGGAAGCACCCCCATGCATGAATCACCCTTAAGATTGATTTAAAGGCTCTTTTGAGTTCTCAATAGGAAATTAGGAGTGGTTTGATGTCACCCACGGAGAAATTTCGGAGGTGGCCCACCAAGTGTTTGTGTTTATGCCCAATAGGCTATTTAGACTTCTAATTTCAATTTTATACATGTTAGAGAATAGATTAGCCATGGTTAGGATGTCCCATTTAGTTTTTATATAGATACATATATATGTATCTTTGTATATTTGGCCTACAAGCCATGTTTATAAGTAGAGATACCAATTTGGTATATATTTACATATGTGGACTAATTTGGGTGATATATATATATATATATATATATATATATATATATAAAAAAAATATATATATATATATATATATATATATATATATATATATATATATATATATATAGAGAGAGAGAGAGAGAGAGAGAGAGGAAGGATAGGCATCCCCGCACTTTTTGCATCCCCATGCATCCCCATGTTCACATCCGTTAGATGTGTTTTAAGTCATCTAATCTTAACCATTGGTAAATCAACGGTTAAGATTAGATGACTTAAAGCACCATCCAACGGTGTAAATAGGGGGGATGCTTTGGGATGCAAAAAGTGCGGGGATGCCTATCCTTCCTCATATATATATATATATATATATATATATATATATATATATATATATATATATATATATATATATATATATATATATATATATATATATATGTGTGTGTGTGTGTGTGTGTGTGTTAGAGTGTGTGTTAGAGTGTGGTTGTGGTTTGTTATGTTAGATGTTTATATATTTGTGTTGTATGAGAGTTTGCGGAGAGGTATATATATATATATATATATATATATATATATATATATATATATATATATATATATATATATATATATATTATTATTATTATTTTAGGTATATGTGTGTGTGTGTGTGTGTGTGTGTGTGTTAGAGTGTGGTTGTTGTTTGTTATGTTAGATGTTTATATATTTGTGTTGTATGTGTGTTTGTGGAGAGGGAATAGTGTTTGAGAGAGTGTGTGCTTGTTTGTGTGTGTTGTGAGTGAGAGAGTTAGAGGGAATTAGAAGGGAGTGAGTAAGAAGAGGAGAGAAGAGGAGGGGGCTTGTGCTGCCAATAAGCAGCAGCTTGCAGAAGCAGCAGAAGCAGTAAGCAGCAACAGCCCCTTTGTGTTTGAGTGCGTGTGTATGTTGTGAGTTAGTGTTAGTTAGTTAGATGTATATGTTAGTGTCCAACAAGTTATATCTTAAGGTGCCCTAGTTAGTAGAGGTATATATTAGTGTCTTAAGTGAGGATACTAGATGAGTTGGTATCTTGGAGATTGGGATACTAGATGTTAGAGTATTAGATATTTTATGATAAGATAAGTTGGTATCTTGGTTTAAGATATAGGTTAGTATCTTACTAGTATCTAGTATCTAGTATCTAGGTTAGTGTCTTAGGATGTAGATGAGTGGGTATCCAACGATACGAATGAGTATCTTAGAGGGTAAATTAGTAGGCTAAGGTAATGTCTAAGGTATTGACAAGGTAATGGAGATTACCTATAGTCTAAGGGTAAGGTATTGGTAGGATATTGTGTTAGATGGTTAGATAAGTTAGTTTATATGTTAGAGTTAGTTAGTTAGTATATGATATGTTAGAGTTAGAAGATTAGATGGTTAGTTAGTTAGTATCTTATATCTTAATCTATGTTAGTAGTTAGATGAGTTAGAGTTAGATATATTTATGTGTTAGAGTTTCTAGTAGGATGTTAGAGTCTAGAGATAGTATAGATAGTTAGTATCCTATCTAGAAGTGTCCTTGGATACTAGGATTAGTGTTTTAGGATATAGATAGTGGTATTTTGAGATACCTATAGTGGTATCTTAGGATATATTTAGTTTTACCTTCTACCTCAAGATATTGGATTTACCTACAAGGTAAAGGGGTTACCTAGGAACTAAGGTATAGATGCAAGGTATTGGTTATCTAGTAGCTTGAGATATATAGATAGATACTAGGTATCTAAGGTTGATATTGGGTGTTAAGGTATTGGTATTGGAGACTAAGGTATTGTTACCTAGCCTAAGGTAGAATACTACTAAGGTAAGGGTATTAACTAGTATCTAAGGTATTGGAATATCTTGGTAGATAATGGTTAGGATTGGAATATCTTTGTAGGTAATGGTTAGGATTAGGATATCTTGGTAGGTAATGGTTAGAAATAGGATACTTGTCCTAGTTTGACCAAGGTTGACTATTTTAACTGAAAGTCAACGTAGAGTCAATATTCGACCTAGAATAGACTAGGAGTTGACCAGTTGACCAAAAGTCAATTGTAGGTCAACCATCGACCTAGTTTGACCTAGATTGGATTAAGAGTTGACCAGTTGACCAAAAGTCAACTATAGGTCAACCTTTAACATAGATTGACCTAGTTTGACTCGGTTTGACTTATGTATGTCTCATCTTTAGGTCTATGACTTCACTCTGAGCCTCGATTTATTGTCGATATTTTCTAACGGATCTCAGGCGAGTACATTATCTGATAATATTTCTGTTTTATGATATCGTCTATATTTCTTGTATTTAGTGTAGTTAGCCTTGTTCTCTTAACACATTGTTCATACGGATTGGTATTTGTCTGGATCCCGTCCTAAAATGTTACTCCATGTATTCCTTGGTATATCTTGTACGAAACTTGTCCTTATTCCTTGTATATTGTACAGACACGATTCCTGCGAAGGCTAGCTACATTCTCAGAGATTTTATGTCATAACGTGTCATGGTTGGATCTACTATATTGGTCAGGGGCAGGGGTATTAGCATAGATATGTGATCAATACCCTCCTTGTATCAAGTCTTGAACCTTGAACGGTGATAATCATACACCGCAAGTATGATTAACTAGGCCAAATCTTGTATCATGTTCCTAAGCCGATCACATATTTATTAAATATACTTAAAAAAATTATTTAAATTAAATATTGTACTTATATTTATTAAGTATACTTAAAAATTTTATTAATAACTCAATAATATATATATATTTATCAAAAAATCATTATTTTAATCAACAAAGTAATTATATTAACAATATTAAAATAATTGGAAATGACCATATTACCCTTATTTAGGAAAGTGAGGGTGACAAATATACCCTCCTTAAAATAAATTTTTCCTCGAAATTAGAACTAGCACGAGAAACACAAATAGAAAACAAAGAACAATACCTCAAGGCTCGAAGAGATAAGGGAAATGCTCCCGTATGTCGTCATCTCTCTTCCAGGTAGACTTACATAGAGAGTGATGCCTCCATGCAACTCGAACCAAAAGAATGACCTGGTTTCGGAGCACCTTCTCCCGACGATCCAGAATCTCTACAGGCTGCTCTGGATAACAGAGAGTAGGCCCCATCTCTATCGCAGAATGATCCAATACATGGCTAGGATCTGCCACGTACCGTCTCAGCTGTGACACGTAGAATACGTTATACACTCCCTCGAGCGTAGGCGGTAACTCCAGTCGGTATGCCACTATACTGACCCTCTCCAGGATATGGAAAGGTCCAGAAGATTCACGATCTACAGTGATGCTTTGGAAAAAGGTTTGGGATGCATTTTTCAGCAGCATAGGAGGTGATTGCCTATGCCTTCAGGCAGTTACGCCCGCATAAGAAGAACTACCCGACTCATGACTTTGAGTTGGCATCAGTCATTTTTGCCTTGAAGCTGTGGAGACACTATCTGTATGGAGAGCGTGTGGAGATCTTTACTGCCCATAAGAGCTTGAAGTACGTGTTTACACAGAAGGAGCTGAATATGAGACAGAGGCGATGGTTAGAGCTAATGAAGAATTTTGACATTTCCTTATAATTCCATCCAGGGACGACCAACGTGGTTGCCGATGCTTTGAACAATATCCGGTAGCCATATGTTTGACGATGGACCGTCACCTTTTGGCAGATTTGGAGAATTTGGGCATTGAGGTAATAGTCCCTGGGATCGAAGAGCAGATGTGGGGCTTACAGATCCATCCTGAGCTGATGAATAAGATCAGAGCAGCATAGTTTGAGGATGAAGCTTTGAGGGTCATCAGGGAGCAGGTACAGGCAGGATTATTGCATGATTTCTCTATCGCCGAGGATGGGCCGCTGAGGCATGGTGCCAGATTGTGCGTGCCGAGCGAAGAGCTTCGGGAGGAGGTTCTTCAGGAGGCGTACCGTTCTCAATATTCTATGCATCATGGTGCCAACAAGATGTATAGAGACTTGAGACAGCACGTTTGGTGGTATGGCATGAAGCGCGAGGTGTTTCAGTTTGCATATAGATGCTTGGTGCGCCAGCAGGTGAAATTTGAGAGACAGATGCCAGGTGGTCTGCTACAGCCACTACCCATTTCAGAGTAGAAGTGGGAGCACATCACTATGGACTTTGTGTTGGGACTTCCGCGTTCTCCAGGAGGAAAAGACGCGATATAGGTCATCGTTGAAAGATTGACTAAATCGACCCATTTTTTGCCTTTTAAAGTGGGTTTGTCTACGAAAAAGCTGGTAGAGTACGTGCGACAGATAGTGAGATTGCACGGGGTCCAGTACGCATAGTCTCGGATCGGGATAGTCGTTTCACTTCTTATTTCTGGAGGAGTTTGCAGGCTAGCTTGGGCACTCAGCTCAAGTTTGGTACCGCATATCACCCCTAGACAGACGGGCAGTCGGAGAGGACCATCCAGACACTCGAGGATATGCTTTGTACTTGTGTGCTGGATTTTAGGAGATCTCGGGAGGACCATGTCCATTTCGTAGAGTTTGTTTACAACAACAGTTACCAAGCCAGTATAGAGATGTCACCATTTGAAGCTCTATACGGACGGAGGTGCCGTACTCCCTTGTTATGGGACGATGTCGACGAGAGGGTTTTGCTTGGCCCTGAGATGATTATGGATGTAGCTGAGAAGGTCAGGGTGATCAAGGATAGACTTCAGGTGGCTCAGGATAGACAGCGACATTGGACCGATAGCCACCGGAGACTTTTGGAGTTTGAGGTATAGTTTAGATTTTTCTAGTGTTTGAGTCTGATTGTGATTGTTAGTTTTAGATCGAGTTTTAAGTTAGTGTTTTATGCTAGGTTGGTGAGATTGTGTTTCTACGGATTTCTCCGACGCGTGGCACGATTCGCTTTGGTCGGGACAGAAACTTAGTTCGCGATTCATCGAACTTTTTCGTATCCTGGAGAGGGTCGGTGCAGTGGCATACCGACTGGAGTTACCGCCTACGCTCGAAGGAGTGCACAACTTATTTTACGTGTCGCAACTAAGACGGTACGTCGCAGATCCTAGCCATGTATTGGATTATTCTGTGATAGAGGTGGGGCCTACTCTCCGCTATCCAGAGCAGCCTGTGGAGAATCTGGATCATCGGGAGAAGGTGCTCCGGAACCAGGTCATTCCTTTGGTTCGAGTTGCATGGAGGCATCACTCTCTAGGTGAGTCTACCTGGAAGAGAGAGGACGACATGCGGGAACATTTCCCTTATCTCTTCGAGCCTTGAGGTATTGTTCTTTGTTTTCTGTTTGTGTTTCTCGTGCTAGTTTATTCTAATTTTGAGGACGAAATTATTTTATGGGGGGTAGATTTGTCACCCTCACTTTCTTAAATAAGGATAATATGGTCATTTCTAATTATTTTAATATTTAAATTATTATTTAAATTATTATTGTTAATATAATTACTTTGTTGATTAAAATAATTATTTATATATATATTTATTTATATATATATATATATATATATATATATATATATATATATATAATAATTTCGTCCTCAAAATTATTTATATTATATATATATATATATATATATATATATATATATATATATATATATATATATATATATATATATATATATATATATAAATATATATATATATATATATATATATATATATATATATATATATATATATATATATATATATATATATATATATAAAATAATTTCGTCCTCAAAATTATTTATATTATATAAATATATATATATATATATATATATATATATATATATATAATATATATATATATACATATATACATATTTATATTTATATTTATATTTATATTTATATTTATATATATATATATATATATATATATATATATATATATATATATATATATATATATATATATATATATATTTATATTTATATTTATATTTATATATATATATATATATATATATATATATATATATATATATATATATATATATATATATATATATATACATACATTGGTATATATATACTTAGATAAGTTAACCAACACACCTAGCTAAGCAACCAAACCCAACACACTACCATCCCACAACCTACCAGCAGCATCCCAAGCCCAAACAAGCACACAGACATACACACGTACATACAACACACCCCAAAAACCGTTCATTTCCTCTACTTCGGTTTGAAACCGAAGCCAAACCTCTTAATACACGATTAAGAGAGAGAGAGAGAGAGAGAGATTTTCTCAGTGGAACTCAACCCAACCCCAACCCAGTATCATTCCCGATGCCGATGACCACCGGTTCACGCCGGAGCGTCGCCCACCGCTGGCCAAACCGAGCCGCACGCGCACAGCCCACACCCAGCCGTGCAGAATACAAATTTCAGGTACTCGCCTTCTCTGATTCGTATCTTTGTGCACGCTCGATCAAATCGAGATCCGTAAATTTCTACAGATAGCCGATATGACCCTCTAGGAGTCCCATTAGATAGATTTTCCATTACCAAAACCTGTTATCCGAAAATTTGACGAAAAGTTTTCGAAAAACCACGCGGAACCGGACAGAAATTGGAACCCGGATCCTCTAGGAGGCGATTTCTCACATATCCTTCGACCGATTCAAAAATCTGTTTGAAGGGACTTGTTGACAACCTATAGGGCTCTGTGAACCATCTTTTAGTTCCTGATTTAGTTGACAGTGCGTCTCAAAAACTGATTTCCAATATCCGAAAAGCAGCGTTCTGAAAACCAAAATTCAGGAAATTTTTCCCCATACAACGTGCATCCCGTCAAACAGGGCGACTTGGTCGTCACCCATAGGCATCGAAAGACGCGTACGGTTGTTGCGGGCGTGTGGAATTTGACGAAACTCGATGTCGCTGAGTATGCACGACGAAATCAGTGCATATCCGTCGAGATACCCGTATCGACCCTTTTGCGAATTTGTCAATTTCTTTGTGCACATTTGTTATCTCAAGACAAAACTTTGCCAACAGGACTGTGTCATTTTTCTGGTCCTGTATGCCAAGTTTGGTCCGATTTTGAGAAGGTCGACCAGGACGCTATTTTGGCGAGCCCGCGACCCGATCCAATGGACGAAATTGTGCACGGCCCACCAGAATCCAACTTTGGATATAGGATTGGGTTCGTCTCGTCAAAACGGATCCGTAGACATATAGTTTGATGACTTTAGAGACCGTAGATACCGGCACATTTCTTGGTGCAAAGCGGATCCAACGACGGACATCATTTTGGTCCAAAATTATCGTTTTGCCCCTGTATCCAAAATTGGACTTATGGGTGGGCTATCGTAGATAATTTGACCATTTTGAGCATGTTGGTATTGTCTATTTCAGCATTAGGAGACTATTGCACGAGTTGACCCTTCGTGGCTCATTGAGTGGCAGTATTGATTCCTCAGTTCAGGACCAGGCGAGTACATTCTCTGATGATTTTCCATTCATGATATTTATTATGTATCTTGTATCTAGTGTAGATATTCATAATTTTTGATACATTGGTCACACAGACTGGTATTTACGGATTCCGTCATGAGTTATTATTTCTTGTTTACCTTGGTGTACCTTGTGTAAGCCTTGTTATAGTTCTTGTGCAATGTATGGACACCGATTCTCGAAAAGACTTGCTACCTTCTCGTAGAATACCGTGTCGTAGCGTATCATGGTTGGATCTACTATACTAGTGGGGGTGGAAGAATATTAGTCTAGACGCATGGTCAATACCCTCCTTGTGCATTGTATAGATCATTGTGAGTGTTAATCATATATTTCACGTATGATTAACCAGGCCTGTAGACCTTGTGCAAGTTCCCAAGCCAGCCACATGTCTAAGCTAATATTCACTCACGTAGATAGTTGTTTCTTGACTCTTGTAAATGATATGTTCAGTTCTCTTTATTCTTGCCCAAGTTTACTGCTTTATCCTTGCCATGCTACTTTCATGTACATTCTATTTTACTCGTGTTTATTCTCTCTATTTACTGTTACATAGGACTTGTCATTTATTGGGAAATGTTGTTGGAAATGTGCTCGTTCTAATCCTGACTGGATATGTTGACAAATATTAGGAATTTTTATGCTCCACATTACTGGACTACAGGATGATGCTAGCTGAGACGGATCTCGATATTCTTTCACAGGATGATGCTAGCTGAGACGGATCTCAATATCTTGGTAGATAATGGTTAGGATTGGAATATCTTGGTAGGTAATAGTTAGGATTAGGATATTTTGGTAGGTAATGGTTAGAAATAGGATACTTGGTCTAATTTGACCAAGGTTGACTATTTTGACTGAAAGTCAACGTAGAGTCAACATCCGACCTAGAATGGACTAGGAGTTGACCAAAAATCAACTGTAGGTCAACCGTCGACCTAGTTTGACCTAGATTGGATTAGGAGTTGACCAAAAGTCAACTATAGGTCAACCTTTAACATAGATTGACCTAGTTTGACTTTTGTATGTCTCATCTTTAGGTCTATGACTTCATCTGAGCCTCGATTCACTGTCGATATTTTCTACCGGATCTCAGGCGAGTATATTTTCTGATAATATTTTTGTTTTATGATATCGTCTATGTTTCTTGTATTTAGTGTAGATAATCTTGTTCTCTTGACACATTGTTCATACGGATTGGTATTTGTCTGGATCCCATACTAAGATGTTATTCTTTGTATTCCTTGGTATATCTTGTGCGAATCTTGTCCTTGTCCTTGTCCATTGTACATCGTACAGACACGATTCCTGCGAAGGCTAGCTACCTTCTCAGAAAATTTTGTGTCATAACGTGTCATAGTTGGATCCACTATACTGGTCGGGGGCAGGAGTATTAGCGTAGATATGTGATTAATACCCTCCTTGTATCAAGTCTTGAACCTTGAACGGTGATAATCATACACCGCACATATGATTAACTAGGCCAAATCTTGTATCATGTTCCTAAGTCGTTTCTGCGACGTAGGCTGGGACGCTGTCACGCTCTTGTGCCCTTACTCCGGGTGCGGGTCGTGAGAGCTCTGTAATCAATGCACATGCGCACTGAGCCGTCCTTATTTGGCAAAAATAAAACTGGAGCACCCATGGGCATGCACTAGCTCGGATAAAACCCTTTCCAAGCAACTCGTCTATTTGAACCTTCATTTCTGCTAACTTCTTTGGCGCTAGTCGGTACACATGAGACGAGATTGGTTCGGTTCCTCGAACAATATCTATAGAAAACTCAAGGTCTCTGTCAGGTGGCAATCCTGGCATCTCTTCGGGAAATACATCTTGGAACACGGTGATAATAGGAGGATAAGAACTCTTTCTATCCCCATATGAGTTCTTAATGTTGGCGCAACTCTATCACTAGAAGATTCTCTAGTGAACTCGAACTCCTCCTTTTTTGATGGTTTGAACACAATTTTGTCCTTATGGCAATCAAGGGTGGCATGATACTGACTTAGCCAGTCCATCCCCAGAACCATATCAAAATTTTGCATAGAAAAAACCAAAAATTGAGCCTTCATCCTCCTTCCACAAATTTCTACAGGACATGATCTACATATGCTATTAACATGCACTATCCCTCCTTTGTGAGAATTCTAACATTCTGAGATAGAGGTACAGCAGCAATGCTATTTATAGTTGAAAAGCTGGTGGCTATGAATGAGTGTGTGGCTCCAGTATCAAACAATACAATAGCAGGATATGAAGCGACTAATATAACACCTGCTATAACCTCGCCCTCCCAAATCGGCTCCTCCACGGCTAGTAAAAAAGCTTGCCCAAACCTCTGGTTGGAGCCCTGAGCTTTGGCTCTCTCAAACTGAGCTGTCTGCGATGGTAATAGTAGGCGAGGTGCTCCTGCTCCTCGTGTGACGGGCTTCTGTATCTGTTGTCCAGGCCGAGGTACAGGAAGTGCTGGAGTCGGCTGTTCAGGACAATTCTTAGCCATATGTTGTCATGATCCGTATCTCATGCACAAGCCAAGCCGAAGACGACAATCATTACAAATGTGTCTCTGCTTACCATAGAAATGACAAGTAGGCTTCTGGTAGGGCATGGTTCTTTGTTGTTGCTGCTGCGCCGTGGGTTGTCTAATAGGTCCGCCTTGCATCACTTTGGCTGGTCTAGCTACTGAATTGGGACGCTTCTGGCTGGCTTCCCTTTTGTTGATTCTCTCATAGCGTCTGGCTGCGGTGAGAATGGCTGAGGAAGATATAGGTGCTACCGATCCTACTAGCCTCTGCATATCGAAAGTAAGCCCATCATAGAACTTCTCCGCCTTCTGCACTTCCGTCTGGATCAAGTATGGTGCATATCGGCTCAGTCGTAGAAACTCCGCATTGTAATCTTCCACGATCTTATTACCTTGAGTAAGGTATATGAACTTGTCCCAGAGTTTCGCTCGTGCCGTAGCTGGAATGTACATCTCCTGAAAGAGTCTAGAGAACTCCTCTAATGTAGCTTGCTCAGGGCCTAGTCTCTCCTCTTCAGTCTCCCACCAATGATGTGCATTGTCGGTCAGTTACATCCTGACAGCCATCATCTACTTCTTTTTATGAATTTTAGCTGCTACCAATTGATGCTCGATGTTGATAAGCTATGCATGAACTTTGGTAGGGTCCTCTTCTCCAGAGAACGGCTCGGGTATCATCTTTTGAAACTCAGCGATAAATCCGCCCCTTGGTTGATTTTCTGGTGGTGCCTCATGTTCCAAGGCTGACACGATGCTCTCTCAAAGTGACTCAGCTTGTCACTGCTGAGTCTGCTGCTGTATTGCTTGCTGGGCCTGCATCATCGCATAGAACATCTGGAATAATTGTTGCCCATCCATCGGCTTTCCTTGAGGTAGAATGGGTGTGAAGGACATTTGTTGAGGGAACGAAGGAGGTTGTAGTAGTGGTATGTACCTTTCCTAGGGTACTACAATCAGCTGCTCAAACTGTCTTGACGGTGTTGCATATATATGGAAGTATTGTTGCACCGTCGGTGGAGTCATACTAGACTGCCCCTGATAGAAAAGAGTAAATAGGTTGCCATCGGAGGCTGCAATAGAGTTTTTTCCTCTAGAGTTGCTAAATCACCAAATGTGATAGCATGAGAGAGACACATCCACTTCGAGAGTTCATTTTACTGGCACGAAGGGAAAAGAAGCGTTAGAATAGAGTCAAACATGAGGCAAATCAAGCAATTCAAATGAGAGTTCAAAAAATAAAATCAAAGAGAGAATAAAATAATGTTGATGAGATCCTAATTTCTAATCCTATGTACAGGCACGTATCAGTACAATTACGTAACCGATACGATATTTTCTGACCTGCATGGACCACCACAAAAATATGTAATGCCCCATTCACATTTATGTTAGGACTAGGAATATTTTATGCCAGTTGTATGTATACGGAATATAATCCGATATATGAAAAGTTCTGAATACATATATAAGCTGTAATGTGAATAAAATAATAATAGTCTCAGGCAAGTCTATCTCATCCACAGCAAATATGTAAATAAAATCCAATAATAAAGATAAATAGATAAATTTGAAGATAGTCGGGTGTCACGACCCGCACCCGGATATTCGGGCATGAGTACATGGGCCACGCCCAGCCTACGCCGCAATATCGGCGGTAGAACGCTGTCAAGTACCCAATAAATATCTACAATATCTAGGTGATCTATAACAACAATATGTACTCCAATCACAAACATCTAAGAAGATATGAATAAAAAGAGAACAGTATCACTAGAAAAACTAGAATCTATAAAATGATCATATGAGACAAGAATATATCAGAGACAAAACTATAACAAAACTAAATCAAACTACCAGACCTAGAACTCCCGGAAGACAACTCACGGTGAAAGAATATCGAGATCCTCCACAGCTAGCATCATCCTGTAGTCTAATAATGTGGGGCATAACAATTCTTAAAATTTATCAACGTATCCAGTCAGGATGGAAATGAGTACATAAACTAACAGCAGTTCCAAATGAATTGAAAAATACTATAAGACACAATTATAATGAAATATCATGACTGGAAATAAAGCAGTGCAGGTAAAACTGAATATCATGTCAGGGTATGAAAATACTGGAATATAAGCAGTACAGGAATATCTGATGTACAATGTAAATATAAATAGTGCCTTGAGATATTAGAGCATTATGTGATCGGCTTGGGTCAGGATCAAGCTATTCCATTTGACCGACTATTACAGAAAATGTATATATAGGGTCAAGCCGGCCAAACTGGAAAGCTAGCACAAGAAATATCAGGTCAGGCTACACCCTACTTGCAGTGAGGATAGAGCCAGCACAGAAAAAGTGACAGGATCGGAATTGATCACATAACCTCTAATAACTCTCCATTTTCGAATAGTATAATGGATCCTGACATGACATGTCATGACACGGGACACGTCATGATACGGGATTCAAAAGCAGGGGGCAGACCACTCCCAAATCGGTGTCCATACAAGTACAGGAAACAAGATCGAACAAAGTACCCATATACCCGGTAATCCAGGAATAATATCTCATGATAGGATCCGACGTATTCTAGTCCGTGTATCCTCGTATCGAGAATCAAGTAAAATACTACAACTGAATCGGATATAGTAGATATCAAGACAATAAAAACTATCAGAGAATGTACTCGCCTCATTTTAGTTGGAAGTTGACGTGTTCGACACGAACGTGTCGATACATAATAGGTATGATGCTAAGCTCCACAAGATGGTCCCAAACAATGACACGGGCGATTTCACTGAGTCCAGAAAAGTCCAAATAGCCTAGTTTGATATATAACAATCTAGAATCAAGATTTGGCATGATAATAGAGATGAGGAAATAGAAAATGACTATAATAGTCGTGACTTACGATTTAAGGGAAAGAATAACTATAAATACATATCTATCTACAAATCATTTATAATATTTAGAAGCTATAATTTTATTTACAAAATACTATTAGGTAATACTAGAAACCCAAAATCATTCAGAATTTTACAAAACATTTATATATAAGCTAATAATAATATGAATTGCAAGTGGTAGATTATTAAAATATCAAGTTGCACCTCATTATCCGTACATCAAACCCACAACACGCAAATTGAGATAAGATGATCAACCATAAGGTTAACAATCTTATCATAGCATTCCACATGGTCATCTTGTCAATTTCAGCGATGTGAGATCACTGGAATTGATTGATCTCAATTTCGTTGCACTAATTCCAAAATACGAATATAATAAGAATTAATTATAACTAATAGTGATACATAAATAAAATATCTACGGACGTTATCGGATGATAGAACAAACATCACCTACGTGTCCAGAAAGGTCAAATTAGCTAGCATAGCCTACCCATAAGTCCAATTTGGACACAAGAGCAAAAAGGTAATTTCGGATCAAATTGATGCCCGTATTGAACCCACTTTGCACCGAAAAATGTGCTAGGATAAAAGTCCACTAAATCTAACAAATTATATGTCCAAGAATCCAGAATGACGATACTAACCCAATGGTATATCCGAAATTGGATTTCGATGAGTCGATCTCAAAATGGTCCGTTGATCAGGATATTAAAATTTTGGTTTGCACGGAAATACATGCCAGAGCCAAGATCCTCTAAATCTAGAAAAGTATATATTAACAAGTCCAGAATGATAATACGAACTCAACGGTATATTCAAAATTGGATTCTGATGTGTCGATCTCAAAATGGTCCATTAACTAGGATATTAAAATTTTGCTTTACACGAAAATACATGTCGGAGCCAAGATCCACTAAATCTAGAAAAGTATATGTCAACGATTTTAGAATGATGATATGAACTCAACGGTATATTCTGAATCGGATTCCGATGAGCCGATCTCAAAATGGCCGTTGACTCGGACCATAGGGTCCATTTTGTACCGAAATACGTGTCAGGGCCCACGTCCTCCAAATTTAGTAAATTATATATGAATTCATACCAGAACGACGCCACGAGTCTATTGGTGGCGGCAGAATTTGAATCTGGAGTCCCGGGTCCAAAATTAGAATTTTATAAGTTGGAAATTACGAATTCGGACGGCCAACTTTGAAGTCAATCAAACAAACTTACCATGAAACAAAACTTGAGAGGCAAGAAGATGGTTATACCAGATGTACACAGGAACTTATGGCACGCTAAATAGAGCTACGATGGCAGAGGTACGAGTCCACGAAGTTGGCTCTACAAAATTGTCCAAAAATAACATAATTTAAATGGTCAACTTGGCGGCCGGTTTTGATCTATCAACCGGTCGAATTAAAGGCTGAAACTTGACAGGAGTGAAGGGGTATCAAGATTGAAATGGAGAAAAGAGTTCTTCGATCTAACAGTCAAATTATCTAGAAAACGTGCATAAAGTCGCTGTCATGAAACGCACTTCTAACTTCTTCAATACGCGAGTCACGACGGGATCTCATATAAAACGCACGAATCGAGTGTTTCATGCGTCGGAGAGGATGAAGAATGTTATGGGGAGGTCCCCCATGGTTGCCGGGGTAGAGGAGGTGTCGCGACGGTGGTGCGCGATAGTCGTTGCGCTGCTGTGCTGCAGCCATTACTATTGTGCTTGCAGCTACTGTTGTCGTTGCCCGTGCGCTGTACTCGCAGCTGCTGGCCGCGCCTGGCCGCGAAGGAAAACCATGATGGGATGGTCGTCGGAGCTACTGGCCTACGGAGGAGTGGTCGCACAACGGAGGGTAGGTTGGCATCGGCGAGCCTGACACGACAGAGGAGGGGTAGGAGTTCTCATGGGACAGCTGGTTCCATGGGAAGGAGGAGAAGAATTTGAAGAAAGGAGAAGGAAGGAGTTGATGGTGATGGAGTTAATGAAGGAGAGGAGAAGTGTTCGGCCAAGGGAGCTAGGTGAGCTGCTGTAGCTTGTAGGAAGATATAGAGAGAGTAAAATTTGTGGTTGGCTGTGAGTGCAATTGGAAGGAGATAGAATTGCATTTAATCAAAGAGAGGGAGTGTATAGGGGTTAGGACCGGCTGATCCAAGGGGTGTGTGTGTTTCTGTCTTGAAAAAATGGGTGGTGGTGATTAATGGTGGATTATTCAAGGGCTAGGATTAAGTATAGGGATTAGGTTAAGTTAAATTTGAGAAGTATGATAAATAAAGTTTTCCATTTGATATTTTGAGTGGGTTGACTAAGTGTTTGGTGTTTTGTAAGGGGATGAGTTTGTTGGTATTCATGATGGGATAACATGAAGCTTGGGTTTGGTTTGATTGAGTCAGGTTGGGTCAAAGTCGGGCTTGGTACGATAAATGGCTTAAATTTAGCCACTTCTGATGACGGATAAATAAGTAGCATACGGGAGCTCAATTGAATGGGACACAAGTGAGATATGGGTAGTAGGTTTAATGTGGGTCGTGTACATATTTTGGGTCGACAGGTTTGGGTCGAAATGGTGTCCTCAATTCAAGTCGGAAATAAATGTGACTCCATGGGATGAATTAAGATTAGGTCATGTGTCAGAAAAATTGTGCGATAAAAAAACCATAAGATGGTGTATCTGAGTGGGACACAAAGGTTATGGGCATAGGATGTCTTGACTAGAACATGCATATGAAGTTGGTTATGAGAAAACAACTAGTCTTGTGCTCCTAAATTAAAAGTCACGACAAGGTGCAAATGATAATCAAAGCTAAAAGTAGGAATTATCAAATGGCCTAAATTGATCCAAAAGTTGTGAGATGCAAAAATAGTACAAGGGAACAAGTTTGAGTGGGATATGATATATCAAAATGAAGATAATCTTGTCTACTACAAACTCATGAAGGAAGTTTCCAGAGATTGATATCTTTGACCTTCCAGAAATTAAAGTCACGAAAAAGAACATTTAATGATAAAAATAATTAAATAAAAATTATTTATTGAAAATAATTTATTTAGAAAATTTTAAAATAAACCCTAAAATTCAGGGGGCTCACATCCTACCCACCTTATAATAATTCCGTCCTCGAAATTAAAAAAATCATCCAATAGGTCAAGCTAAAGCATGTAGCTGCTACGGCTACAGTACTCAATCTGCTACCCTCGTGATCACCTCTTCTGTTTCTCTCTACAATTATTTTGTTTCAGGTTAAACAAACTTCTTTCATTAAAAACTATGTTATTTTACCCTTTAGAATCCTTCATACCAATATAGAACCTTTACGTATACTCTAAAATAGAGGTCATCCTCGATATATGTATATATATGTCAATAATGCTTGGTCATTAACCATATTTTCCAATCTCAGTTGCAAATAGTTTGTTCCTTTATCCTATCCTAAGTATCTTTATCATATCAATCTCAAGCTCCTTGTATTAATTGGCTTCAGTCCTTCTCAACAGCTTCTCCTTGAAATTATACGTTCAAAATCTATTCTTGGCATTGAGCCTTCTCTCCTTTTTACTCAACAACTCCTGAATATATACCCTCAATTTCAAACACTTGATTCATTTACCGATTTATTTATTACCAATGTACATATGTCCGTGTTTTGTTCCTTATTACTTTAACAGCTATCTTTCGATCTTATACGCAATGTTATATCTCCTTCTATCTTATTCTATATCATTCCACATATCGATCTACCCTCCAATCATATGTAATTAGCCTATGGCTAACCAACCAAAATCCTACAAATGCTCAATCCTCAATTTGTAAGTACAGAATTTGGATCCTCAATCCGTAGTCACAGCAATACAATATTTTATCACTCCATCTTAGATACCCTATCATCAAATTATACTATCAAGGCAAACCTTCTTAATGGTTTCTAAGTCCACTATAGTCAATCACTCATATCTGTCATATAAGCTTAACCTAATCAAACTCTAGGAAATCACTTATCACAATCATAAACATATTATAGTATACTATGGTATCCATTAACGAGGTTGTCTATTTAAATAGAAGGTAGCAAGGGCCAAAGACTAGGTTAATCAATCCATAAACAGTTACCGAGAAGGACGAGAAGGATTATCCAAGAGGTTAACAGGGAAGAATTTAGTCAAATCATAGGAAAGATGAAATGCAAAAGCAATTATGTCGAGAGAAGATAGTATGAAAGCAATCATATTAGAGAGTTCTAGAGAACCTATAATCCTAGTTGTGGATGTAGATAGGACAGAGTTAATCAAAACGAGAAAGAATGATAATAAGAATTTGTCCTTGCTCATCTGGTCGTAACGAAGTCGTTGTCTTTTCCTTTTTCTTGCACTTGTCCAAAATCACAAAAGCAAAGTTTTCAACCTCCAAAATGTTCACCTTATCCAAAAATCACTCTCCCCCACTATATCCTTTTTCTAACTCCAAGTCACCAATAATCCACTACTAAGAGTCTTGTCTAACCCATACCTACGGTCACTTATCTACTTGCTACTCATACAAATTCTCCTAAACTTTTACGTCCGATATTTACTCTCCTAGTATCATTTTTTTCTCCTCTTATCATCCACCAATGTTTACTTCGTGTATGAAATTTTTTTTATATGAGATGATAGAAACCCAGTTCCAGAATTATCCTTTATCCCATTAGCAATCTCAATTTTATTCATAGTCAAAAATAAATTTGTCGAAGATCCTGTATAAATCAGGAATCTTGTATATGTAACTGTTCTTAAAATTTCATGTGTCGGTAACCAATCAAAGTTGTATAACTCTGGCTTTGCCCAATCCTCAAAATAAGTTGTAAATCTTAAGTATCCCTAATCCAGTTATCTGTCATTTCTCCTGCAAATTTATTCAAAACTTTTTCCTATTCTATCTTGGGAATTCCTTTAAAAAAACATTATGAACATTTCTATCATAAAAGAAATTTCTAAGATCGCCTGCCCAAAAGTCTAATTCTGGACACAGGGACAAAATCGTAATTTTAGGCAAATTCGATGTCTACCGTTGGACCCGCTTTGCATCAAAAATTGTGCCAGAACTAAAGTCTCTAAAAGTTATCAAATTATATGTCTACGAGTTTGATTTAATGATACGCCTAACCGTATGTGCAAAGATGGATTTCGGTGGGCCGTGCTAAATTTCGCCCGTCGGATCGGATCGTGGACCCACCAAAATAGTGTTCTGGTCAACCTTTTCAGAATCGGACCAAACTTGGCCTACTGGACCCAAATAATGTTATGTATCCAATAGCGTAAGTTTTGCCTCAGTCCGATGAACGATTTGAAATTAGACACGAATTTTGCAAAACTTCGATACTGGAGACTTTCGACGGATACGGTTCGATTTCGTCGCGCATACGCAGCAAAATCGAGTTTCGTCAAATCCCACACGTTGATAACATCCATATGCGTCTTTTGATACTTATGGGTTGCGACCATGTCGCCCATTTGGCCGGAACTTACGCCATATCGAAATTTTTTTCTAAAATTTTAGTTTTTGAAACATGGTTTTTTGGTATTTTAGAAATAATTTTAAACAGAAATATAATCAACTACTATTAAATGTAAAAGCTAACTAATGATGCCCTACATGTTGTCAACAAAGGCCTTCAAACAGAATTTAAAAATCGTGCATGAATTGGAAGAAAACAGTGTTCAAAGTTGGATAGACTGATTTCTGACAGTTCTGAAATATGGATTTTCGTCAAATTTGGCTCGATTTTGCGATCAATTCAGGATATCTAAATTAATTCTATTTGAAGGAAATCCTAGAGGGTAATGTAGTCTCTTCGTAACTTCTTACGGTTTACGAAACGGACAACTACATGAAAAGAAAAGGGACGGAGAACAGGGGTACCTCGCTGTGATGTTGGTGCTGTGTTTGGGCGGATTTGGGTTGCATTCTTTCGACGATCACCGACAGTCTGGGCGGCAGTGCTGGTCGGACAGAGCACGGGGACATCAGGGTCAGGGTCACCTGTGGTTTATTTGTGTGCAGTGACAGGAATTTTAAACGAGCGAGCGGTCGCTCTCGTTTACAAAGGGCGCGATTGTTTACAAGGGGGATTGGTTCTGTGAAGGGAACGTATCTCGCGAGAAATTGATTTTCTCGCGCGAAATCAATTTCTCACAAGAAATTGTTTTTTAAAAAATAAAATAAATACATATATATATGTATATGAAAATCACACCTAAAAAATTACAAATAAATCCAAAAAAATTCATTAAAAATTCCTATAATATTTCTAAAGTTATGATGTACATTTTGTCAAAAATGTACATAATGTAACCATTGACCGTTATGACATCTAAAACAAAATAATTATATTAATAAATAGAAAAACCTTAAAAATTAATAAAATATGGTTTTTGTATAAAATAATTTTTTTTAAAATACATGGGTTTACAATATATATATATATATATATATATATATATATATATATATATATATATATATATATATATATATATATATATATATAGTCACTCAACACAGTAGATCATACCTAATACTTACCATCTTTCCCTGCTTTATAATGATATCATTTATAATACATAAATGTGTCATAAGTGTGTCCATGCATCAATTATTAGACTTCATAAATCATATATGTTATCGTGAGTTCATCCTAGAAATTAACTTGCTAAGCCTATAAGCATATATCATTAGCATGCAGCCTAACTATATTAAGGTCACTGGTGAATACACAAATTCTATGACTTAGAGATGAAAATCCTTCCAGTATGGATAGCTAGTCCCAATGAAGGTCCTAAATCACCTTGTACTAGTACGTCAACACCATGTCCGCCTAGGCCGAACCGGTCCCGGTGCCCCGACAACCATTCAAGAACCTAAACTTTGTGCACAAGTTATCCATGACCATGCAATATACGTAAACAATTTAACTATAAAAATATATGCATGGTATATAACAGAAATTAAACAATATAAGTCTCTATTAAGTGTTATTTTCATTGGACCCATTGGTCCCGAACCATTCCAAACCAAATTCTACAATTTTGTGGCACCAAGCCAATATTCTTACCATTCCATGGAATGAAGCCACATACATACCATTTCATAGAACAAACCACAACCTAACACTTCATTTTTCTGCAACAACAATACAATATTCTATAAGATAAGATAACAACAATACTATCCATGCAACATGATAGCAATACAAAATTTATATCTATAACAATAAGTTAATACTCCACTATATCTAAATAGCAAGTTAACAATAAAAAATTATTGTATTTTATTGTGGCTCTTTTTATTAGCATTAACAAACTCATGGAATATAGTGGCAAAGACATGCAAAGTACAAATTATTAAGTGTGACTGTAAATGAGAGAATGATTAAAACTATCCACCATTTGACGAATCGACTTCGTCGCAATCATGAAAATCTCTGACTGATTCCTCTACATGAATCCAAGTCCAACCAAGCTCTTCAACTAACGAACCAACCCAATGCGCCGCACAGAGTGGGCATTATACTCCCAAAAGAGGGTTACGCATCGATCAATACAAGATAATCTTCCATGGAGGGTGTAATCCCCTGTAATTATGTGTCATATCGGACATGTTTCATACACTCCAAGGCACAACAGTAGATTGTGTCAATTATGTGTCAATGTCGTTTGTTTCTGAATCATATCGAATCCAACCACAATCTTCCACACATTAAGCTTAGTGTTTACAAGAAAATGATAACTTTAGGGATTTAGGTTGACCTGACCGAGGAAGGGGGTTGTCCGAGTGGAGCACAGAGGGAACCGACGGAGCCGATCGGAGCATGGAAGGGGGGTCATGATGGTGGGGAGGCGAAGGTGCCAACCAGAGCGAGGAGGGGAGCTGGAGCACCGGCGGTGGTAGGTCATGACGGAGCCCGCCGGAGCGCAAATGTTTGAACCAGAGATCTGGGTGTAGGTTACGAAGGAGGGAAGGGGCGGTGGGGATTTTTGATTTTGGGTCAAAATTTTTGAGGGATTACAGTTTGGGGGGTAGAAAAGTAAATTTTGATCGGCTCAATCAAATTTTTTTAGTGACGTTAGACAACGTTGTCGCTGAACGTCACAAAAATTAATAATTTTGCGATATTTATGAAAATTTATCGCTCATTGTCGCTAATTTTTTCGCTAGCAACATTTAACAACGTATAGCGACGAATTATTTCATACTTGCTAAATGTAATCCTTGGTCGTCGTAATTCGCCACCAAATGCGACGTTACTTCTTAGCGTCGCTAATTTCCATAAATATAGCGATATCATTACCTGGAGTCGCTGATAACGTCGCTAAAATAACTTGTTTTCGTTGTGTACTGCCATCACTGTCTTTTCTGCTGTGCCACAACTAAAAAATGGTTTTTTCGACTGTTTATTTATTGACAGTTGTGAAAAACTATCAAGGAAAGGGGTTATCTTGACAATTTTAGACATTGTAACCCCACTGTTCCTAAATAAAAGATATTTGGAATTTTTTCTAGTATTTTACTATTTTTCCAATAATTTTTAGAATAGATTTTTTTCTAATTTATTACGTAATTTTAATTGAACTATTTTATTTAATTGGTATTATCTATTCATTAATCTTTAGCTATTATTTTTGCCTAAGCTTAGAATTTGAGGTTGGCCTTTTGGGCTAGCAGTATTAAGCTTATGGGGCAATCCCTAATTATTAAGCCTACAACCCAACTTATTTTCTAAGTCAGCCATTAGGTCAAACCCATCTAAGCATTTAGTCAGCCCATGTATTAACAGCCAAATTTATCTCTGGCAGCCCACATCATATCTAAGAAGCCCACAACTTCTTAACTCAACAAAACTTATCCAATAAATCCTACTATTGCTAAAGCCCAATAAACCCTAAAGCCCAACAGTTTCGGCCGACACCATTCGGTTTAAAACCAACAGCAACTATTGAAGACACGACCCAAACCAGTTATGCCCTACCCGACCCACTAAGATATAAATCCCTCTCTCGTTCGTTTTGGCAAATGTTAATGGCCACCCCCAAATTACTAAGGGCAACCATCCTACTAAGGGCAACCATGACCATTTCTAATTTTTACTAAGGGCAACCTAATGTTAAGTGATTTACTAAGGGCCACCAAGAGGAGTAAGCTGACAGCCTCCCTCTCCCCGTGGCCGCCGACCCGAAGCCCCCGCGCAGCACCCTCTCCCTGCCGTCGCCGACCCGAAGCCCCCGCGTAGCACCCTCTCCCCCGCCTCTCCCCCAACTCCCCACAGCCCTCCGATCTCTCCTCCCCTTCCTCCCTTCCCTCCGCCGTCGGATCCCGCCTCCACTCCATTTTCCTCCTCGTCGACCACCTCTCCTCCAACCGCCCCTTCCCCTACGAAGCCCCCACCGGCTTCGGCGACGACCGCTGCATATTCTGCCTCAACTGCCTCGAGAGAGGGGACCATATCCGCCGCCTCGACTGCTGCCACGTCTTCCACAGCCGATGCCTCGACGGTTGGCTCGCCGCTCCTCCCACCGGAGGACCGTCGGACGAAGGCAGAGGCCGAGCGGCGGATCGGGGCCGAGCTCGTCTCCTGGCTCTCCCCCGACAGACGGCGGATCGGGGTCGAGCATCATCAGCAGCAGACGGACTGCAGGCCTTGCCTGCAGTCCTGTCTTTAATTTGGACTGCAAGCAAGGCCTGCAGTCCTCGATTGACAAAAGCGGGTGGCCCTTAGTGTTTTTAAAATGGCAAACTTGTAATTTTTTGGACGTTTTAAGTTGGTGGCCATTAGTAATTTGAGGGTGGCCTTTAACATTTGCCTTCGTTTTCACTTCAGATCTGAAGTTAACTCATTCTCTTCATCTCTCTGACTTAACCGCCGATGTGCAGCGGCGCTCTGGCCGGTCCTTCTAGAAAGCCCCCTGAGGTTCAAAACCACTGACATAGATCCATCGATCCGGACCGTTCACCGCCCACCGCCTTACCTCGGCCGATCTCCGTCGCCCGTCGTTAACCGCCGACCCCCACCGTTTTGCCTATAAATAGAGCCCCATCGACCCTAAATTCTCCATCTCAATCGAGCGGTGAAGCCTTGCCCATTTGATCTCCCACTCCATTTCCTTCTTCCTCTTTCCCTCTCCATGGTGACAGAGCTCTCAGGCATGGCGAACTCCCTTACTCTGTTGACGATTGGCGGTGGCGTGCACCACGCCTAGCTCGTCTTCCTCGAAGGAGTAGCCGTTGTTCCTGTTCACCATGAGCCGTGGTCCTTCATCGAGCAATTGTTGTTGTTTGAGCGATTAGGAGATTCCCTAATCGCAGTTGACCGGGTGTGTGGATCGGCTGATCGATCATCTGGTTGAAGTCGAATTGACTTGGTGAGTATTCTTGATCTATTCGTAGATGTTTTCTCTAAATTCTTTGAGTTTTATATATGATCGAAGCAATCAAGAAAATTTAACAAATTTGTTTCCGTTCCTGTGCCTGTGATGTGTTCGATAAAATGTTTGAATCAGTTTGGTGGGGCACGAACAGCCGTCTCCGACTCCAGAACTGCACGGGATCGACTCAGGTATAATATACCTATTTAACAAATTTTTTTTACACCCAACTTGTACCTAGTGTCGGCATAGAAACACTGAAATCAGGTTGGGGAGATTTGTGTCTGTGTGTTACCTGGACACAAAGGGGGTATACAGTGTGACACTATTCTTGTGTCCAGTGAAGGATGGACTGTGCAGGTTAAATTTGAATAAAGGCGCGGAGGCCGTTAGGTGTTATCAGTTGGTGACTGGTTGAAAGAATTAGGGGTGAGCATCGGTTCGATTCGGTTCAAACCGAACCGAATATGTGAAAACCGAAATAACCGTAAACCGTATTTCTCAAAACCGAAAACCGAACCGTTTTTATAAAAACCGAACATAACCGAATCGAATTAATTCGGTTCGGTTTTCGGTCGGTTCGGTTTCATGGACCAATGTGCATGGCCTTCAAGTTTTTAGCAAAATGAGTATATTTAAATATTTTTTTTTAAAAATATATGACATTATTGCATTTATGAATTGTTATATTACATAGAGTGAAAGATATTAGTATATATAGATTGAGGGTAGATAGAGAGAGTGCTCAAAGAAGCACCGACATAGAATAGGAGAAGAGAGTGCGCTCAGTTAGGGATTAATAAACATTAGTATATGTATATTGTGGGTAGTTTGATAAATTACTAAATCTAAATCGGTTTTCGGTTCGGTTCGATTTTTCGGATTAAGAACCGAAAACCGAACCGTTATTTCAAATTTTCAAAATTTTAAACCGTAAACCGAACCGATAACCGAAAAACCGAACCGTTTGTCATATTTCGGTTCAGTTCGGTTCGGTTTTCGGTTTTCAACCGTTATATGCTCACCCCTAGAAAGAATAGGTTTAGTTCATTGATAGGAACTTGATGAGTTTGATTGACTTGGTGTTATAAGAATTTGAAATAGCTACTGTAGTGTAGCCGTTGGGGTTCTAGGGCTGCAGGGTGTTGGGTTGAACTATTCGAATGAACGAATAGGTTAGTCATTGGTACAGCAGCAATATGTTAAGTTCAGTCCATGGGCTTTGGGCCTGAACCGAAGTTGGGTAATATAGATAAGTGTTATCTTTGGACTAGCCATGGGTCAGGCCAGGTTTCAGTTGGGCCAGTTTTGGGTTAGAGTTTAAATACAAATGTAGTTTAATTTTGGGCCAGCTTGCAGGGGTTTTTTTTTTTTTTTTTTTTTTTTTTTTTGCAGGTTTAATATTGGTTCTTAAGAAAGTTGGCCTGCCTAATTTTGACATGTATAGGTTGGGCTGTTCTCTTGGGCCTTTAGAGATTATTGAAATTCTTGTGAACCTTAGAACAACATGTGAAGCGTTGGTGAATTATGCAGAATTTGGGCTTTCACAATTTCAGTTGGACAAATTTGGAAGATAGACTTGCGTAGTCAGGTAGTGGTCAGCCATTATTAGGATTGGTAGGCCTTGGGCCAATCAATGATTATGACTTTAAGGGTTAGTAGAGACTTGAATGTTCAAGTCTAGAAATAGTGATTTGTAATACTATATTTAGCCTAGCAAATTCCTTAGAATATTGTCTATATTCTCTTTTCTATTTTAGGTAACTTAGAAGACATTGCCAATTCTCGGAAAAAAAAGGCAAGTACATGTATCTTAATTTTACTACCATTTTGCATCCATGATCACATACACTTGTTGTCATGATACTTGTTCCATTAACGTTACTTGCTTGCATGTTTCTCGTGTCGGGTGAGAGAGATTCTAAAACATGTTGTAGACTAATATTGGACAACTCTCGTGCCTAATAGCATATTATTATATGCCTGATGTCCATTAAATGCGTGATTGATAGCATTGTTATTAGACATGTCTGATTCGTGCGTGACTGATAGCATATTATTTATTTAATATGTCTGATACATATTAGTCCCCACATGTTAATGATGTCTAATTATACATGTTCACGTAGCTAGGCATATTCTGATTATCTCATATTTACCTGTCTTTAATTTTCTCTTGCTTTACTTGTTTCCTTGATATCATGTGGTAAGTATTAATGAGTTACATTGTGCTTTGCTCCATCCTGACTGGATCGTTGATTACAGGTGAGACTGATCCCTTAGAGTGTTATGACTAGCAGAGGGACCTAGCAGTGGAGCTCACTCCGGATGCTCATCAGAACCGGGACTATATTTCTGAGATGTTGATTCTTGTATAGGATATTGATTGGATGTACTGAGATTGAGGATATGTTGTAGGTTTAGACAGCATTTATCTTTACCAGTTTTGTACTCGGATATTCATGTAAAATGTTGTAATAACTACATATATAGTGAACTATGATGGCTAGGAGTAGATATTTGTGATAGATGCTGTGATGAGATATACGATTACTGGATAAGGACTAAACTAGATGGCTGACAACCGCTGTTAACGACAGCGTAGGCCGGACATGACTCGATCCTTACCCGATTATTCAGGAGCAGGTCGTGACGGGTATACGTCAAGAAAATACATATTTTATGTCAATTTAGCAAAAATTTACCATAATAGTTGACAGTTTTAGAGAATCTGTCAAGAAACACCAGTTTTTTATCGAGATTAGTGATAACCGTCAACTAATGTATGTACAGAAAAATTGTCGCGTTCTTTTCAGCTGCCATTATAGTATTTTTTTCAAAATTTTTATATTTATTGACGGTTCCAACGGAGAATTCACGTGCCATTTTGGTAATTATTCTCCAACTTTTTTTTACATTTATTCCGATCCATAAGCTTTTGCCCACTCTCTCTATTTCATCAAATCCTCTACTACTCTCCCTCCTTTTCCATCCGAAACTCCTCCTAGGTCAATGCGTAGATTCGGTACTGGGCACCGGGCCCCTGATTCTGTGTCGGTTGCTGCGATCGTGGTGCATGTCCATGATTCTATTGATACTGGTGATGATGCTGCGGCCTCGGAGGGTTGTATTGGGTTCTCTCTCTTTGACAGTCTCGAGAAATATGGCCAAATTGATCGCACATGCAGCATCGTCCCTCTAAGACATGGCAGTCTTTAGCAACGTGCCCTCTGTTGCGGCACCTAAAGTAGAACGGTCCCCCATGATTGGGTCGCTGATAGCCGCCATGATTCTGGCGCTTTGGTGCCTAATATCCACCCTATTGATCGGTCTCTTATTATTGACATTATGCACCGACGCTTGCACTAGCGCCATCGCAGGAAAGTGTGGGTGCAACTCCTTCGAGTGTTCATAAGACTCCTGGAATGTCTTGTACTTCTGAACAACGACTTAAGCCTTCAGAGCAGGCCTTAGAGCCTGCTCAAACCGACGAGCCGTGGACGCCTCATCGGTAAACTTTGTAATGGCATACTGAGACAGTCTTAAAAACTCTGCCTCATATTGTTTCACGGTCAAGTTTCCTTGTTCCAACTTTTGGAATTCCAATTCCATTGCTCGATGTTCAGTCGAAGACAAATACTGAGCCAGAAAAGCCTCCCGAAACATTTGCCAAGTATTATTTGTTGTGCCATTTGCCCCCGCAAGGATCCTTTTCTGACCTTGCAACCAGTAGTGTGCATAGAAATCCAACAGTAGTTTCGCACACGATACCCTCTTGGATCCAGTAATACCCAAGGCTTCAAGATGATTCTCCACTTCAACTAGCCAATCCATAGCAATGGTGGCTTCCCGTCCCCTTGAGTGGAACATTGCAGATTTTTTAACTCAGTAATGTCGGTCACGGCACATGCTTTCTTAGCGGCCTGGAGTTCTTCTGCCTCCACAATCTCGCTCTCTCTTGAGACTAGACTGCCTTGAGCCCCATTGTTCACCACTGATCGGACCAATTGTTGTAGGGTATCTAACTGCTTTTATTGTGCTTCAAATTGCTTTACGTTTTGCCTCTGCTAGCTTTCCATCATAGCCAACAACATTTCCATCGGATGGGTTGAGGCTACCGCCCCTTGAGCTACTTGCGTTGTTTATGGTTCCCGCTTTCGTCATCTCTGCAACACAGAGAAATTTGTTAGTCTCATAAAATATTTATGGACTTATTGTATGGAACATCTCACTTCGAGACATTAAAACCAAAGTTTTCAAAAATCAATAAAGCTTGTGTCATTTTCGAAATCTCAAAACCAAAAAATTCCCAAGGAAGTAAAACATAGCTCTAATACCAAACTGTCACACCTCGATTCGGGAAATCATTCGTCTTCGCTTTGATTCACGCCAAATCGTTCGTCCTCGCTAAGACATGATGTCGTACAAGTCTGGAGTTGCACTTGTACAAGGCGTACTCATGTATTTTTGTAAAAACGACATTTTGAATAGAGTTCACAGCAAGTTCAGAGAGAATTTGAATAACACAGGTAGAATTTAAATAAGCTCTTTATTGATAACTTTGCATAAAAAACACAATGCTCTCAAACAACCGAGATAAAATGTCAAACTTGGCTTACAACTTGCAAAAATATTGAAATGAGATAACACTTGTTCCATACATCATATCCTTTATTAAAAATGCGATGATAACCACCTTCAGCAAATACTTCTTCTTCAAGTGGAAACTTCAAGGAAGTGTGAAGCTTCTAAAAAGTCGGACAACAAGTCTTCAGCGCCTAAGATTATTTACTAGGTTTTTGGCACCTGTGGAGACGAGGATTAGTACATTACCACATATGTATTGGTGAGTGCCGTAACCAATCTCACCATAAATCAACAATAATAAATTATGTGAATATACACTATTGATTTGTGACATTTCTATCTTGCCTTAGGGTCCATAATAATTCATATTTGATAGGAAACATAAGCAACACATATTGACGAGAGAAACATAAGAAATTTATATTGTTCAGCAATTTGGTGAATCTTACCCACGGTCGATAGTCATCTCTGTATATTTAATAACGCTTATTATGTCTGCATAAGACATTGTCAGCTATGACCTCTGTCTATATGAAGGTCACTGGCGACACGCCATGTTGAAACATCTTACTAGTATAACGACGCCCCTTACAATGCGGGTAGCTAGCCCCACCGAAGGTCGTAGGCATTTGAGTGGCCGCTTATTCTTCTAAATTGTTTGGCTTGTTGTTTACAATGTTGGCTGATATCGAGTTCTAGTTGGTGATGCAGGTATTATTGGATGTTAGGAAGATTGTGATGATTGTTGGTTATTTAACTATATTAGTTGTGGATTGTTATCGTGCGTTGGTACCGCACGATTCTTACCCCCATTTACTGTTATATGTTTTTCCTATCATATATTTTATCATGCTGGCTTTTCTTCGTCCATCCTTGAGCCTTCCTTTCTGGAACTTGTTGCGGTTGGTTTGACCAACCCTGGATTGTCACACCCTATGGATCTTCCATACTTGACTTGGAGGATGTGTTTCAGTTCCAGACTTTGCTAGGAACTGTAGGAAAGTATTCTTGTCTACATTATTATCTTGCACTGTAGACTCTCGATTATTATATGAGTATTTTCTACTTTCCTTATGATTATCTCTCTTGCTGTTATTTCATTGTTACTATTTGTGGATATAAGATCAGATTTAGGCCATAGATTGATTGTATACTAGGATACCCAACAAGATTAACAGCCGTAATCGTCGTACGACGTATTCGTACCTTATATGGTGTAGCAGGTCTACGTTCGTTCCCGTATTTCGGTACTGGGCATGACAATCTTATGGTTCTTGAGATACTCAGAAAAATCATGACTAACTCGATAGAACTAAGTAGGATACACTGGTCTATTATTAGATACATGTACACATAGTACAAGGTGTAAGATAAAATATCAATTAAAGATACATGAAGGATACAAAAATTCAAAATACATAAAAAAAAATATCGATAAAAATATGAAAATGGGGTGACAATATGTTTACGTCATCAAATAATCAGGTCATAGATAGCGTATTGGAGTTCGATTCCACAAAATAATTGTGTTTGTATCAAATCGTCAAACTATAAAGACATCAATATATGGAATGATTTATATGGTGTCTTAAGAGATACTGTATAATTACGAGGTAGAGCTTGCGAAGATCGTATTATTCAAGTGTGATTGGTTCGATCCCCATTCAAGACCAATGTTTAGTTGACATATAAAACTCAACTTGGTGAGTCGATTTTCTTTTATGTGCATATTCTTTACCATTTCCACCAAACCACTAACCATATAAACTTATGGTGTTTTTTTCCCATCACTATATAGTGTTAGCATTTTATAGTACAAATTGTATCTGTTTTCCTAACTATGTAGTTCACTTTAAAGTGTTGTTGCTTCTTTTTTTTCATCATTTTAAAGTACAATATATAAATGTATGAGTTAACTATTTTACCATTAAATACTCATTTTAAACACAAATTTACTAGTTTAAATAAAAAGAATAACAAGTTGACACCGAAATTATTTAACTGGAAACGTTTAAGCCAAATGTCCATTTTAGACGTGTAAATTATATGATAATTCGGAAAGTAGTTTGTTTTGTGTTTCTACAATGAAAGAAAATGGAAAGAAGAGAGGGTCACATGTTTTGTAACAACTAAATTTTTTGGAGTTTACATTGATCTTTTTTTTTTACACCTATTAATGATAAATATATACTACTATAATAAAAAAGTTTAGTTTTACCGTGGAATTTTTCTTTCGAAATATACCTTTGCATATGTTTACTAATTAAAATTGTTCATTAAAGTTAATAGGGACAGCTAGGTAATTACGAGATCTGTCATTTGGTCTTTCTAAATAGTCTTGCAGGCATGTATAAAATTAAGGCATCTGTCTTTCAGGCTTCATAAGTAGTCTTAATAAAAATTAGAAAATTACAGTATCCTTTTAGTCTTCGTAATAATAATTTTAAAATACGTGCAAAACACGTACATATATACTAGTTATTAATAAATTTAGGTTTAGAATTTGAAATTACAATTTATTCTTGAAAATGACATCATTATACAATCAAGACCACTTTAAATAATAAAAATAAATACTTTAAGGCCTCGTTTGGTTCACGGAAAGGAAATGAATTTCCATGTATTTTTCAGGGGAATGGAAAGTAGTAGAATTCCTGTCACATTTCCTTTCCGTTGTTTGGTAAAACAAGAAAACTATTTAGGAAAGGAAAGCAAAATATAACAATGTTCCAATAATATCCTTACCTTTTAAATAAAAATAATATTATAAAAAATAACATTAATAGTAAAATAAGCAATGACACATGGTTACTTTTGTCATAACTTTTGTAATAAATGTTGGAAAATGAGGAGGAAAAATTAATTCCATGGGTCTTGAGCGGAACCATATTCCCACCAATTTTCTCCCTTGTCAGAAAATTGATTCCCAAGTTTGTGGCTACCAAATTCTTTCTTGGTTCCTTAAATCCGTGAACGAAACGAGGCCTAAGGCCTCGTTTGGTTGGCGTAATGGAAGGGAAAAGAAATCAAATTCTTGTTATTTTCTTTCCTTTGAAATTTTTTATTTTCCATTGATTTTTCTTTTCGATGTTTGGAAATGCCAATGAATTTGAAAAGAAAAGTAATTACTTCAATGTGGAAAAGTAATTCCTTACTTGGAGGGATAAATCACTTTTTTCTTAATTTCTCTTCGATTGAAAATTACTTTCATTTCCTCCTTAATTTTTTTGGCACCCAAACGTAAAAAAAAATTAATCATTTTTCTTTTTCAATCCGAAGATTTTGTAAACCAAAGAAAGCCTAAGTCGTTGGAACTCACACTGTTTTGAACACTTAAAAAAGTGTTGGCTTACAAATAACACCCTTTTTGTTTGCGCTTTTTTTTTTTTTTTACTTTTTCCCTTTATTCGAATTCAATGAAGTCATCTAACCAAAAGAAATCAAAAACCTCCCATGAGGCTTGATATAAAATGTCATGAACTATTATTTAGCGTGAACAACCGACAACAGCCGGTTATTTTAGTGTGAACGTGAAACACGACTCTGCTGGCAGAATAAAAAATGGGACCGTCCATGCGAAGCCGAGTATTTATTGTTTGCTGTGACCCTCGTCATCGATACTTAAATGCTCTACGCATCAGGGAACGTTTTTCAAGATCATCGAACGTGTAGTGTATCTTCACCCGATGCTCCGTAAGTTTGCGCACTGGAAGGCCTCGTTTGGTTCAAGGAACCAAAAGGAAAAAAAAAGTTGTTCCTTCTCTTTTTTCGTAGTCACAAATTTAAAAATTAATTTTTAACAAGAGAAAATTTTAATGGAAATATAATTTCACTCAAGATTCATAAGATTGATTTTTCTTATCCTTTCTAACATTTATTACAAAAATTATGACAAGTAACATCGTTGGTTATTTACTATTAATATTATTTTTTTAATATTAATTTATTTTAAAAGGTAATAATATTATTGGAACATTATTATTTTGTTTTTCTTTCCTAGATATTTTTTTGTTTTACCAAACAACGAAAAGAAAATGTGACAGGAATCCTACTTTCTCATTCCCATAAAAATATATGCTTAATTGCACTTTGATACCCTCAACTATTCTCTTTTTTCAAGTTGATACCTCAACTATTTTTTTTTTTTCAACTTGATACCCTAAAATTTTTTTGGACAATAATGTCCTTACCCAAAAATTAAAACTACCACTCAACCCCCCCCCCTTCCCTCCTCCAGCCACCACCCCCGCCCTCACACCCGCCCCTCTCCCCGCTGCCCGCCCGCCCGCACCCTCCCCCTCCCCCCCCCCCCCCCTCCTGTCCCGCCTGCACCCTCCCCCCCCCCTCCCGCCCCCTGCACCCTCCCTCCCTCCCCCCCCCGCTCCCTCCACCCCGGCCACCCGCACCCCCCCCCCCCTCCCGCTCCCTCCCCTCCCTCTCCCGCTGCCCTCCTTTCCGACTCCATCGTCGGAGAGGAGGGGAGGGGGGGGGGGGGGGTCGACACCACGGGAGGGGGGGGGAATGGTCGTCGGAGAGGGAAGAGAGGGAGGTGGTCGTCGGAGTGGGGAGGGAGGGAAAGGGGAGAGGGAAGGGATAAGGATATTTTGGAGATTTTTAAATTTTAGGTATCAAGTTGAAAAAAATTAATAGTTGAGGTATTAAGTTGTTGAGTAAAAAATTTATGGTATCAACTTAAAAAAACGAAATAGTTAAAGATATCAAAGTATAATTTAGCCAAAATATAAGGGAATTCATTTCCTTTGCGCGAAACAAACGAGGCCTAAATGTAGCTGCTATCTGGACCGCAATCTACATGATCGTCAATGGTCCGCAGTTTCCGTGGTGGTTCTTTATTGATCTTCTGATTAGGATATTAAAAAAATGGATTCCGGTGTTAACATGAGGACTAATGAGTCGCTGTCATGTAAGTATGATTATGTAAGGGTACGTTCCAAAGTTGGACCAAATTGTATTTCCGATAATTATAATCTTATGCAATTAAGCTCAGTGGTCGGTCTTTATTATTAACAGTGTCGGCCACGACAGATTCTTCGTGAGCATTATATGTGTGTGTTGAAGTTCCCATCCCTTCTGTTTAAACTATATTATCATAGTCTTCCACGCAAATATCTTGTCCCGGAAACGTGTACACGTTGTAACTCAAGTCAAATGGGATCTTAATTGATTGCAATGCATCACTTTAATATACAAACCTCTCCCCTAGAGATGGTGTTTCGGTTTATTTGATTTCGAATAAATCAAAATTTTAAAAATTTAAAATTAAAATTGCATCAAAATTAGTCAAAACTAAACCAAATAAAAATTTAATTTATTCGGTTAGATTATTTCTATTGTATAATAGATAGAATCTAAAGTTAAAATATTAATTAAATGATGTTAAAAATTAAAATTTTAACACACATTTATTGTATTTACGTTCAAAGTTAGACTAGTAGTTAATTATCAAAATTACAGCAAATTTCATATAGAGTAATAAAATTTGGTATATTTATATAAAAGAGGAGAAATTTTTATTTATAAGAAAAGTGATGTGGCGCCATCTTAGATGACGTCCAAACTTTTTTTTTTTTTAGCGTGTGGCGCCATCTAAGATTGCGCCCAAAAAAAATTTCTAATATTTTTATTTGGTTGTTACGTGAGAAAGGTAGATTTTATCATCCTAAATAAATTTAACTCTTTATATACAATTTTATCTTTTTTTTAATCTTAGATATTTATTTAAACTTAATATTAGAAAAAAAATATGTTTAAAAAATAATACAAAATCTTAAATAATTTTTTTTCTTAAATCCATAGAGATATATTTTTTTATTAAACTTAATATCTTTTTTTCTAAAAATCTTAGATATTTTTTTCTTTAAATTTAAAATAAATGGTCAAACCCATAGAAAGAGATCAATTTTCATAGAAAACAGGACAATCAAACACCTAAATTAATTTCTTAAATCTTTTTCCATGATTTTTTTACAGAATTAAATCTGTAGGAAAATAAATTATTTAGGATTTCAACACGTAAGATATTTTTTTTCTAATATTATATCTGAAAGAATATCTAAGAACTTATCTTTTTTTTAATTTTTTTGAAAAAACTATGTACGATTTCAAATTATATCTAAGATTTGAGAAACAATATTTAAGATTTTAAATTATTATTTTTTACTTATCTTTAAGATACTTTCTAATATTAGATTTAAGTGATTTTTTCTAACATATTTTTTAAATATTAGATTTAAACAAATATCTAAGATTTGGAAACAAATTATTAAAAATAAATTGTATATAAGGAGTTAAATTATTTAAGGACGAAAAAAATCAACTTTCTCACGTTAAAGATAAATTTATTTTAATTTTTACAATTAGTTTTTTAAACATATTTTTGTAATATTAGATTTAAAAAATCTAATATTTAAGATTTTGAATTATTTTTTTAAACATATTTTTCTAATATTTTAAATAAATATACCTTTTTAAAAAGAAGAAGCTAAAATTGTATATAAAGAGTTAATTATTTAGGATGAGAAAATCTAACTTTCTCACGTAACCACAAAATAAAAAATTAGAAAATAATTGGGCGCCATCTAAGATGGCGCCACATGCTACGAAAAACAAAAGAGGTTGGGCGCCATCTAAGAGCATCTCCAACCCTATCGTCTTGTTAAGTGTTTGTGAGTCTTAGGTGGCTCCTATGTGGCATGAGCCACAAGACAATGTTTGTTTATGTGGCAAAACATATCTCAAAAGACAATGAGATAGAAAAACTCTCTCCAATGCAAAAGTATTGAGGAGACAATAAAAATTATTTTTTTCAACTTCCAAGGCAACTCCTCCACTTCTTCAACTTTTTTATAAATATTTCTATTCATAATTGATGATGTATTCATAATTGATGATGTGGAGACAAAGTCATTGTGAAGTGCATTGTCTAAGAGCATCTCCAACCCTATGTCTTGTTTTGTGTTGTGAATCCTATGTGGCATGAGGCACAAGACAATGTCTTGTATATGTGGCAAAATTATATTCACAAATGACAATAAGTTTAAAAAATCATCTCCAATGCAAAAGTATTGAGAAGGCAATATAAAGTAATTTTTTACAACTTTCAAGACAACTTTTACTCTTCTACTTCTTTTTATAATATTTTTTTCACAAATGATGATGTGGACATAAAGACATTGTGAAGTGCATTGTCTAGATCTAGACAACCAAATTCACATTGTCTTTGCCATGTCATTGCCATGTCAACTCCACACTTTATTTCACATATGCATTGGAGAAGTACTTTTGAAAAAATGGTTGTCATTCCTATGTGGCAACCATTTTTTTCAAACTCACAATAGGGTTGGAGATGCTCTAAATCTAGACAACCAACTTCACATTCTCTTTGCCATGTCATTGTCATGTCAACTTCATGTTTTATTCTACATTTGTATTGGAGAAGAATTTTTGGAATAAAAGTTTGTCATTCCTATATGGCAACCATTTTTTCTAAACATACAATAGGGTTGGAGATGCTCTAAGATGACGCCACATCTCTTTTCTTGTAAATATTGAAAACTTCTCATCTTTTATATAAATATAGCAAAATTTATCACTCTATGTGAAAAAACCTCCAAAATTTAGTTTCTTAACACATAAAATAATTGTTGCTTATAAAATATACACATTTAATTACAATATATGTACAAAATTGAGGGTACTTTAATAATTATACAATGTTATTCATTTTTATTTTTGATATTTGACTTAATTTCAAAACAGAAAAAAGAAATCAAATATTTTGTTAATATTTTTAAAATCGAAACTGATTCGAATTTTTTTCAAAACCGAAACCAAAAATTGTCCGGCCGAATAATGCTAGTCCCTGCTCGCCCCCTCCTGCACCCTTCTTCTTATATAGAAGCACAACTTTCCCCCAACCAATCTTGAAACTGAAAAGAGTTTGTTTGCTTTGCTTTTGCTTATCTACGACTGACTACTAGTCGACACAAGAAAACAATGGCAGTATCAGCTTCTTTCAGCCTCTTCAGCATAAAGAACCTCCCCAAAGTAGCAACCGTCCGGTGCACCAGCAGCCAGCTGCCCCTATCAACCTCCGTGACTTCCCCATGGCTCACGGAGAAAGGAGCTCCGCCAGCCCTCCTCAAGGCCCAGCAGCCTTCCTTCGTCGCCCGCGCGATCGCCAGCGACAACAAGTTGGGGAAAGGGAAGGAGAGGAGGAGAGACGACACGGTCGCGGCGGCCGAGAAGAAGAAGGACGCGGGGCCGGCAGCAGCGGCGGACCAGGCGACGTTGCCGGTCGGGGAGCTGAAGGGGAAGCTGGAGGACTCTCTGAAGGAGACCGGCAGGGGGCTGAACACGGCCGGGAGAAGAGGACGGAGATCCTCGAGCTCCTCACCCAGATCGAAGCCAACAACCCCACTCCGGCTCCTACCAAGGCCCATGATCTCCTCGATGGCAAATGGATCCTTCTGTAAGTTGTCCTGGCTAGCTAGACACGGACACTTCAAAAATATACTAGGACATACCAAAATAAATCGCGTCCACCATATTAAGTGCATGTGTCCATTGGTTTTCAGAAAATTTGCTGTAGCATAATAAACTTTATATTAAATTGCCAAAACGAAAGAGATTGTAGGAATTTAAATAGAACGAAAGCTTCCGCCATCTAGGATGGCGGAAAAATAATATTGTGATTTCCGCCAACTACGGAAAGTTGAGTTTTTGGTTGTTTTTTTTTTCCATAATTGTTTGTTTGGTTTAGTTGGCTTGGTTTGGTTTAGTGGTTTTGATTTTAGTTGGTTGGTTTGTTTTGGTTTGTTTAAAATATGTTGTTTGGTTTGGTTTGATTTGCTATATTTTTTCAACCGATCTATATTGGTTGGGAACTCGTTATTTTTTACAATGGCTAATAACTTTTTCAACGGCTAATTTTATCAAATATTCTATAAAATAATGCTCTTAGGACCAAACCTAGAAATTATGAACATATGATATAAGTATACATATGTTGAATGTAAATAAATTAATTAACAATTTTATACCTGTATTAATGTCATACACCGATTTATTTATTTTTTTCCTTTTATCCACGGATATAAATTGTACGGAATCTGACATAGAACAATATAGATATGCCAGCACTGATGTCTAGAAGCATGGGTCACGCGTCACATAGGAAAGAATGTGACCCGCGTCCCACTCGAGTATTGAACCACTCACGCCTCTCAGGCTGACTGCGCCTCACCTAGACGTCAAGCTACCCACGTCCCATCAAAACAGCGAGGAGGCCACGCCTCATCTAGCATCATGAAGAGACGTCCCGATCTTTGTGCAAAAGACAGCTAGGGCATCAGTACTGGCATATTTATATAGTTCTATGTACAATTTTGTACAATTTTTCTTCGTGGATAAAAGAAAATAAATAAATAAATATTGTATGACATTAATACATGTATAAAATTAGTCGTCGTAAAAGTAAATAGCCATTGTAAAAATATAGTCGTCGTAAAAATATAATGAGTTCACAACCAATATCGACCGCTTGAAAAAATATAACTGTTATAAAACAAATCAAACCAAACCAAACCAAAAAATATATTTTAAACAAACCAAAACAAACTAATCAACTGAAATCAAAACCACTAAACCAAACCAAACCAAACCAAGCCTATTAAACCAAACAAACCATTCCGAAAAAAAGAAAAACCAAAAATTCAAATTTCTGCATCTTAGATGGCGGAACCTTTCGCTGTATTTAAATTTCTACAACCTTTTTCTTTTTGGCAAATTAATATAAAGTTTATTTCCCTACCGTAAATTTTTGATTGGTTTTCTAACATAGATGCTCCAAAGATACATTATAGGACACATCGAAATAAATGACATTAATGTGCCCGTGTCCTTTGGTTTGCTAGTTCCTGTGTATCCGAATCCCAAACCCATTACCCACATATATTTGTTGGCCTGTAAGTGTGTGTTGGTTGTAATCTCAAAATTTAAAAAATAATAAATTCTTGTTCAGTCGCATATGTTCATTCAAATGGGAGGGCGATTTTTTTAATTCGTTTTTTTTAGACGAGGAGATCCTAGCCAAATTCATTCATAGTAGCTCAGTGAACTCAATAAAATAACTGGATCATACAATAAAAATACAAAAGATTAAATTTCAAAAGATAGAATCTGAAAAAGGAAGGATGGGTCAAAATAGACAATTAAGCACCCTTAAAAGCAACTGAGCCAATGGTTATCAGGATTTTTTTTTTTTTTTTGGTGAATGAAGTCCTGTGCGAAATGTACACTGTTTTCCTGGGCAACACAACACTGCACAAAAAATATTGGCTACAAACGAATTTAGTACTGCAACACTCTCTTTTTTTTTTTTAAGTTTTTTTATGAGGAGCAAGTATCTAAATTTGTTCATATTGTGTAGACTCCGTTGTTATTACAAGTTATATTGAAGTAAAGCATACCACCAAAGTCTATAACCAACTCTTTTTTAAAACTTGCGATGGTATATATAATCATGTTCCCCGTAGGTACACATCTCATGCTGAGTTATTCCCACGGTTGGGACCGGTGGGTCTGCAAGAGGTGGTGAAGGTGGGAGAGATATCTCAGACTATCGATTCCAAGGCATTAACTTTACAGAACTCGGTGACGTACCACGGGCTGGTCACGACGACCGTCTCGACCAAGAGCAAGCTCATAGTTCTTAGCCCCGACCTTATTCAGGTAAATACCTCTTTCTATTGCGAATTCCTTACGGGTAAACACCACTTGTCGATTTAGTCAGAATATGTACAGCTACATTATTGATCCATCGACATCAAGCGTGTGATCTAGTGCTAGTAGTAGTAGTACTAGAGAGAAAAAATAGGTGTGGATTCGAATTGGAACCTAGTGACCAATTTTATCTCCAAAAAGGGGAAAAAAAAAAACTTCTTTTAATTTACTTTGCTTTAATCTTCGTGTTCTTATTTTAAGTTGGTTAAATTTTTGTAATCTTACATTCATTTAAAAGGGCTATTAAATAATTATACCAGTGTATGAATCCAATTTCTAACTTTAACTGGCGTTAAGGACAACATCTGTTTATGCTAATTTTGTTCATAAAATGCATTCCTGGTCTCTCTCTTTTTCCCAGATCAATGTGGTAGAGAGCATCATAGGTGCCCCAGAGTTCCCAGAATCCATTGTAAGTGACAAAGCAGAGATCTTCGGACACCAAATAGACCTCTCTCCTCTGAAAGGCATGATAGCATCCGTCACCGGTACCATCTCCAGCCAGCCACCGGTCAATATTCCAATCTACGAACACATGCCTATGTCCAAGTCTTGGTTGCTGACAACCTACTTGGATGAGAACCTTAGGATATCAAAAGGAGAAGAGGGATGCGTCTTTGTGTTCCTCAAGGAAGGGTTTTCACTTCTAGACTAGAAGAGTTCTACAAAACTCTTGTTTTTATTTTATTCCGTAATTTCAATTATGTACTGAATAATGATGATATATTTCGTCTACTTATTTTGTTTGATCATATGGCAATGCCTAGTAATCAGTGTTTAAATCTGGGCTCATTTCACTTTATTGCTTTGCTAGTGTAGTTCTACAAAACTCTTGAGTCTCAAGTCTCTGAGCCAATGTTCTCTGCTTTGGTGTTTTGATTCTACTTTGGTGGTTCTGATTCTACATTGGTTGTTCTTCATGATAAATGTCTCCGAGCCAAATATTGTCTACTTTGGTGTTTTGATTGCGGCTATTTTGATTTTACAAACAATGAATTTTGGTTGTTCATAATACATATTTTGTTAATCTTGACTACAGCAAACCGCATTTTCTACCTTGGTGTATTTCTTTCTACTTTGGTCGTATCTAGAGATTAATTATGTCCTAGGCAAGGCTGGACATAAAAATTCTACTTTAATCGTGACTAAAACAATTTGTCGTCATTGGTTGTATAGTAAGGATGGAGCATAATCAAACGTTTGATACAAATTCAATTGATACAAACCTTTTCTACTACACAGTAGTATAGATAATCAAATGCACTGTATTTGGGTGGTATTTGTAGAGTTGTCGGAGATTGATGAGAGAGTTTCCATAATTATTAGTTATTATCTCAATTAAATTGCATCCAATTGATAACCGCTAGCTCGGATCCGGATCCAATAAAGAGACGACAAGCTCCAACCCAGGCCGGTTTTGAGGAATACAATGTGTATGACCGCACTAGTCCTTGACCTCCCAAAAAAAAAGTATATATATATATATATATATATATATATATATATATATATATATATATATAAATTAAACTTTTGGCCATTAAGTCTTTATTACAATTATTATTTTGCAGTTCCAACCACTCTAGAAAATATAAAAATAATCATAGGATAAATGATAGTTCCTATCTGAATTAAAAAAAATATTGCAGTTGAGTAATTTTTCTTGATATTAATTTTGGATGATTTAACTTCTAAAATAAATTATGAACACAAAAATATATGAAATTAAACCTCAATTTATTTCTTCACATGGGTCTGGTCCTCCTTTACGAATTTCAGCCCCAGGCGTGCTCTACTACATGTCTACACCACAAACACATACGTAAGTGAGGTCGACATACACATAATATAGCACATAATACATATTCTTCCTAATATGCCGCTGCCAAAGCATAAGAGTGAAACCGTCCCCGTCTCTCTTAGTTCTGAGTTAGGAGTGAGCTTCCTTCTTGGCGAACACGAAGACGTTTTCTCCGTCCCTCGACACCCTGAGCTCCTCGTCCAGATAGGTCGTCACCAACCACGACTCGGGAGCTTTCTCCGGGACGGGATCTTGATGGGTGACTGCTCGGAGATGGCCTTGGCGACGGAAGAAAAGGATTCCTCGATCGATGTTAGCACGCCCTTCACGGGGGAGAAGTCGATGTCCTGCCCTAGGAACTCCACCTTGTCGGGGATCACAATGGAATCCGTCAACTGTGGCGTCTTGATGATGCCCTCGTCTAACTTCACCTGAAAAATCATGAAATTTGGAAGTTTTACAATATCGTAAAGAAATCATGACTGTCGGATTAGAAACGACAAAGGAACGTCAGTATTCACATTTCAGACTGTTGTTAAGACTGTCAGAATACTGACAGTCCTAAGAGAGTTATATCTTGACAGTCCTAAGACGAAGAATTTTCTGGAAAATATTTAACGGTTAAAAGCATGTTGAATTTGACAATTTACGAGATTTATATCACGTGTGAAATATCCAGCCAATTATGTATCCGTCGGACGTGAGGGAAAAAAAATACATAATTGAATTAACATAAAATTTCATGTAGGGGGAAAAAATGTTGGTGCTTTCTTTACATGGAGAGAGCTTGCTCTCAACATGCCTTGTAAAATTTTAGTCCCACATCGAAATGCACCATGAGTTATCTCAACATATATACTTGGTTGTGTTGTGAGAGATGCACATGGGGTGGTGACCCTAAGGAGGGAACCATGTTGGTATTTTACTAGAAGGTAAGAATAAGACTCCAAGGATTAAGCATTAATTTTTTGTCATTCTCTTGGATTAATTCCATTTGGAGCTAAGTCCCAAAGGGGCTTAGCGACTCGGACTCGGACTCGGGCTCGGGCTCATGAGGCGTTTTGTTGGCGCACTTTGCACTTAGCAGCAGTCATGCGGCCATGAGGCCATGCGGCTCATGCGGCCAGGCTGCTGTGCTGCCGCCGCATGGAGGGCTCCGCTGACTGTGCAGACTACAAGTCAGTTATGGAAAGACTGATTCAATGCGATTAATTCAGATCCACTTTTTGTGGAATTTGAATTAATTTCGTTGCTATCTTTGTGGGATTTGAATTAATCTCGTTGCTATCTTTTTGGGATTTGATTCAATCTTTCCATAACTGAAGAGGCGACTAGGGTTTCCACCCTCTCTATATACTCTCTTCTGGCCTCCTTTGTGGGTACTACGAAAGTTATAAGTCAGAAAAAGAGAGAGAGAGAGAGAGAGAGAGAGGGAGCTGTGCTGCCGCCATTGCAAGTCCATCCGAGGAGTCAGAATAGAGGTGACTTCGAGCGTTCCACAAGTTCTTCAAACTTGCTGGTTCCTGGAAGCAATTCGTGTGGGACGAATCTTGCTTTGAGCAACGGTGTTTTGACACCCCAGCACTGTTCTTCATCTCATCTTTCTCTAGATTTTGTAACTCGTTCTGTCCCAATTGCAACACGTTTGCAAGGAAGAACGAGAGATCTTCTCTTCTCTATTTTTCTCCTTCATATTGTAATCTGGCTATTTGGTCCTTTGTATCATCGTCGATCTCGATTGCATCAGTTTTACCATCTTTGATCAAGCCCCGGGACTAACAATCTCAAAGCAAGATCCTTATAGATGGAAAACATTAATGCTTCGCTCGTCCAATCGGACTACTGCAAGTTGAAAAAGTTCGATGGAGAGCATTATCAAGTCTGGAAGAGAAAGTTTATCTAACTCTTCAACTAAAAGACGTTGATCATGTTATGTTGGAGGAAGAACCTTCTGTTCCAGACACTGGATCTACTGCCGCAATCAATGCGGCTACCAAACTCCAGGCCAAATGGAGAAAGAAAAATAGCATCTGCAGGCTTCTCATCCTGAATGCTATGGAGATTCCTGGCAGAATCTTACTCGAAGAAGGAATTTGCCAGAGACATATGGGAGTCTATGGAAAATTGTATGAAGAAGACAGGAACAGAACAAGATGTTTGTGGTTGAAAAATATCACAAATTGCTCTTTGAGGACAAGAAGTCCATGTTGCCACAGGTGAAGGAATTTCTGAAGCTACGTCAGAAACTGGAAGACGAAGAGATGCCCCTTCCCGACAAGTTTGTCGTTGGAGGGATCGTCTCAAAACTTCCTACTGGATGGAGTACCTTCTATGCAAGGATGCTCAGAAAGAAGCTAGACATTAGCTTGGATCTACTTCAAGAGATCCATGTTGAGGACGAGATGCGTTCCCAACAGAAGATGGATACTCTGTCCAACAGTTGGCTAAGGCCAATCTAGTGCAGTCAAGAGATCCCAAGGGAAAGCAGGCGGCTTCTCATCACAAGAAGAAGGACTTCACCAATCTAAAAGTGAAGGTCCTTCATTCAAACAACAGAAGTCCAAGTCCCACGTGACTTGTTTCAATTGTGGCAAGAAAGGCACTACAAGAGTGAATGCAGATCTAAGCCTAAACAATCAGAGAAAGGTGAGCCTAATAAGGTTTCATTGGTTTCTAACATTGTTGCTATGATCGGACAGGTCACAACTGTGGGGGTTGACTCTGACTGGTGGATAGACACTGGTGCGACTTGCCATGTCTGTTCTGGCAAGGAATGGTTCGTCACATACCAGCCGATATCTGAGAAGGTTGTCATGGCGAACCAGGCCCAAGCTGAAGTTCTGGGAATCGGGACTGTGGAGCTGAAACTCACTTCTGGAACACTCTGACGCTTCAAGGTGTAAGCATGTTCTGGTGATTGCCAAGAACCTGATCTCTGGGAGCCTGCTCTGCAACGCAGGCTTGAGGATGGACATCAATGCTGGTCAGATGGTGATGTCCAGAAGGGAACATACTTCGGGAAGGCTTATCAAACCGAAGGAATGTTTAAAATTCAACTTGTCAATCAGTTTGATGACATTAATGCAGTTGCATTTTCTGATTATTCTCTTGAGTTGTGGCATAATAGACTAGGACATATTCATTGTAAAAGAATTAACAAAATGTCTAGTCTAGGACTTATCTCCAAATGTGGAGGCAAGGTGGAGAAGTGGGAAGTATGTGCTCAGATGAATATCTAGGAAACCCTTTCATCGGGTCAATCGAAGCACAGATCTTCTGGAGTTGGTGCATTCCGATATCTGTGACTTCAAACATTTCTCCAAGAAGGCCGGGATGAAGTATTTCATAACCTTCATCGACGACTTCTTAAAATACGCGTTCGTCTACTTGCTCAAGACTAAAGATGAAGCTTTCGAGAAGTTCAGAGAGTTCAGGGCCGAAGCTGAACGGCAGACTGGACAACAACTCAAGAGTTGAGAAGTGATCGAGGTGGGGAGTACAGGTCTCATGACTTCGCATCGTTCTGCAAAGAACATGGAATCATATGCGAGACTACTGCTCCATATTCTCCTCAATCCAACGGTAGCAGAGAGGAAGAACCGAACATTAACAGAAATGATGAATTCAATGCTACTTACTGCAGGTCTTCCAAAATGTTCTGGGGAAAGCTGCATTAACGGCCACTTTCATTCTGAATAGAGTGCCATATACAACTTCGGACGTAACCCCTCATGAACTCTGATTCAAAGTCAGACCAAACTTGAATATCATTCGAGTGTAGGGGTGTCTGGCATATGTGAAGCTCCCAGATCTGAAGATTCAGAAGCTGGGGACAAGGACTACGAAGGCGATCTTCTTGGGGTATGCCGAGAAGAGTGATGCTTGGAGATTGCTTGATATTGAGTCAAATCATATCATCGAATCTCGCGATGATGAATACTTTGAAGACAAGTTTACAAAAGACAAAAACATTGTTCTTTCGGACATTCCGGAAAATGATGTAGGTGCAAATGAGACTAAATCTCATATGGGCCAGTAGTCCAAGAAGAAGCTGTTGTTGATGAAACAAATCTTGTACCAGAACTCGCAGAGCCGTCAGCAAAGCGAGCGAGGAGACCTAAAGACTTCGGAGATGACTTTGTCACCTATCATGTGGAAGCAGATCCACTTACCTATGATGAGGCGATGATGACCAGAGATGCTATCTTCTGGAAGGAGACAGTGAATGACGAGTTTGACTCTATCATCTCCAATAACACATGGGTGTTTGTAGATCTACCTGAAGGAGAAAAGCCCATCGGATGTAAATGGATCTTCAAGAAGAAGATGAAGGCAGATGGAACTATTGACAAGTTCAAGGCCAGGCTGGTAGCCAAGGGATTTTCTCAGAAATGGGGATAGACTACTTTGACACGTACGCTCCAGTAGCTCGGATGACCACCATCAGGATGTTAATCGCTCTAGCAGCTATACATAAGTTGGTGATACATCAGATGGATGTAAAGACAGCATTCCTGAATGGGGAGCTGATCGAAGAGATTTACATGCAACAGCCAGATGGATTTGTCGTCAAAGGTCTTGAAGACAAAGTCTGCAAGTTGGTAAAATTATTGTATAATTTGAAGTAAGCTCCCAAGATGTGGTATAAGAAGTTTGACAAAGTTATTAGGTCAAACGGCTACAGAGTCAACGAGACGGACAAATGTGTTTACACAAAGTTCGCTGATGGAAGAGGAGTCATCATTTGTCTGTACGTGGACGACATGCTAATCCTAGGGACGTAGATGTGTCACAGAGACAAAGAAGTTCCTCTCAACCAAGTTCAGTATGAAGGACTTGGGGGATGCAGATGTCATCTTGGGCATAAACATCCGGACAAACACTGGAGTAGCGCTGTCACAATCTCACTACATTGAGAAGATGCTCACACGCTACGGGTATAACGATCTTCCAGGGATCGATACGCCATACAGGTGTGATCAGAAGCTGAAGCCAAACTCGAGGGAAAGCGTCAGGCAGCTGGAGTATTCTAGCGTTATCGGAAGTTTGATGTACGCAACCACTGCCACAAGACCTGACATAGCTTTCGTCGTGGGAATGCTGAGTCGGTTCACAAGTAACCCAGGGATTGAGCACTGGAAAGCTGTGAAGCGGGTGATGAGATATCTCAAGAAGACTCAAACATATGCACTGCACTACAAAGGGATCCGACAGTAGTAGAAGGCTTCAGTGATGCTAGCTGGTGTTCAGAGGTAGAAAGCGAGAGATCTACAGGTGGATATGTCTTTTCCTTGGGTGGAGCTGCTATATCATGGAAGTCGAAGAAGCAGACTATACTCTCTCGTTCCTCCATGGAATCTAATTCTATGCACTTGAAACTGCAGCAGATGAAGAATAGCTTCGGGAGCTCATGTATGATCTTTCAGTGGTTGGGGCTCAGATACCGGCAATACCGATATACTGTGACAACCAGGCGACTGCGGCGGTGGCATCAAATGACCTCTTCAACGGAAAGAAGAGAACTGTGCGGTTGAAGCACAGGGCAGTACACGATCTTATCAAAAGAGGTATATTGCAGTGATTATGTTCGGAGTCAGGAGAACCTGGCAGATCCGTTCACAAAGGGCCTCAAGCGCCAGTTGGTCGATGACACAGCTTGTAAAATGGGCTTGAAGGTATTCTGATAGTGTGTCTTGTAATCCTACCATAAAGTTTTATGCTATTAGTTCAAAGAGAAATCTACTAGGCATCTAACTTTGGTTCAAAGGAGGATCACTGACTGAGAAACTATCAAGTAACAGTGGGTACTTGTTCTCTGGAACATGGAAGGGATACGGACCCATAACCACTGTGTCTACTATGTATTTCTGTGGAAAAAAAAACAGACAGATCCTGTGGAAGGTTGGCTTAAGCGCCTTAATGAGTTCTCAGGCGGAGTGAACGCCTGGTGTGCTTTATAGGAAGCACAGTAGAGCAGCACTACAAGGAGTGAAACTCCATGCTATAGTGGGGTGACTTCACCATGAGCTTCCCAGGTCTGGGGTAATACCTCGGCTTTGCAAGCCAAGTCATAGCCGCGTAGCACCGCAAATAGGCAGGTAGCCTAATGTTGTATGACATAATTAAAGAGTTGTAGACACACACAAAGGGAGGATGGCCCCATGTTACAGTGGTACGACACCACGATGAGGTACCCAGGTAGGGTAAAGCCTTGGCCTTGCAAGCCATGTCGTTGCGGCGTAACACCGCAAGGAAGTCTTAGACTTCATGCTGAGTAGATTGGCACTACAAAGAGGCTGAGACCTCATGCTACAGTAGTATGACACTACGATGAGGTTCCCAGGTAGGGGTAATGCCTTAGATTCAGGCCATGTCATAGCAGTGTAGCACCGCAAGGAAGCGCAAGGCTTCATGCCATGTCTCTTTAATAAAGAACTCACCTATAGTGTATGGAAAGAGATATCAGGTCGTCTCTTGAGGGTAAACTTGTAGACGCCCAAAATTATACACTGAAACCAGGCTGGCACAGGGCCTTTAATGTGCAGCCAGAAGCAAACGTAACTACACTTTGTGAGTGGAAAGAATTACAATTGTGGTGCATAATTCAAGCATAGTCTATTCTTGTATCACATTGTTATTTAACACATGCGGGAAGATTCAAGTCGTCAGCGACATCTATCCTAATGCAAAATGGACAGTTACTGTGGGGAACGCTCATCCCTGGACACATATATATGTTGTGATATGTGGGAGATTGTTAGTGCTTTCTTTACATGGAGAGAGCTTGCTCTCAATATGCCTTGTAAAATTTTAGTCCCACATCAGAAATGCACCATGAGTTATCTCAACATATATATACTTGGTTGTGTTGTTGAGAGATGCACATGGGGTGGTGACCCTAAGGAGGGAACCATGTTGGTGATTTTACTAGGAGGTAAGAATAAGGCTCCAAGGATTAAGCATTAATGCTTTTGTCATTCTCTTGGATTAATTCCATTTGGAGCTAAGCGACTCGGACTCGGACTCGGACTCGGACTCGGACTCGGGCTCATGGGCTCATGAGGCATAATGTGGCATTTTTGGCGTACTTTGCACTTAGCACGTCAGCAGTCATGCGGTCTTATGCGGCATGTGGCTCATATGCGGCTCATGCGGCCACGCGACCATACGGCTCATACGGCCATGCGACCATGCGCCATGCGGCTCATGCGGTCCATGCGGCTCATGCGGTCCATGCGGTCAGCGGTTCATGCGGCTCATGCGGCCCATTCGGTCCATGAGGCCATGCGGCCAGGCTGCTGCTGCTGCTGCCGCATGGAGGGCTCCGCTGACTGTACAGACTACAAGTCAGTTATGGAAAGACTGATTTAATGCGATTAATTCAGATCCACTTTTTGTAGGATTTGAATTAATTTCGTTGCTATGTTTGTGGGATTTGAATTAATCTCGTTGCTATCTTTTTGGGATTTGATTCAATCTTTCCATAACTGAAGAGGCGGCTAGGGTTTCCACCCTCTCTATATATACTCTCTTCTGGCCTCCTTTGTGGGTACTACGAAAGTTATAAGTCAGAAAAAGAGAGAGAGAGAGAGAGAGAGAGGGAGCTGCTGCGCCATTGCAAGTCCATCCGAGGAGTCAGAACAGAGGTGACTTCGAGCGTTCCGCAAGTTCTTCAAACTTGCTGGTTCCTGGAAGCAATTCGTGTGGAGCGAATCTTGCTTTGAGCAACGGTGTTTTGACACCCCAGCACTGTTCTTCATCTCATCTTTCTCTAGATTTTGTAACTCGTTCTGTCCCAATTGCAACACGTTTGCAAGAAGAACGAGAGATCTTCTCTTCTCTATTTTCCTCCTTCATATTGTAATCTGGCTATTTGGTCCTTTGTATCATCGTAGATCTCGATTGCATCAGTTTTACATCTTTGATCAAGCCCCGGGACTAACAAAAAATTCCAGAAAATTTCATGCAGGGGGGAGGAATTCATGATATTTGGCAAAAGTGAGAAGTTTATTAAAATTTTTTTACAGGGAGCTGGCGCCAGTTGAACTGGCGCTCAATTAAAAAAAAAAATCTGGCGCCAGTTCAACAGGCGCCTAATATAAATTTTTTTTCAAAACGGACGCCAGTTCAACTGGCGCCGAAAAAAATAAAAATAATTCTTGGCTCCAGTTGAATGGCGCCGGGGGGCGGGGGGTGGGGGGGGGGGGGGGGTTTGGCTGCTAGTTATTTCTTTTCATTTTTTTCTTCTTTCATTTGCTTTCTTTTTTCTTTTCATTTCTTTTAACTTTTTCCACTCTCCCCTTGTCAAGTCCTATTTGTTTCTCTTAATTGTAGTCTTCCCCTTTGTCTCTCTTTTTTTCTCCCTGCAAAAGATTGATGGAGATTGAGGGGAAGGTGGATTGTTGATCTCGTGATATTGTTTTGGAAGTACGTTAGGGGTTTTGATTATAAGAATAGAAGTGATCACACAATGAGCACTCTGAAGCAGCCGAAGAAGTAGAAGATCAGCAAGGAGGAGAAGAAGAATAGTTGTATTTATTAGAGAAAAAATGGAACATCAGAATGATGGTCGCATTCCTGGTGGACCTATCACCAAAGAGAAATTGAAGAACGTAAAAGTCACATATCGAATTGGTATTTACTGGAAAGGTAATTTTTTTTTGCAAAATTTTATTTATTATTTTATTTTTATGATACATTAAATGAGTTTAATTAACTTATTCGTATTGTATTTCTGGTTGTATGATTATCCGCTGGAAGCACGTTTCTAGAAATACAATACGAATAAGTTAATTAAACTCATTTAATGTATCAATAAAATAAATATATAATAAATAAAGTTCTGCAAAAAAAAAAACCTTTCCAGTAAATACCAATTCCGATAGGTGACTTTTACGTTCTTCAATTTCTCTTTGGGTGATAGGTCCACCAGGAATGCGACCATCATTCTGATGTTCCATTTTTTCTCTAATAAATACAACTATTCTTCTCTCTCCTTGCTGATCTTCTACTTCTTCGGCTGCTTCAGAGTGCTCATTGTGTGATCACTTCTATTCTTATAATCAAAACCCCTAATGTACTTCCAAAGCAACATCACGAGATCAACAATCCACCTTCCCCTCAATCTCCCCTCAATCTCCATCAATCTTTTGCAGGGAGAAAGAAAGATAGACAAAGGGGAAGACTACAAAATTAAGAGAGACAAATAGGACTTGACAAGGGGAGAGAGTGGGAAAAGTTAAAGAAATGAAAAGAAAAGAAAAAAGAAAAAGAAAAAAAAAAAGAAAGCAATGAAAGAAGAAAAAAATGAAAAAAATAACTAGCAGCCAAACCCCCCCCCCCCTTCGCGCCAACTGGAGCCAAGAATTATTATTTTTTTTCGGCGCCAGTTGAACTGCGCCCGTTTTAAAAATAAAATTATATTAGGCGCCTGTTGAACTGGCCAGATTTTTTTTTTAATTTGGTGCCAGCTCCCTGTAAATAAATTTTAATAAACTTCTCACTTTTTGCGCAAATTTCATGAATTCCTTTCCCTTGCATGAAATTTTGTTGAATTAACCACTTATGTGTGTGAAGTATCTCATAAATACATAATTGGCTGCACACTTCACATAATATGCTTTTAACCACTCGTGTGTACAGGGGCGGATCCAAAAACTATAACTGTGATAGACTATCAACAATTTGGATGAACTAAAAGTAGATAATCCATATTAAAAAAATTTATGTAAAAAAAATGTAAATTTTTTTTATTGGGGTGGGTGCAGCCCACCCCAAGCGACCCTTGGATCCGCCCATGGGTGTGAACTTTGAGGGCTGCCTATATAGTTGTTAGACACTTGAAATTATGTTCATATTATTCCTCCACAAATATGAAAGTTTCATTTTCTTTCTGTCCTGTGGGCAAGCTAAGTTCGGTCGTCTCTTCCCGTATGTCAGTAACTGAAAATGTGTATAACAGATTGGTGTGAACCTAGCAAGGTTGTACAGACAGGGACATGATGCTGAGAACATATTCGAAAAAATGGATTTGGAAAACAAACTAGAAATTTGGAAAATGGATACATACGGCATTGGTTATATATGATTATATATTTATTTTCGAAACAGATATGACATGTAAGAACGTAAGTGGACATAGTAATTCTTCAAACGAATTTGGTCACGCACTCTGTACAAGAGGAACTTCAGATATTTTATGGCAAAGAATTTGCTACTCTAAAGGTCCTGAAGTCTCTGTCTTGAAACGGAGGAAGAGAAGATGCAACTCTTCTGGAGTGATGAAGATCACCATTGCTCAAAGCAAGATTCGTCCTACTGCGATCTGCTCCCAGGAACCAGCAAGTTCGAATGAGAACTTCTGGAACGCTCACTGTCACCACCTGACTGAACTTGCAGACCTCCTTGCACTCCAATGGCAGTGGTCTCTCATCTCTCTCGTCTCTAATTTTCTGAGTAAGTTGTCAAATAGACACAAAGAAGATATTTATAGAGTTGCACTGAAACCCTAACTCTAATCTTGGTCGTACACTGACTGCGCAAAGATAGGAACGAATTAAGGAAAGATTTAACTGAATCAAATTCAAATCCCACAAAAAATATGATCTGTAATTTGACTCAATCTTTCCATAACCGTTCGAATCTTACAATCAATGCCAGCAGCACAGGCTGCGGACGCACTGGCGTGCAGACGCACAGGCGTCCGAGCGCACGTGTCCACGAAGAGCCGCACCTATGCCCGCGTGCCTGCACCCGTACAGGCGCGCGGACGCACTGGCGCGCAGACGCACAGGCGCACAGGCGCACGCTTCCACAAAGAGTCGCGCCTATGCCCGCGCGCCTGCACCCGCGTCAGCTCCAGCGTCGGCACTCCGCGCCCACGTGCAAAGTACAAAGTGCGCCAACAAAGCGTCACTTTGTGCCCTTGAGCGTGAGTCCGAGTCCGAGTCGCTAAGCTCCTTCGGGCTTAGCTCCAAAGGAAATAATTCCATAAGCATGACAAAAAAAGCATAGATGCTTTCTTTGTGGAGTTAGCATTCTTTCCACTAGAAAAACATTCCCACATGGCACCCATGTGCCTCTCCACATCTCATGTGCATCTCTTAACACAAGCAAAACTTTATATATAGATACAATCCATTTGGCCTAGGCAAGTGGGACTATCTTTCTAGTCTCTAAGGGTCTGCTTGGTAACGGTGTTTTCACCGGTTTTGGTGTTGTTTTGAACCGACCTTTTATGAAAACCCCCTTGTTAATTTTTTTGAGGCACTGGTTTTGGTCGGCTCAAAAACCTCCCAAAATCGGTGTAATGTATTTTTGGATGGCTTTATAAACACCCCAAATCAGTGGGTTTTGAGCGGCTCTATTTTTTTTATTCTATTTATATCCTCAAATATATATATTATATTATATATTATATATATATATATATAATATATATTATATATATATATATAAAACTACTGATACCCTTCCCTATTTAATCTATTCATGTAAAAAAATTCAGAACCGCTCGTTAGTGAATTACCAAGCACGGATTGGACTGGTTTAAAAACCGCTACTTAAAAACCACCCAAAATCGGACCCTTCATAGCCGCTCATAACCGGTAATCTAAAAACCTCATAACCGCTATCCCTACAATTGCCAAGCAGACAGTAAGGCAAAACACGAACAATATATACATTAGACCTTAAAATATTTTGGTTAGTAACGTGGTTGCAAAAAGTTCTATGACCGACTCATTTCAGAGGAGTATTACTCTATCTTATCTCATATCTCAATAATATCCGGCACGATCACGAGAAATCACTTTCAACTATATGCAAAGCCATATCTGAAAGGAGTGTTGAAAAAATATTGCCCCCAGTACGTGGATACGGATGCAAGGTCCTCCCGAGGAGTATCCAACATAGATGTGAACCATCTGATATCGACAGCTTGTCAGCTTACCACTAAGTTTGGCAACCATAACTCTAAAGAAGAGACTTGACCTTAAGGTTTACACTCGACAGGTTCTGAAGGCAAGCAAATTCAAGTAAAAATATATAGATTTGGTAACCTGAATTAACCCACATCGACAGTAGAAAGATAGATTACCTGAACGAGTTTGGGACTGCGAACTTCGAACTTGGAATTCGTCGAGACAGATGTCTTTGCGAGCGGCCCTGCAAACGTCACCGAGTTCTCCACCGTGGACGTCTCAGAATCAATAGTCTGCGATATCTCATCCACCTTCACCAGCTCCGGCAGCAACCCTGATCCGAACAGCGGGAACAGCTTAGAGAATGATGTATACCTACAAATTACATTACCCATCATGAGTCATATATAATTGGATTAGATCAGTATCCTAGATTTGAACCACAAAGCTAATGAATGGAAGGAACATGCATTAACAAGCTCACACACACACAATCTCATAAGTACATATGTTTTGCTAGCTATTTATAACTAGTTAAATTTGAACAAACTAAATGTTGTGGAGATTACCGGCTAATTCTATATAGTTTTGTTGAAAATGATTTGATTTTGAGAGCCATACTTGCCTTCATAGTTTCTAACGATATTATTACATGCATGTATTTTGATTTTTAGGCAGGAAGCACTCTACAAACATGTATCATGTCATGTTGTGGTGGCATGTCGGACACGAATAAGGCATGGGACTGTTATTAGCTTGGGTCGTGTCCGGGTTGTGCTAGTCTAGAGCGCTAGTCCTATGGATCTAGGTTTCGACCCAAATCCAACCGGTGTAAGCTTCCCACGGGAGCGAATCCGTCAAACCAGCATGTGCTATGTCTTCACGTGCTGACCACCAGCAAACAAGGAGGCTTTGACTCCTTATAGTTCATATATAAATACGCCAAAATCCTATAATTCCTATTTAGTACATTTAAACTCTAGCATTTCAGTTCAGATAGGATTTATATGGATATGAACCCTACTGCGCTTCTTGCCGCCCGGACCATGCATCAAAATCTGATGCTGTGTCCATCTCATCGTGTCCTAACCGTGTCACATCAGCTCTACTGTTCATACTTTTAATCATCTTAAATTGTCATGATTCTTGAAGCAAGTGGAAACGTAAGATAATCGGAGGAACAGGAGTATTACGTAAGGATCCATTTTCCGTTGAGCAAGGGCAGGGCTCGGTCGGCGCCGGAGTCGGGTTCTTGGCCTCGAGCTGCGCGATCAGCTCGACGATCTCCGCCCTCTCTCGTCCGACGCCTTCAGCCCCCTGTCGGTCCCGTACAGGGCGGCCGTCAGCTTCTTCTTCAGATTCCCGACCTCGGTCACCTCCGCCACCTCCTCCTCGGCCACCGCAACCCCTCCAGACGACTCCTTCGCCACCTCTTCCACCTTCGATTTGTCATCGTCGTTGCCAACCGCGCGAACGAGGAAGGGTGAGGGCTGCTGCTCCCTCAGGAGGAGCACCAGAGCTTCTTTCTTTGCGGATGGCCATGGGAAGCTGACGGAGGTCGGGGGAGTTGGCCATTGTAGAGGTTGAGCGATAGTTTTGGGGGGTCTTGATGGTGAAGTTGCAAGAAGCTGCTACCGCCATGGTGTAAGATGGAATCTTTCTTGGAGAAAGAAGTCTGGATTTTGAGTATGCTATATGGTTGGGAAAGAAAGTCCCTTCATTTATAGGACAAGAATTGAAGGTGAATTTGTACTCGTAACCTTTTCAAATGTCAACTTTTGCATTTCCTATAGAGAAATTGTGATTTGCAATTTTGTCAAGCCACTTCTTTAAGCCTCCTTACAATTTATTCCAAAAACAAGTTATTATTTTCATATATTTAAGGGGGTACATAGACGGGTGACGCTCTCACAATATTTTAACGAAATTTTCGTACACCGCATAAAAATTCTTAGAAACTGTAATAAAAGCAATCATTCCAAAATTTTCAAAAACAGCACAAGAACACTCTTTGGAAGGGTGTTCTGTAAAAAAAATTGAATTTTTTTTTCTGACTTGGGAAGAAATTTTTATTGACAATTTTTAGTGACGAATTCCTTCAAACTCAATTTATTTCAAATGGGAACTCAATTTATTTCAAATGGAAAACGTCATTCGAAAGGGCTTTTTTATTTTCTTTGACAGAACGCCCTTTGGAAGAGCGTTATTGTGTTGTTTCTAAGAATTTCTTTGTTCTGTACGAAAATTTTCAGAATTTTATAATGCTTGCTTTCATGGTCTTATGTTCTATCACAAGGTGTGTATTGGAGCAGATCGGATCAGTTTTGTTCTATCATAAGATGTGTATTGGATTGGACCGGGTCGGTTCGAGCCCGATTTCGATCAAGCCTGGGTCGGCCGGACCAACTCGAGTAGGAGTCTGGTTCGGATCGGACCCAGAGTTCTTGATCCAAAATTCAGTCTGACCTAGTTTAGACACACTTCTGTCGTGTCGTGAAATGACAATGCTTACACTTACTACAGTATCTCTACTGATATTTGTTGATCCCCTAACATTCAAATTATCAATTTTTCAATCACCTTGTGTTACAGTCGACCCAAATCATTTGTTGTTCCTCTTCGAAATCCACGCTAATTAATAGAATATCCACATTAGAATCATAACATATATAGACTTATTATATCAAACTTTCACTAGAACATCAAGGAGTGTCAAAATTTTCGATCATGGAAGCAACTTAGAGTTGAAGAGAATCAATTGAGGGTCTAAGAAAGTTAACAATGCTATGATACCATTATGTCACATCCCGATTCTGCAGAATAAAAATTCATCACTTGGAGTGATGTCGCACAAGTTTAAATTATACTTGTACAAGGCAAGAAACAAACATGGTCGACAAATCATCTCAAAGCAAAATCGTTACAGTAGAAATAAGAAGAATTAATGATAAAAAATATATAAATGATCCTTTTTTCCTGATAATTTGTAGTGGAGTTACAACGGCTCTTAGTCCAAAAGTAGGACTCGACTACAAATATTGTATTTTCGTTACAATGATCGATGTTACATCACTTGCAACTCGCAAATAAGATATTATAATGTTCTATACATTATGTCCTTTATAAATAAAAAATAACATCTTTCAGAAGAGCAGCTTCAAGTGGCCAAACGAGCTCCAAACTCGTCATAACGTCCAAGTGACTTCTCGCACCTATGGAAAAGGTGGTCAGCACATTGGAGAATGCACTCATGAGTAGCCTCAACTTGACTCACCTAAACCAATATAGTAATCATGTGAGAACATGTAAAATTATGTGATCTTTCTACTTTTAGGGTCGGTTAATAATTTCATATATATATATATATATATATATATATATATTATATAATATATATATATATATATATATATATATTATATATAAGCATAAATCCGTTATCGACACAATAGACCTTACCTGTAATACCCCGCTCTACATGGTGTATTGAGATGGTTTGTTGGCTTGAATGGCTGTTTAGACTTGGATTCAGGCGGTGGTATTATTAGAGATTTGCTCAGTCGAGACATATGCATTTTTTTAAGGTGGGTAGTTTTGATCCTTCTCTCATTTACCTTCATACTTAATAATGTTTAATTCTTTGTGCTATGAGTTTGTTGTATTCTAATAAAAAGTATTAAAAAAAAACCATGATAGAAGATATTAATTATTTTGTTCTCAACTTGTTGTATAGAACGTGGAATATTAACTCGCTATGATAGACATAGATTTTCTTATTATTGCTATGGCATAGATTTATATTGATACATAAAATGATATAGCGTTCTAATTATTCTATCATGTAGAGGTAGTTCTGTGATTATGTTTTAATGCAGAATATAGTGTTGTTTGTTGCGTTTGTTGTAGAGTATAAGTGATGTAGTTTCAAATGTGCGAGCAGTGGCTCGGATGTGGTATTAAGTAAATATATGCAAAATTTTATTTATATTTTGTACCATACATATGTTTTATAGTTAACTGTTTACGCATATTACATGGTCATGGACAACTTGTGCACAAATTTTTGGTTTCTCGAACGGTCGTCGGGGCACCGGGACCTATTCGACCTAGGTGGAACAAGGATAGTCGTAGCTGGCATACTAGCTTGGGTGTATTGTGGGACCTTCAGTAACCAGACTGAAAGGTACGACGCAATACAAAATAATTCGGAGACTTTCGATAGAGACTAGCTACCTAAGCTGAAAGCGAGCTATCTAACCCGAGATAGTCCAAGATGGGGTGTCGTTATTGACCTTCATATAGTTATGATACATGCTAATGTCATCTGCTTGCAGGCCTAGTAACTTGATGCCGGAATGGGTATTTGACAGGTTTTTATTTCATGAAGGGTAATGAATGTCGTATTTAGGAACACCTTATGTCACACTTTTATATTATGAATGATATCATTGTATTGACAATGAAGGATGTTAAGTATTGGATAAAATCAACTTTGTTGTGTGACACTTTTATGCCTATGGACCACATGTATGCTCATGAATTGTTAACTGAACTTAAGGCGTTGGAGCTCGAATGGGCACTTGAACTTGTGCATCCAAAAAAATTCTTTATAAAGGACATAAACAAAAAGGATACATTTTCGAATACCAGTACACTTGTACTTGAAGTTATAAGGCTTGTGGCATTCTTTGTTATAATAAGATCAAGTATTTGTAATCGAGTTATTCTCTGGCCTAGAGTTGTTGTAACTGCTGTAATTTATATTTTTATAACCTTGTGTCTATCAT